>CAMXCT020001498.1:72500-149115 GCA_947184155.2 Cladocopium goreaui
TTGTCGGAAGTTTGACTTCTAAACTTCCTTCGGTTATAAATTATATACATATCATATATATATATATACATATATGTGTATACATATATATATATATATTATTATATATTAATATACATATACGATGGAGGGATGGATGGATGATAAATATGTAACAGGAAACATAGCAACATGCACCTGTGAGGGCCCGCCAAGCTCGCCACCGATACCTTGGCCAGTGACGATTGAGTCTGTATTGAAGCGGATTTGCAAAATGCAGAAAGACAGCAGCTGCAAAGATTGCCCACAATTGTGCCACAATGCCCACTGTGGCAACTCCGATATCTCTAAGCCAATCCTACGCCCTTCCTGTATCTGGGCCCAAAACCTGTCTGGTACTCCTTTTCTTCGGACCAAGTCTCGAAAACCATCTGTTACCACAAAATGCCCCTGGCAGTCAACACTTCTCAAGATCATAGCACTCTGGACTGGATTTGTTTAAGCAAAAAAGATTGTCAAACGCAGTCGACCATGTTGACGCGGCACCCTATAAACTCGGTATACATCTAAAGCATTCTAGAGCATTCTAGAGCATTCTAGAGCAGTATACTCAGAAGTGTTGAGGCCCTGGGTGAAAACGAAAAGTATGGCTGCAGCTCCAGGGTTGGTGCCTCGTTGTCCAAGCGGAAGTACATAAGCAGCAACTTCTTGTCCTGCCGTGAAACTTCGTGAAACTCCACACATGGGAGGCACTGGGAGGCACTGGGAGGTACTTGAACAAAAACAGCTCAACGTTGCCTCGGAATGGCCACACTTTTGACTCAACTCGCAAGTCAGTAGGGCCTTGAGTTCCTCTTTGTCCAGAGATCGCACGAACTCCTGAAAATCCCCAGACTGTCCATGCTCATTGGCGAAGTAAAATTTGTGTGGAAAAGAATTTCCATGCTCATTTGTAAAGTGACGTGTGTCCAAACGGCCAGGAAAACTGCCGTGTGCACGACACGTTCGTGCTCAAGGGAATCAAATGACTGGCTTTTGGAAGTTTGGCTTCTTTTCGTGGTTGCAATGAGGCATCCAAGAATCCAAATGCCGAGAATTGTCAAGTTCAATCAAGTTCAATGTGCAGCATGTGCAGCTCATCCGTGCAGCTCATCCACGGGAAGGAGGAGGAGATGTTCCTAGAGATTTTCCTTATCCCTCAGTGTCCGTCAGTCCTTGTCTGTAGCTGTGTACAGAAACTGGCGAGGTCCACCACCAGGGATGCCAACCTGGTCCACGTCCACCACTCGCAGGATGAAAGTGATTGAGTGAGTGAAAGTGTAGGAAGTGAATGTTGGAAAGTTGGTAGATTACCTGGTAGATGTTGGTAGATGTTGGGGAGATGGATCACTCGAGTCTCACCGCTTTGTCTTATTAGAACTGTTTGAGGCTCAGCTGTTGAGAGTGTTGAGCATGCAGTGAAGAATATGATCAGTTCGGTGAAGGACTCACTTCAGACACCGAGTCACTTGAGACACAAAAGGGGCAGCACTTTAGACACCCATGATCACCCATGACTCATTTTCAACACTGGCCACTTTCACTCCGCACTGTTCATGGGGTGGGGTGGTAATAACGTTCGTGCTCACTTGCGCCTGATGAGGTGGGGCGGGGCGGGGTGGTAAAAACAACATTCATGGGTCACATATGGATACGAAAATGAATATTCCATGAATCCTAAACATGATAAAACCGGCATCGAAAGTGAGGTAAAAAGGAGCGTTGGAAGCAAGGCCAAATCAAGGGTTCGAAGCGAGGCCCCGGTTCGAAGCGAGGCCCCGACCTATATGGCAGCTCTATGCAGTTCAAATCGAAATCAAAATAATCAAAATATTTAGAGTTAATTAGTAGGGGTGTTTTGTTGTTGGCTCTTCAAGTGCTGTCGCAATTCAACATGGTCATTCTTGTGTTGTTGTATTTCTGACGGGCTTATTGCGAATAGCAATGTTCTGCTATATTGTTGGATCATGGGGAACAAAATCTGGTTTCGGATACTGTTTCTTTTATCCAGGCTTCCCATGGGGGGTGATAGCTACTGGCTGCTTGTGTCTTTCCAACTAGCCTGGTGCTGCGAAACGCATCCGCACCCCATGGCCAGCTTTGTAGATCATAAGCAACAAGCACCTTAAGTCGCCGCTCCAAGCAGCCACAGAGCATTTAATGGTTAGACAGATGGGCAGATAGACAGATAGACAACACATATATATATATATACGTATAGATAGATGGATTAGCTTCACATGTTCATGTTCATATAGACATATAGATACATAAATGATTTGCATTGCATTGCATTGAATTCCATTACATTACATTACGTCACATACATAGATAAATATATCCACCAATTTGGGCGAAGTCACTGCCACAGTCATGATGTTGCTGCCGCACATCAAAAGAAACCTGAAAGTAGGCAGGAAGGCACGCTGCAAAAAAACAAAAGACTGGCCCAAAAGGCGATTGCTCTCAGAACTTGGCTTGCACCAATTCGCAATGTGTCATTGCCCAAAGCCCTACTCGGATTTCTGCTAAGAGCACAAACTGCAAGCCGCAAAACATACAACACTTACCAGTACAAGTACAGTGTGAATGCAGAATCGTTCTAATTCTCGCTGCATACTGGTCTTGCGATCCAACAGCATTGCCGTGATTCCTTTCGACATGCAATTTCTTGTTTCCGTGGACTCGTCTGTCACCACGAATGTCTAGTCAATTGCTATGTACACGGCCTCTCCAATTTGTAGAGAAGCCAGGAAGCTAGGTGGCGAAAAGCGGCGCTTGGTGCTTTTAAGTCTCCAACAGGATCCAAGGTTGCTGTCCAACACTGCATACATACATTCCAGTTGTGTTTTCTCTTGAGTTCTATATTCCTGGTCACTAGCGTCGCAAAGAGTCAAAATATCTAGGTTGCACATGAAACAATGTCGATTCTATCTTGTACTAACAGTCAGAGCCGTCATTGGTCGCTCAGGTTGTGATGAATCTGAGGCGATTTGCAAAGGGCACAGGGACACAGTGCAATCATTTAAAGCCCGAAGAGCACTGCACAGTAGGAGCAAATCGGCGAATTCAAGATCATTAAACATCTCAATTTATTTAAGATTATTCAACTTGATTTAAGGTCATTTGAGCAGGATATTTAATACTGTACGTTAGTACGTAGATGTATATACATATAAATATATACCAATATATGGAAAAATAAAAAATGTTCCAAACCACCAACCAGCAGTATATATATATACATATATATATATATATATTATATACGTAGTTGTTTAACCGCTGCTGTATTCCCTCTGGATGCGTGCAGCACACCTGGTATATGGTTGCCAGTGCGCTGATCCCACTGGCCACCTCCGGACACTTGCAACAACTCACCGACTCACCCAACTCATCCAGTCTTCCCACATCTTCCCGCTGCTTTTCCTTCAAACTTCTGGCGGGAATCACTTTACGCAACAACAAAACATTAAAAAACACTACTTGAGTTCAAGACTTTCATCGAAGAAAGCAATGAGATCTTCTGGACCTTGTCGAATGTTGGCAGCTTTCCCGCGAACAAATGCTCATTATCAGGTCAAGCAAACATCAGGAATGTGCTGAAAGAAGGCGTCGCAACAAATGGGGGCTGGACTTGGCTGATAAACGAGGGAACGCTCCCTGCCAGTAAGCCAGAACTAAGACTTTTTGAATTGTTACAAAAATGAAATGCATTGTGATAAACGTTTTTTTGGCGTTTTGTTGAGGAATACAAGTTGGACAGCCAGCCAACCAACCAGACTCACTCAAGCATCGGATCAAGCTGTATGTTGTTAAGATGCAAGCACAAATGACAGTTAACAAAGTCTTGAGTTCTCTTACTGGGGCTCGCCTCCGCATTGATTCCCTACCAACTATATAGCTTACTCAACAGAAAAATGATTTACTGGTTCCCTGGTTCCCTCAAGACGCACGATCCTACCTCTCCAAGATTGAAGGCTGATCAGTGAAAAGAACTGCTTCACCTGCTGAAGTCAGCTTTGGATTCTGGCAAACGAACAATTTCTAAATCTGTCTTTGCTCTGCTCTGCCTTGGCCAAAACTTTTGACATCCAGGAATTTACCAAACCCAATCAGCTCGTGTGGCAGAGCCTCCATCTTGACCAGATGCCTGTGCATTGTGACGGAATCTGGTTGAAGTCGGTGGAAACCTGAACGTATACACAGCTTCAGTCGAAAATCATGGCCTGACGTAGAATTCCTTGGTAAATGATCAGGTCGTCGACCTCAAGGCAAGGTCAATATGACCAAAAACGGGCAGACCTACCTTACTAACCAGCTGAAAATCTTGCAAGCCATGGTGCATAGATTTCAACATCTCGAACTCCTCTAGCAGGTGTCCTCAATACTGTCTGTCGCCAGAAGATTCTGAGCCAATATCAGTCTTCAAGCAGAGTTAAATGGGCTAAAGACTGTATCATGACTACAATGACACTACTTGGACTCTTGCCTGGAATAGTTCCAGAACTTGATCACAGAAATTTGCGTGGGCTGGTCAAACACCAGCTCTACCTGGGTTTGTGGCAGGCAGTGAGGTCTCAAAAATGCACGCGGGCCGAGAGATGCTGAGGACGCATACGAAGTTGGCCGGCTGCCGGTAATATGGTGCCAGCCTCATTCATTTTCAGTAAACCGAAGATTGAAACAGACTGAGCATTGCTGAATGTGACGAGATGGAAGGAGATGAGACTAATCATACACTCCCACGACATCCCACGGAAACCCACTCGCAGGACAAGGATGGCGACAGTCAGTTCTTTGAGAAGGAGAACCACCGACCAACGCTGACCAACCGACTAAGTGAGACTGAAGATCTGAAGAGATCTGAAGCGGTGTGTCCTTTCCAGCAAAGGTTTGGACAAAAAATCAGCTTCGGTGGTATCCCCAACAGCTGCAACGTTTTATTTTTGCAAATCTTTCCAAAACACAACGTCGAGGCAAAATTGCAAGTTAAATCGGCATGATCAAAACAAATCTTAAGAAAGAGTCAGAAAAGCACAATTGCTCTAATGACATCCATGTATGCCGTGTGTACATGCATGAAAACAAAAAGAAGAAAAATGAACTTCTCCGGAACCTTCTCTGCAACCTTCTCCGGAACCCGTTGAACCTGACCTGGCCCTGCACCAAAGATTCCCGAAACCTTCTCCGGGACCTTCTCTGCAACCTTCTCCGGAACCCGTTGAACATGACTTGGCTTTGCACCAAGGCTTCCTGGAACCTTCTCCGGAACCTTCTCCGCAACCCTCTTGCCTGGCTCTGCACCAAAGCCTCCCCGAACCTTCCCCGGAACCTTCCCCGGAACCTTCTCCGGAAGCCTGTTGAATCTAACCTGGCTTTGCACCAAAGCCTCACACACCTTCTCCAGAACCTTCTCCGGAACTTTGTTGAACCTGACCTGGCTCTGCACCAAAGCCTTCAGACCTTCTCCGGAACCTTCTTCGGAACCCTGTTGAACCTGACCTGGCTCTGCACCAAAGCCTCCCAGACCTTCTCCGGAACCTTCGGAACCTAGTTGAACCTGACCCGGCGCCTGCACCAGTGCACACCGGAGCTATTCTGGGCTGAAGACCCCACTAGCTTACGCTGTTGGGGACAAAAAGATAATCAAAGTTGAAAGATGTTGGAAGCACAAGCTGCAAATCAATGTCCCAGCGGACCGGGGCTTTTGCCACATTCGTGCATTCTGCGGTGTTCCCTTCAGAAGAGAGTCCTGCCCATTTTGCATACTTCACTGGCATTGTTGCTTTACAATCAAGTAGACTATGTCACTTTCCAAAGTGTGCCATGCCATCATAGAAAGTGGTCCGAAGTGACAAAACTCTGAGCAGCCTGGCCTCCGATCGGACATCTGCCTCCATCCCAGGCAAGTCCCTTGGCAGCAAAATTCTTGGGCAGCAGTGCAGCAAAACGCTGCCGTCTGTGCTTTGTGGTAAGTCTGCCTGACGCTTCCATAGTTCGAGTAGGCTCTCTTTGGCCTTTGCCAATTTGCAGCGGTCTCTTGCTTGTTTAAGATCTTGTCTGCTTGAAACACCAACATGTCGGGCAAAGTGGAATAGCTCACGTAACAGTCCAAATCGCCTCAATCCTCGCCCAGATGTGTCGTAGATCTGAGAACAAGGGCTTTGTGGCTATTGACAGACAATTTGCGGCAAATCTCTCGAAAACCGCGGTCAATAATATAATATACAAATAGATATATATATATATATATATTCATATACATCTATATATATATATACACTGTATACATATTAATACTATATATATATAATACATATTAATATATTATAAATTATTAATATATATACACTGCTCTGTATATCCACAAACTTCTAGGGGGCTATAGATGAGAAAACCCTAAAAAGTACCTTCGCAACAAAGTAGTCTGTCGCTTGTGCTCCTAAAAAAGATATCGTTTGGATTTGTTGGCTTAAGCTTCCGAAAGTATTTACATAGGTTGGCTGTCCGAATCTCGGCACAATGAAGTCCGGACGTGGTGAGTAGCTGCAAAAGTGGGATGAGTAACGGAATAAAGAAAGGAAATGATACTGCTCTGCTGCAGCCAATTTTCTCAAACTGCATATTCATAAAGCCAACAATGTTTTGCTCTACCAGATCTCTGATGTCATGACGGCATGAGGGGCAAGCTCTGCAAACCAAAAGCTAGCTTGAGGCATCCTGTGACCATTTACTCTTCACATGGCTTCCACGACGGCAAAAGCTCCTGATCCTTCTAGATCCTTCTAGGAGCACAGAAACCCTTATGAGTACTTCTCTCATTGATCCCCTGGACCGCTGATGCTACATTCTGATCCGTCCATGCTTGCTGTACCTCTATGCCATCGAGCCCGATGTAGTGGACCTAGGACAGTATCACAATTCATCAATTGTAAAATATTGTAAAATTGTAGAACAACATTTCAATCAGCTTGTTATGAGCATGCAATTGCTGCAATGCCTTCTTGCGTTGACATTGAGATCCTCACGTCAGACCAAGTGCTCAAGAACATGAACTTGAAAACGAAGCCGCAAGGGTGCAAAGGCGTCTCGTACCTGGAAGTCAGGCAAGTCCAGTAAGGTTTCCCCGTAAAGCCAAGACATGCCAGTGCTGCTGCTGTCGAAGTTCATGTCCGTTTGGGGAAGGTGAGTGTATGAGATTGTCCGCATTGGCTCTCCTGTCCAAAGCAACATTTTGAATCTCGAACATTCTTGAACATGTTTGATAATTCTTGAATCGAACACTCACTACAATCTAAGGAACCTAAGGAATCTGAATCTAAGGCTTCAAGTTCACCTACACTTCACTTTCTCTTGCTCACCAAATGTTCACTCTGTCTGCATGATTCAAGCTGCCATCCGCTTTGTGCTAAGCATCACAGCACCTAGCCTGTCCGATCCGCTCGGGGGCCGACCCAAAGGCGGTTTTTGCGCCCCCGCAGTTCTTGGCATTCAGTGTAATTTGAAAACACTTGAAAAGAATCCCAGGCAAAGCAAAGTCACAAAGACTCACTAAGACTCGCTATAAGACTCGCTATAAGACTCGCTATAAGACTCGCTATAAGACTCGCTAAGACCTAGACTTGCTTGCAGATCGAGATGGCAAACGAGCAACTGCTCGAGCCGACCGTCTCACACTTTCCTCAGATCTCTGTTGCCCCTGTGCCATTGTGCCATGCCGATCCATGCTGGGCCACTTCTACATGCAAGTGTAACTAACGGCGCACAGAGGGAGGTTGGTCGAGGAGAACAAGCTGCTTAAAGTCGAAATGCGTGTGGCCTCAGCGTGGCACTCCAGGCAAAGTGAACAGGGTTCCATTGTAGTTCTTTTTGCAGGCAAAACATATCAAAACCGCGGTCCATGACGCATTCCTCGTCATGGCACCTGGTGCTTTCCGGCAGAGGAATGTCGAAATGTACCTCAACTCAAAAGGATCTGCAACTTCATGCCCGCGGCACAAAAGTGAGAAAGTAGTGAGCAAGCAAGTGAAAGAGCAAAGTGGCAAAGAAGGACATTTCCTGTGTATAGATATACATTTTTCTTCATGGCCTGTCATCGCAGTGGACTGAGAATTCTCGAATACCTCGGCTTGTGTCCTGTGAAGATGCACCACAGGAATTGCTTATGAGTCTTATGAGGACTCAAAGCTTCTCGAGATGCTTGCACTAATCTTCAGGAGATTCGAGCAGTGGTGCATGGTCCAGAATAGTCCTCCTCGTTCTTGTTGTAGTTCCATATGTTGAATCCCGCAACCTGTCTAGACAATTCGAAACCCTACTAGGGAAGCCCTTCAGTTCGAGCTGCACCACAACTAAAGCAAAACTTTCAAAATCACCGATCCGGGCGTATGTCCTGAAAACATCATACATCATAAAATCACACAGGAATGATGTCCAAAGCGGCCTCACAAGGCTTCGCGAAGCCAATGTGAATCGTATTTCGCTGTATCTGGAGAAAGAGCGAGCTCCAAACATCAGTCAGAGTTTTCATCGACGCTCGAACTGTGGGTGGTCACAAGTACAATCACAACCACAAAACCATGAACGGTCATGGACCTCTTCCGCGGAATCACAGCTTGAGTTTCCTGCAGGTGCCTCAACTGCACCCGACCCCAATTTGAGAAATGTTTCTACTTTCTTGTCGAACATGTCCAAAACTCAAATGTCATGTCTTTCGATAGCCCCTCTCTGCTTCTCTCTTCAGCTCTCCCTTTCTCTGTTTCTCTGTCTCTCTCCCTCTCTCACTCTCTCGCTCTTCTCTCTCTGTCTCTCTCTCTCTCACCCTCTCTAGCTCCCCCTTCTGATGCTTTGCCTTGATGAAAGGAGCGAGCCACATGTGGGAGTCCTCTGTGGTGCAGCAAACCTGATATATCAAGTCTGAATCGTTCATGACAGAAATTCACCGGCCCGCCAAAGTTTGTGCCTTTGACCTGTTGACCTTATCTACATTTGGCATCCAACTGCTAACCACTTCTGCCGACTCTGGAAACACGGCAAGACTGGCCAACGTCACCCCATCGAAGATGTTCTCCAGGATACGAGTGTCTTCATCAACTCCCTTGCAAAGCCAGGCTACAGCATCTGACGTCTTGAAGTAGAAACTGCAAGGATCTTCTAAGAATCTTCTAAGTATCTTTCTGGTTGTGAAACGTAGGACTTTCGTCTGAAACTACTGGTAACTCGCTAGCAACTCTGCATCGGAGTGACAAGCCCACCTCCAAGTCATTCAAATCTCTTGGGACTGCGTCTAGCTTTACCTGGCAAATCTGGCAAATGGGGCCGAATGAGGCAGTGTGCTTTGATTCCTGGTGGACTGGCGCAATCCTCCAAAGTCTCCAGCCTCATCCCTTGGAATCGGACTAAGTGAGCTGTCAAGAACCTCACAAGTTCGCGGTGTTTCAAGTGGCTGAAAAATCTCCCCATACTCTGAATAGTTTTCATCTCGCTTAGTGTGATAGAACGGCTTCATTTCTTGGCCAAAAAAATCTGAAGAGGAGTGCGATGCAAGAAAGATCCTACGTCCAGCAGGCCAATATTTAGGCAAATGCGTCAAGGGATTGGAAGATGGCATCTGGGAGGATGTGTCCCAACATCTCCCAGACATCAATTTGAGCGCAGACTTGGACTTCATTAATATAGTTACAGTTGCCGTCACAACAACACATCCACGAAGCATTTGCAGTTGCAACTTTGTTGTCAAGCAACTGCCCACACCCAAGAGATAAAACATCCAAATCCCACAACAAAACCCAAACTCGAAGGATTTGGTTGTCCTTATTCAAACCTATCCGTGTCATCTTTCTATTCACTTTGGTGCCTGAATAGCTGCCAGTCTTCGCCTCTGATAAAACACAACAAAGAGCAGTGCCTCGAGCGCTGTCAAACCGACATAGAACTGGTCGCCCCATGTGGAATGCACCTGCCATTGCGCGCCGGAGAGCAAGTTACCAGGCAATGTTTTACTCGGTCCAAAAAGAGCTGTCAAACAACAACCTCAATAACATCTCTTGCACTAAACCCTCTTTTCATCGGTCAATTGAATAAGAAAATTATGAATAATTGAGTCGGGATGGCAGTGAACGTGAGGCTGCTGCACACCTTGCGGGCTTGCAAGGTGGCACGGTTTATTCCGCCGAGTAATGCCGACAGTGGGCAATTCAGTGGTATTTGAGGTATCTGTGATCATCAGACCTTTCTCAATATTTTTTGGGACAGTATATAATGGGAAGGCCAGCCTTGCCACGAGGCTGCCGCTCTGTAGCTCGAGTCATGGGACGTCCGTCCAAGCCAGCCCGAGGAGTCTTCTGGGTGAGCAGGGGAACAGTAACATGAGGCTATGAACGGTGGAAAACTGAAACAACATTTGGTGAAACCAGTGGCAGAAAAAGTTCAAAAGCACCAGAATGTAGCATGGCCCATCAAGCTTCTTTGAGAGTAGGTACAGGGACCTACATAAGTTGGGTTTACCTTTCCGCAGAAGTTGGGCCAAGATGCATAAACTTCTTTGGTATGCTAGACACTGCGGAATATTTGTGTATTTGCTGGTACGACGAGTGGGAGGAGATTGATCCCTGCACAGTGGGCATGTTGACTGGCTGTTGCATACATTTGCTGCAAAATCCCAGTCCTGTCCCCTTGGCGAGTCAGCACACACCTGAGTTCAACTGAGTTCCAAAATGCTTGGCGCGATCCTTTGTCCTTTGTAATAGTCATTTGAATCAACTTGCTGGCAATTCACTCTCGACTCTCGGTTGCATGGAGCCTGCAAACCTGCCGTTGGTGGCCTTCCATCCTCAACCTGGATCTCAACTGCCTCCATCAGCGGGTTCAAACGGTTCAATGACTCAACTGAAGAATTTTCTTCGTGAAGATCAGTGCGGTGTGGTGATATTGAGCCAGGAACAGTCAGTGTGATCGAAAATTTCGCCATTCCACACGTGGAAACGTCACTGTACATGATCCTTCACACATCTTTCTTTGTTCATGGTCATACAGTACATCCTGGAGAAGCAACTCCATGCACAAGGCTCACCACGGGGCCACTCATGCCTCTGCAGACTCCTGTACCAAAGCCAACAAACTCAAAGTACAGTGCTTCGGTCTTAGAACCGGTCTACGAACTGCTAAAACTGATCCAATTCTGACTTTCCAATGCCAGCCTCATCCTCGGAATCAGCAGGCAGGCAAGCTGGAAGCCAGTCATGCTCCGCAACAGCCTGATGACTCAGAATACTCAGAATACTCAGCATACTCAGCATACTGAGAATGGTAATGCAATTATTTAATAATTAGAATCGATTATACAATGCGATACCTGCTGTACCTGCTGTACCTGCGGCATGGCCTCAAGAACCGACTCATCTTGCGTAAAGAGGATGACTTCACAGGCCTTGCAGAGACGCACAAGTCAAATGCAGAATCCCACATATTCAACAGCACAAGTCAGAGAATCCCTAGATATTTATATAGAAAACATATGTAATATGGTAATATAAATATTTACACATAGCTATGATGCTATATTTATTCCTAATTGTTCCTATATATCTGGATCTTACACTATTTTAAATATACAGAAAAATCATGTCTACTGTAGTCACTGTAGTATAATGTGTAATTCAACATCGAATCGTTCAAGTTCCCTCCACGCGGCCCAACGGTCTGCAGACTCATTCAGTCCTCTTCAGGTTGGGTGAGCACTCCTGGTGCTCTTCGAACCTGGTGCTAAGGCTCAGGATGACGGAAACACAAAATACCTTCCCTCACAATACACACTGCATGTCACTGGATTTCCCTCTACGTCTTGAACCGACAATTTGTCCTCATGATGTCCAGATTCCAAGAAGCCTCCCCAATGAAGATTGGGATACCGTCTAGCAAAATCTCCATGTCCCTGGCAGCGGTGCGAGTCAAGCCTGAGTTTAACGTGCCAACGTAATCCAAAATCTATGCACTGGTTCCTGCAAGAGTAAGTTTCCGCAGATGTTCATTCATGCTCTTTTTAAATCAATCCACCAGTGCACAGAAGCCAGCGTTCTCATAGTTCTGATATAAAACCCCTGTCTCGTGCACATATCATCGTTGAAGAATGATTGCTATTTCTTATTGAGTTTACATTTTGATCGTTCTCATCACCCATACAGCACTTTATGTCTAAAACGAGTTAAATCTCCATCTACGGACAGAGAGTTGGCAACTAGGATAAGAAGAGTTTCCCCATACCCTATCGGAACTGCCTCACACCACGGCTGGAGTGCAGTCGAGATTTGTTGTAGTTCCACACCTTGAAGGCTTTCAGCAATCAAGAAAGCGATTGGCACTGTCAAAGTCACAAGGTGCAAGAAAAAGAAATCACTTTCAACACAATCACGCAAACAGAAAAAGAACAAAAGCATCTGAGTTGCTCGGATCATACTGATCTCCGTCTTGCAGTCCATGTCTACGGTGATCTGTCAGCAAAAATACTTGTTGAGAAGAAAAGGTTGAGAGAATTTGCTTGGCCAAAAAGTCTTACAGTCGCACCGTGTGAGCACGTCCAGGGAAAAAGGGTGCTAGCCTTGCAGAACAAAATATTATCAAATTACAGTTTCACCTCGTGCACAGCTCCCAAGTTTCTGCATATTCAATGCAGCATTCCTTCTGGGATCACCCCCTATGTGAGCAGTTTCGCACATTTGGTCTGTCCATATCCAGACTGGGATTGCTGCCAAACGTGCAAGTCATCTCGAGTCAAGTTGACCTCTGGTCAAGCAATGATCCCAAATTTTGGAGCTGCTGTGTGAAAATGAAAGCAGCATTCAAAACACAGAACAGAAAGACTGCCTGGTCGAAGAGTTTGTCGGGAGTTCTAGGGTCATGGTCGTACTCACTCAGGACCTAGGCTGATCACACTGCTTATGGAATCAAAATTGACAGAGTTCACCCTCAGGAGCCCACATTAATAGAATGAGGGTCTGCAGTGACCTTTCCATCACAAAATTCACAAATGGGCTGACTCAAATAGACAACAATTCAACTTCCAGCCTGGCGGCCAACATCTTTTAGAACCACTGGAAATCCGTGTCCATCAAAGAGCTCGATCTTGGTACACGCCGGTATCCAATAGTAGCGTTTTCTCTGCCTCTCTGTTCTTATTGTGGAAGATCACAATACATAGATATACTTGTTTTCAACAGCTGTGCTTGCGCTCCTTGGTTCAACATAGAATGCATGTGTATCGACACAGCCCTTTAACTCAAGCCACAAGTGAGACAAAGGTTGCATGCACAGCTAGAGGAGTGTTGACACAACAAATTCTAGGATTAAAGGTACACATGGCTGGGGAGCAGTGATCCTGGGAACGTCCAGGCAGCTCCAACTAGCACAAACACCACACAAAAGGAATACGAAAGGACGGTTTTTGACCACATCAGGAGTACGAGTACAAGTTGACCACAAGTGATTCAGGAACAGGCAGAGGGAGTGGCAGGGGAAAGCGATAGGTTATATATATATATAAATATATAATATATATATATACGTATATATATATATATATTCGGTCAAATCTTCACGTCCTTGCTGGATGAGATTCAGTCACCGGAACCGGAAGAATCATTATAAGAGATGGAATAAAAGATGGAAAGGAGATAAGTGAGATGGCTGAGGTTGCTGAGATTATATGAAGCGTCTGAGGAACTGCAAAATGTTTAGGATGAATTTGAAGCAGAGCCGATATCAACTAAGCTTCCCACCCCTGCAAGGCCAACAAAGTCTTTGTCACCCCAGGTGGAGACACAGTTGAAAACAAGCTGCCTGTCTCCAGTCAATGGACATGGCCATGCCAGTCAAGCAAGACATTCATGGAGTCAAAGCCTTTTTAGCGGCCCCGCCTTTTAAGGCAAAACAAAGCCACTCAACTGCTGGGCAGTTCCGCATTGACTCCATGAACGCTGAACCCGTGTATAACTTCAGACTCTACCTGCCATGGTGTCCAACCTTCCAGACGGTAGGGTCGGGATCACCACCTCAATTTCAGCCCAGTTTGACAACGTGACACAGTGAAGTCAGTGAAGTGTTGTATTGTCAGAAATCCCCAGAATGTCTGTGTTCAACAGCTTCAACGGATCAAAGTGTCTTCGGACATCGCAAGGTCGAGCATCTTGGTCGCTGACGCTTTGGAATTGGCCAAGCTGGTCGGTCAGCAGGGACGAACCTACCAAGACTGCATAAGACTGCCAGCCTCCCCAAAGAAATACGGTTTTGATATGACCGCAACAAAAGATCTGGCCGCAACAAATATACAACTTACACACCCACCGCAAGTCTGCTGAGCTACGAGCCCATAGCTGGATCCGTGGATATGAGGCCTTACCAAAGAGGGAATGAAGTGAATGGAGTGCAAAAATGGCAAAAACATGAAAAGAAAAAACAAGCAGAATAATTAAATAATTATTTCAAGAACTTGAACAAAGCAATGTCAAGCAGAGGGAAAAAACGACAGATGGTCAGCAATTGAGACATTGACTGTCCAACACGTCAGTGCCGTTGAACGTTCGCACAGGAAGGTCCAGACCCATTGCAGCGGCCTCAGGACACCAGCTCTGCATCAAAAAATCAGCAGAGTAAGCAGCATAAGCAGAGCGGAAACTATGACAGAATAGTAATGGAATAGTAATGGAATAGTAATGAAATTTATGTTGGAATAGGCTGAAATCACAGAAACCTGTCACTTCTTCA
Source organism: Cladocopium goreaui (assembly GCA_947184155.2). NCBI lineage: Eukaryota > Dinophyceae > Suessiales > Symbiodiniaceae > Cladocopium > Cladocopium goreaui. The sequence continues at coordinate 87,279 of CAMXCT020001498.1, forward strand.
TAGTTCTCCAACATCGTGACAAACATTAGGCCGCTAGAAGGAAAAGGGCCCCAATGACTGTCGATTTATTTTGAACGGCACGGCATGCACATCTCCGCAACTTGCCATTCCGACACAAATAGAACTTGTGGTGCCGAGCTATGTCAGCTATCTGCAGTGTCTTAGGAGAAAGCGGCAGAGTTTGAAGAGATAAATGAAACTTCAAATTGGCCATTGAGAATTGACGTTCAGGCGACTTCACCATCCGAAAGGCTTGACACTCAAGTCTTCACAAATCTTCACGACGTTTTCATGAGACATGGCCAGGACAAACCTGCCTCAGCCACCAAATCATGATCCAAATGGGCCTCATCAAAACACGAGTTTATGCGCACTTCATGCAAGAAGTGCGCATCATTTAAGCTTGGAGAGCAAAATTCAAACTGCAGGTGCAATTGTGGAAAATGGATCAGAAATGGATCAAAAATGAATCAAAAATGGATCAAAAATGGATCAAAATGGTTTTGCTCTTGCAGCTGTCATCAAAAGCGATGCCATGCCTCATCCATCTGTGTGGGGATAGGAGATGGAGCTGGTGGAGCAGGCCTCGAAACATGTCAAAGAATTGCATCGATGATCCCTGCGTCAAGCCCAAGCAGAAAGTCTCAAATTTCAAAGGAAATACAATGGAATACAGTAGGAGCAACTTTGGGATAGCCACCTAGACAGGAAGTTCCCTGAAATCCGCCCGCACCGAAGGTGCTGGGGCGTGATCTTCCGGATGGCACTCGTAAAAGGTTACAGGTTTACCTGGGGGGGGGGGGCATTTTTCGGCCAAAACCTCCTGTTTTTGATAGGTCGTGACGCTCGCCTTCAAAAAACACTGTAAAAAACAGTACGGAAGACACCTGTTCGTGAACGCGCCCGTCCAAAATCGGCAAGCGAAAAGTGAAAAACCCCGTGTTTTTCAACTTTTTGACCTCAATTTTTTGGTTTGCAACATCTTTTTTTGCGGTTCCGCAGGTGGCCGGGCCCGGAGGCGGATTTTTGAGTTTTTGGACCCGTTTTCGGACTGATTTTCGTCGTTTTGTGATAGCAGAAACACTGGTTTTTACAATGTTTTTCTGTTTTCTGCATGCTTGACGGCTAGCTTCAAAACTTCCAAAAACCTCGTAAATTACGCTGTTTTATGTTACGGTGTGAATGAAAACATCGTAAATACCAGTGTTTTTTGACGTTGGTTAAAAAAAACACTGTAAATTACAGTGTTTTTGGCCACCTGACCCTCAAAAACCATGGTATTTGCAGTGGTTTCTGCTTCTCACCGCGCAAAAACACTGTAAATAACAGCAATTTCGCCGTTTTTTCATGTTTTTCGTTATTTTTTGAACTGCGTTGGTCCGCTATACATGGCTATCAAATTCTTCGCGTTTTTTTTTCCGACAATCAGTACTTTCGGATGTTTTTGGTCTCAATGGCCGACATCATTGGCAGTTACGAGCGGCTGCCCAACGATGCGGTGCGGGCGGTTGCCGTCGCGAAGCGACGTGAATAATAGACGGCGGCCACCAGTCGGGAAACAAATGGAGGCACAAATGGGAGACAAGGAGAATCTTCTGTCCCAAGACAGGGAAGCAAGAACACAAGTGAGAGATGAGTATTGATACGAGCAGCCAAAGAAAAGATACAAGTCTGGAGACGCGGTGAAAATGCTGACTCCCAAGAATGCACCAGCTTGAAAGGGAGTAAGCAACTAGTGTATGTTGAATCGTGAGCAAAATCTTATATACCGTCTGAAAGAACGCATGGCCCATGCGCCAGTCCCATCAGAAATGGTGGCAGTGTGCACATGCTGACAGCATGGGAATGACGCATCAAGTCATGTTGTTTCTAATGACTATGATGGCAATGGTGGCCAGAATCATATCATCCTGGTCATCAATGTCATCTCTGTCATCAAAATCACTATCATCATTAGCGCCTTGGTGTTGTCATTTTAGGCATTGTAATCATAAGACCCTGTATGTCTAATATTATGAACTACGTTATATTAAAATATATTAAACTTAAAGGAGAAAGCAAACAAATTGCCCTCAAAGCCCTCAAAGCTCGTCTGACACTAAGGCCATGGCTCCAGACCTTGCTGGGACTCCTCCAAGACTTAGAAGGGACTATGCTGTGGGTCAGAAGGACTTACTGTGACTTACTTTACCAGGAGCTAAACTGCATGCCCATCATGCTCGCGATGCCCATCACGTCAATCATGCCCATCAGGCCTCACATTCACTGTATCGTCGGTCAGAAAAAAACCTGCGAGTGTGCAAGGCATCGCACCACGCAAACCAAGTGCCATTCGAGGTTCTTGTTATTCATGACTGACTCAGTAGCGACACCAAGTCCTTTCCACAAAAATGATAATATCCGCCGACCCCGGCCTTCGCCAAAGCCGGGGCGGCGCCTGGGACCACCGGAGGTGTGGATCCTGTCTTTCTTGAACCCTTGCCACGCCCAACGCTGCAGGCAAAAGCCACCACAAGGCCACAGCAATGGCTCAAGAGCACCCCACGGCCGCAGCAATGGCTTCTTTTATAGGCGTTCAAGGCTGCCGTTTGCCAGGCCTCAAACCAACTCCTCCAAAAGTTTGCCCAACTCCGCACCCCAATAAGCCCAACCGCGCCACGCCCGCAGGCAAAAGCCACCACAAGGCCACAGCAATGGCTCAAGAGCACCCCCCGGCCGCAGCAATGGCTTCTTATAGGCGTTCAAGGCTGCCGTTTGCCAGGCCTCAAACCCTCCAAACCCTCCAAAAGTCCGCCCAGCTCCGCAGGGAAAAGGTACCCCAACAAGCACAACACGCGCCACTCCCGCACGCAAAAGCCACCACAAGGCCACAGCAATGGCTGAAGGGCACCCCCCGGCCGCAGCAATGGCTATAAGGGCCTCTTATAGGCGTTCAAGGCTGCCGTTTGCCAGGCCTCAAACCCTCCAAACCCTCCAAAAGTCCGCCCAGCTCCGCAGGGACAAGGTACCCCAACAAGCCCAACACGCGCCACTCCCGCACGCAAAAGCCACCACAAGGCCACAGCAATGGCTGAAGGGCACCCCCCGGCCGCAGCAATGGCTTCTTATAGGCGTTCAAGGCTGGCGTTTGCCAGGCCTCAAACCCTCCAAACCCTCCAAAAGTCCGCCCAGCTCCGCAGGGAAAAGGTACCCCAACAAGCCCAACACGCGCCACTCCCGCACGCAAAAGCCACCACAAGGCCACAGCAATGGCTGAAGGGCACCCCCCGGCCGCAGCAATGGCTATAAGGGCCTCTTATAGGCGTTCAAGGCTGCCGTTTGCCAGGCCTCAAACCCTCCAAACCCTCCAAAAGTCCGCCCAGCTCCGCAGGGAAAAGGTACCCCAACAAGCCCAACACGCGCCACGCCCGCAGGCAAAAGCCACCACAAGGCCACAGCAATGGCTCAAGGGCACCCCACGGCCGCAGCAATGGCTTCTTATAGGCGTTTCAGGCTGCCGTTTGCCAGGCCTCAAACCCTCCAAACCTCCAAAAGTCCGCCCAACTCCGCAGGCAAAAGGTACCCCAACAAGCCCAACACGCGCCACGCCCGCAGGCAAAAGCCACCACAACCCCACAGGCTCAAGAGCACCCGCAGGCAAAAGCCACCACAAGGCCACAGCAATGGCTCAAGGGCACCCCACGGCCGCAGCAATGGCTTCTTATAGGCGTTTCAGGCTGCCGTTTGCCAGGCCTCAAACCCTCCAAACCCTCCAAATCCTCCAAAAGTCCGCCCAACTCCGCAGGCAAAAGGTACCCCAACAAGCTCAACACGCGCCACGCCCGCAGGCAAAAGCCACCACAAGGCCACAGGCTCAAGAGCACCCCACGGCCGCAGCAATGGCTTCTTATAGGCGTTCAAGGCTGCCGTTTGCCAGGCCTCAAACCCTCCAAACCCTCCAAAGGTCCCCCCAGCTCCGCCGTCTGCCACCTTTAGAAACCTTAAGGCCTCATCCAACAATCTCCGACATTACAACGAACACTCAATGCACAAGGCACATCGAGAAGCCACGTTTGGTCATGACTGCAAAGGCCAATCACGGCCAACCCAGCGACAATGTGTGGGAGTACCACGTATTTCCCCTTCTTGAAGCATGACTTCTCCACCAAATCTTGAATCTGGCCGCCCTGGCGACGGACCACTGCACATGTGACCGACATCTGGCAAGCTCAGCCCTGCAACATCAACTTTCAGTGTCGCCTCTGACAGTCAAATCATTACATGGCAACACTCTTTCGCACCCATGCTCGCAACACTCGACTGCTACACCCTTGACTGCCCGCCTCCACATTGGCGCTGGTGTTGACAGACCAAATCTCGTCCGAATCATGGACCCATGCCACCAGCGCCCCTACAACGTCCTGACAGTAGCTGCATGACATTGGTCCAACTGACATCCAAAACACGCCCTCCGCCATCATGTCCCCTAAAAATCTCCTCGGCCATGGTTTGTTGGAAGGACTTTGCGCAAACCCAACTATAAATGACTGGCCCAGGTTGCCCGCGACAGAAACCTTACGGGAAGAGCAGCAAATTAATCTTTCAAAAACCCAGAATCAGCTAAAGTGTATGCTTGAAGGTCTCTGTTGTACCTGTGCACTTCGCCACTCTTCAAGCGCTTGGTGGGCAAGAATCGTTTGCCGCTGCTGTTGAACTCGCCTCAGCACGTCCACTGATTGGTTGGCACGCACCATGTTCCGGCCCGCATAGACCAAGTTGGCAATAATACCACCTAGCAAAGATGATGTCTTGTGATAACACTTTCCTCTCTCAATGCTGACCAATTCTTTTCTTCACACCGCTCCGTGATCTGCCTGCCCATGTTCGTTGCTTGTACTTGACAATGAGGCCTCGTTCACTAGCAAGTGTGCTGCAGGACCCATCTTGGCTTCGCAATTGGAAAGCACTTTAAAAATTCTGTCGTTTCTCCACCGTCCGTTTCAATCCCAGGCAAGAATCTCATCCGTTCCAATTGAAAACAGCAACAGTTTCCATGGGGTGTCACATGTCCAAAAGCCAAACCACGACTTTGCAAAACACGTCGGTACCCTCCAGTCCTTTACCATAGCCATCAGGAATGGCCCACTTGTTATAGTTTGTTCCAAACTTAAAAATCACTTCATCCTAACCCAACGGCGCCAAAAAACACCAATTCCCTGGGATGCACGTCAACTGACTCATATAATCCCTAACATTCTCGACTAGACCTTCAGCGGAACACGTATTAATCCAATCCAACATGCCACCGGAACATACGCATATATATATATGTACATATTATGTGTATATATATATGTGGGATCATGTGCTACATCATACTCCCCAGGTTGATTGCTTTGACCATATCTTATTGTATGTGGATATATCATTACCATTGATGACCCCTCATCAAAAAATGATTAATCATCAACAAGCTGTCAGGTAGCCAACACAGCCACTGCCTCACCCTTGCGCACCTGGCGGAGTTCAAGCTGATCCGTGTCCATTTGGCCGCAGGGTGCAACTTCTCGCTGCTTGAGAAGCAAACGGCCATATGTCTGTCTTGCTGTCCGTCTCCCTCTGTCTCTCTACAGTACCCCCCCCTCCAATTAGGGGGGTCGGCGGCACCTGGGCGCTAGCCCATTTTATTAATATCATATAATATAAGACCAATGCAAAATCCCATCATTCATTTTTCAAGCTTACAGACACACATTGGAAGAGGTCGGGCACCATCAAGTGAAGACATAAACTTCCCGCCGGACCAAAAACCGTGCTCGTAAAAGCACGTTTTTTTATCAAAAAATGAGTGGCACTGTGGCGAAACGCAAAATTCTTTCATGAAAACATCCAAAAAATAGATATATATATATACCAAAATTTGGCCGTTTTCGCATTTTACCACAATAACAGCTCATTTTCATCGGAGGGTTTTTGTGGAGTCTGAAAAAAAAACATGTGTTTCGTCAGAAGATGCGTTTCAATGCTTCAATCGTCTTCTGATGCAACTTGGCACTGCGGTTTATGTGTCTAAAAAACGTTAGTTTTACGAGGACGGTTCTCGGTCCGCTGGCATAAACTTGTAGCCAGGTCAGAAGACTGGCTTTCATTAGCAGCCGCGGTGTTCCTTGCATCTCATCAACCCTTGTCTGTCCAAGATGCCGTCAGGATGATATCAAAGTTACATAACGGACGACAGCATTGGACGTAAAAACGCAGAGCGGTTGCAATTCATAGTTGAGCAGTGAGAGTCGGAAGTGCAGGCAGGTCTTTTTAGGAAGGGTCTTCTCTGAGACTCAGGAATCAACTTTGTCACTTGCGCTCAATAAAAGGAAAGTCGTACTGTCAAGCCATAGACATTGTCGTTCATTTACGTCATTACAGCAATCACAACAGGAAAATGTGCTGTACAAGTGGGTGAGACTTGCTGATATTGAGCATTGCTTCTTTCAAAATGCTTGTATGAGGATGTATGAGGGCTCTTCAATCTTGACTCTTGACAAATATCCGTCTCTATTATTCTGGAACTTCTTATCGGACAGCTTAGACAGGTTTGGTCAGGAAGACAGATTCCCCGCCTTCTGCTCTGTGAAGAGCGAAAAAGCTCCAGGGCTTGTAACGACTGCCTCAAACTGTTGATATTCCAGCTAAGCCAGCTCTACTGCTCTTTTTTTCTAACAACGTCATTCCGAATTCCTATCTTTTGCAAGCCCTGCTCACTCGGCTGAAGTGAAAATAGATCTTGAGTCTTAGATTCTTAGAGGATCTTAGAGGTCTCAGAGCTCCACAGCAACTCTTCTTGCTCATCTTCGAGTCGTGGATGACTTGGCGTTGCATCTTTAAGCTGTGTCCAAAATATCCAAATCATGGACTCGACGATCTAAAGACTGGATATTCCAACAGTCTGTAAAACTGGGGACTAGACGATCTCATTTGCGCCCAGCCTTGGCCACCCATGGAGTCATTGCAATGAAGCCAACGCTAAAGTCGGCGACCCCTGCCTTGAGCATCGACTTGCCTGCAGCCATTTGTTTTTGAAGATCTGACTGAAACAGACCAAACAGACCAAACAGACCAAAGTCAGAGTTTGGATGACAGAAGGTGACATCAAAATTGTTGCAAAGTACCGAAAGGTACCAAGGCGCCTCTGTTGTTCATGCATAAGCCAAAAGGGCCGATCCTTAGCTGGGTCCAGGAGTCGATCTTGACCCATTGCCCGCATTGTCCACATTGCACATCGTCAAACATCCAGCTGTTTAGGCTTAAGGACACTCTGCTCGAAGTCCTGTTGCAGAATCGAGGATGACTTTGTTTCATCCTGGGCACAAAATGTCCGCAGCATCTTTTGGTTTGTTGCTCTGCTTTTGAAGGCAGCGTCTCCTTGAATCTGGCCAAAGCCAAGTCTTCTGAAAAACCTCCCACAAGTGTAAAGAAAGGTCTCAACTGGCTTGCAGATTTGACAAAACAGAGAAAGGCTTCCGACAATGCCCCGCGTGCGATCCTACGTGTTAGCCACTGAAGGCATGGGAGTGCGCAACGAAGGAAGAAGTTGACTTTCAAAACCCGCAGCCTGGACTGATCGGAACCAAGATGGGTACCACGGCTCCACCGTTGCCCATGGGCAGTTGGCCGGTCCTCTGTCAAATAGATATTCTGTGAAATTCAGACAAATACTCAAACATCCTTGCGTGGTTGTGATCTCATGATTGCTGAGATCTCCACCAAATCTGCGCATTCCCCTGGCAAACCTCGTGTGCAAGAGTAACTTCCCAAAGTGAAACAGCAAGAGCATAGGAGCGTTGGCAGCACAAACCACAAAACAAAATGAGAGATTAATAGACCTTTGCCTCGATATCCCGAACTCCTTTTGCGAGCCCATCTTGGGAGTTGAAATTCCAGATCCGCAAAGCAGCCACGCGGGTACTGCAGACCAAGCGCAACGTGCAGAAAAAAGAGTTCTTCGTTTTCGGTTGGCTGTGTCACATTCTGCCACGGTCTTCTCACAACCATACTGTCAGGCTTATGCCATAAGCATGCAACTGATGCAGCAGAACAGCAACCCAAACTCCAAACTAGCTTATATTGCTTTTGTTGCGGGCAAGAGACTTACTTACAATGGGAAAATAAATGCATGTCCGATCATGTCCGTATCTGATTGCTGCCGCTGCTCTCAAACATTCCTATGTAATAATTCTTGAACCTGAAGCACACAAGCTCGCATTTTTCACTATAGCTTCAGAAAAACAAGGTGTACTTGTTGCAGGCATGTCAGGTGTAAGGGTTGGCCGGCAGAAATACATGTCTAAGATTGTCTAAGAGGTCTAATAGTTTGATCTTCATAAATGGAACACAAGAACAAGAAGAGCCTCGGCAGATTGAGCTTCAGATCAATTGGTTCAAATCCATCTCCATGTGCTCTTTGGCCTCAGCCAATACAAATTCCCAGAATTGCCAAAAAAAGTTGTATTGCAATCTCATCAGATCAGGTCATGTTGGCTTGTACTTGGTTTGTACTCCTAGCAATGCTGAGGCTGCCACACACTGTTGCCAGCCACCTCATCATTTCATGCAAAAGCTTAAAGTCTGAAAGATTTACCCCTCGCTGCAAGCTTAGCTCGCTGAGTTTGTAGCAGTGGCTTTTGAGAGTTAGGCTTCCCCTCAACAACCTTGCGAAGTCAATGCGAAATTCGTTGACTTCAGAGCGAGTGACATGCTGAGGTCGTACTCGAGCCAGTGTTGTTGATCCTTGTAGCGCACCATGAAGAGATAGCGCAGCAGGGGGAATTTTGATCACCTTTGGAAAATGAAAGTCTGGGTTCTTGATTCCAACTCCACTTGCTGTCACAGTTCTCTACCGCAAAAATAAACATATGCAAATTAAATGACTGAAGAAGCAATACTTGGAGTATGAAGCAATGTCTTGTTCTGCACTCATCTTTCTCGTCTTTGGTCTTGTATTTGCCTCGGCTTCAGAGTCCAAAGCTTCAATCAGTGAGAGTCCGCACTGCCTCAGCTGCAAGTCCGCTCTTCCAGTCCAGGAAGTCACCAGGCAACCCAGCTCTGTCTTAAGTTTTAATGACTAGTATTAATGGAGTCAAATGGAAGAATACACAGGTGTCTTCAAGGAGGCTAAGATTCCAATGAAGCCAGAAGAAGCACATGTAAAAGCTGGTGTGCCCCTTGTCGAGAAGATGTTCTAATTCAGTGCGACCCAGCACAAGTATACTTCCCTGGCCTGCTGTCACCCCAGTTTGAAGTCACCCTCAAGCAGAGATCCAAAGCCTACATGTGCTTTGTCATGTTACGCGTGCTGAGACAAATTGAGAGTTGAATTTCACCAAGCCGTATGGAAAATCCCTACAAAACTAATAGAGAGTGCGATGTGTCAGCTTTGCCTCAGGTTTTCTGTTCGAGCAAAACTGAAGGCTGAAACGAAGCCAAAGGTATCCAGAGACCGTCCCTGGCATTCCAACATATCCCAAGACCAAGCAATCCTGTGCTGGTTGCGAATCCCGCTGCGGTGGCGCAGGCAGGGCTGCAGGCGGGGCTGCAGGCACAGAGATTGGATGATCTGCCTGTCAAAAAGGCATCTTGCAACATGAAGCTGTGTCAAACCCAGAGCGTAAAAATATCAAAATGCACAGCTTCAGTCCCCGCCCAAACTCCAGCGCCTCCAAAGATTCCAAGACTTTGAGCAGGGCCTTCTGCTTCCTTTGATCCAGTCGGCTGACCTGTACATCCAGCTCTGAAAACACTGTGAGAAAGACGGAAGCTTCATGGATCTTGGAGGATCTTGGAGGCTGGCACGATCAAAGATTTCTTCAGGGAAACCGCGCACATCCGCGGAAGGAGTCACCGCCTGAAGAAAGACATAGTTCACATGAGCTATTTTTGCCATTTGGCGCCTTGTCTCACAAACATGTGTCGTCTAGGAAAAACTGAGTGAGCTGCACTGCTCTGCCTTGCAGGGTGTGCACGCAGACAGAAATGCTGCAGAATCATTAGAGGAAAATGGGACAGAAGGGCAAAAGGATTCTAGGTAGGCTACCTGAAGCAAACACCCACCAGAAGAATGAAAGGATCACTCGACAAAGCAGCTGGAAAGACGCTATCCAGGAGCACACAACACATTCATCCCAGAGGTAGAAGGTAAAGGCTGGATCCAGGACCGAACCGACTCTGCTCCTAACATTCAGATCTCAAGTCAGCACGGTCAATACACTGCCAAAGTGTTCTCATCTTCGACAGTTGGAAGAGCGCTTTCAAGTGACCCAGCCAGACTATTCTTGTGTGTGCGTGTGTTATGTATTGATATGTCGTTGACATGTCGTTGATGGCACGATTGCTTTTCGACCCCGCTTTGAACTGTGAGTGTGTGACTACATGATAAGGCCAACAGAGGAAAGAGGATCCCAGGAGACTGACTTCAGAGAATCAACACCCGAGTCTGACACTGTACATTGTGGAGGAACGCAATAATTGAACAATCAGATAAAATATTGAATATATCAAAGATATTCAAAGATGAAGCAATGATCAAGGCCTTGGCTCTGCCTCAGCAACCGGTGCGACTGCGAAACATAAAGCCGTCACCTTTTTTTGTTGTTTGCACAAAGAGGTGCTCAAAATGTCGTGTCGAAGATGTCAAAAACACCGGAGAACTTGCAGCATCTTGCAGCTGAGTCTCTGCAATCGGTTGTGGTTGCTGAATGGGTCCCAGTCCTTGGAACCAAAGCGCCAAACTCTGAGATTCGTGGAGTGACATCAGGACGCAAGATCTGCCTGGATAGCCAGCACTACCACCAATGGAAGCAGCAATTGGTGGGGCCTGCACCTGCATGGAGAAGGCAACAATGGGGACAAAAGGGTACCTCCTGCTGCATTTTCATGGTCATAGATGGTCATAGACATAGATGGTCCTTGTAGATATAGTAGTCATGGTACATGAATTCGCTATATCATCAAGACATGCAAAACAAAAGTCATGCCCAATGCCATCAAATGAATGGTTGGCTTCGAGAAACCATTCATGGAATTGACGACAAATGGCTATCTTCGTACCGCATACATCCCTTATTGCAAGAACACTTCCACAACTCTGAAAATAGCTAAAATCCATACATCAAACATGAGGTCCAGTTTTGCTTCGTACTCTCAAGCCAAAGTAGCTAAGAAAATGAATGCCAATTGATGCCGTTGTTCCTGTGAGTGCTTGATAATTTGCAGTTTCCTGTAAGAGCTACTCATGCCAGGCTAGATTGGAGTCGGAAGGACCATGCAAACGATAAGGACCAAATGAGGGATCTCTAAAGGAACTGAGGTACTTGAGGTAGTAACCAGGTGTACGTATCTGGAAAGATACTGTAGACTGTAGGTCGTCAAAAAAAAACTACTTTATCAAAAGGATTGCCGGATCGCCAAAAAAAATATGCTTGGTGACACGCAGAGTAGGTTCTCCTCTTGCTTCGCAAGCCCCTTTCTTTTTGGATCCAAGTGGCCGAATGGATGAAGATGGATGAAGCTTGTTTCCAACGGTGAAACACCGATGTGACTTTCTTCGGCGTATCCCTAGTCCAGCAATAGTGACTTCGTGGACGATCAATGAGAGTAGGTCGTGGTTCATGTCAAGAAATCAAAGCAAATGTCGAATCTGCCTGTTGACCCTGTTGGCTTTTGTAAGGCCAGGGAGACACCCAAGACAGAATCTATAATTGGCAGGCATGACACAATGGTTCCTCTCATGTCAGCCGCCACTGTACAGGAAAGGAGTGAAAAAAATGACCTGGTGGCCACAAAATGGTAGCTGTGCTGTAGCAGTGCAGCAGGCACATTCACTACGGCGCCACTGTTTTCATGGCTTCCGTACTGCAGCCAGAATTCTGTGCCGGTCGGCGACTCTCACTGCAGGTTGCTTGTGTCTCCCACATCCGCAAATTTGTAGGTTGATGATCCTTTCAGCTGGGCCAGGACGAGTTTTGTGGATCCGATCTCCTGCATTTTGTTGTAAACTGCTTGTCTCTTTTGGTCCTTGGAAATCATGTCATCCGTGCAGCGACACGAATACCGCCGCTGCCACTCTTGGTGCCACGGCAATTCGTTGGAAGGTGCCGTCTGTGCTGCGGACTGGATGGAATGGACGGAAGGGCTCTCCTGACTCTCCCGACTCGCCTGACTCGCCTCGGATTTGTCGGACCTGTCAGAGTCGGATTTGGCATCCCATGCGATTTGAACCTTGCGAGGACGATCCTTGTCTGTGGGTGGCAAGCGCGGCCGGCAGCATCGTGGTGCATGTCGCACCGGTCCAGTGTTCCAATAGCTCCTAGGCCAAACTGTTTCCAAATACCTTGCCGTGAATGCCCTCTTCTTTCGGAAATCAGCGCTAGTCTTCTCGCGCTGTTTCCTCTCCATGGTTTCTCAAGAATGATCCTGCAACTGTTTGAGCCCTAATTGCTTAAACATGCTGTGCCGGGAGACTCTTGCCTTGCAGAATCTACTAATCTGCTACATGCACATCTCAGCTGTTTCTTGATGTTTCTCGTATTTGTTCCACAAAAATTACAATCAGATCCTTGTGACTTGGAACTGGATCCCTCAAGCAAATCCACCCGGACTAGGACTGGAAAACATCCAATTTCCAAGGCCTTCAGTGGAAGAACTCCACTCACCAAGCAGACTTGAAACACATGTGGTGATCTTCAACTTCAAAGGATTTCTAAACTGAGTGAAAAATGATTACTTGAAAGCAAGCAAAGTTGCCAGTGTGATCCTACCCTTTGTCCATGCTCCATTCACTCCTTTGACACCCAGAAAGCCTTTGCAATGACTGATGGAGGTGCGGCTTGTGCAGCTTCCTGACAAGCCAAATCCACAAGTTGAGTCGAGGCACAGAAATAGTTTGCATTAGCATAGTGTAGTAACTGTAGTAGTAAAGAACAAGAGCGAGCCATTTTACAACACAGTGAACAACTTCACTGCATCTTGCTCTGTCTTGAAAGGGCCCTTTCCGTGGTTGAGGCCTCTAGGTCCTGTGGCGCTGTTGCGCTGTTGCGATCAAAGTTCTGACCCCTGCCCTGCCTCTGGTCCGAGTGGAAGTCTGCTTCGAGATGATCTGTGGCAGCTGTGGCAGGTAACGATCACGAGGCACAGGAGGCACACGAGGAAGGCTTGAAATGGTTCCAATGCCAGGACAACGCACGATATGCATCGATATACCATGATCATAGACGTGTCTTGCCCATCTGCCTCGACGAAGGTCGCGATCCTCCCGAAGTGAAGTCACCTGGCCTCAGGTTTCGTGAAAGAAAAACCCTAACAAAAGAAGAGAAAAAAGAGCAAACCAGATCACACCAGGCCTGCTTGCAGCACTTGCAACGGCCTTTTGCAAATCATAAACTGTGGCTAGCAAAACTATAACATGAACAAAGACACTGTGAGATTGCTCCCTATTGATTCGCGCTTCCTTCCTGTGCTTAAAGCAAGGGGACCAGCCTCCTCAAGGGTTTCACTCAGCTGCTTCACTCGAGCATTCTCTTCCTAGCCAAAGAGGCCAAAGATCTTACTTTTGCTTCTGCATATGCGAATTAACGAGGTCAATGCACGCATAGCAACTCTGATTGCAACCTGAATGGCGTCTGCTATCGAAGTCAAAGAAGCCGAAGTTGGCCTGGCAGGTTGAGACATTAATCAGAAAGTCTTTGCCAGTCGAAAGCATCACCACCGGACTATGATTCTGTACCTGAAGCAATGCAGAAACCATACTGACCTCACTGACCTCACCTGCTTGAGCGGTTTGGTTGCGGAGGGAGCCCTGATCCCGCACTCTGCACCTGCACAGACCAAGAACAGCAAGAACTAACCCTCCCAAAGCAATGAGTCCACGTGATGAGCGTCACTCGCTGTAATCCTAAGCTGGGGCAGCACCAAAGCAGGAGAGCAAACCCAACAGGATTCAACCAGTGTAACCAATGCAATTTCCAATCGCCAACGCAACGATTGGTCGCAAGCATTTTCAATTTGGTCTTGTGCCAACATTCCCAGGCTTTACCTCTTGAGGCACATTGACACTACATGACACTACATACATGGAGCCTTTCAGGCTTCACCTGAAAAGCTCCAGGAGGATGTGCACCGAGATCAAATTTTCGAGCTCAATTTGCCAACAAGGTTTTGAACTTTATTTTTTAAATATATATTGATTTTGATTTTCTTCTGGGCTACATCTCAAAAAAAAAAGTTCAGGCCCCGGTCATGGTGTAGCACCAGGTATCGGTGCCCCGGATCCTTATTGCAGAATTGTTGCAGAACGGTTGCAGTACTTGAAGAAAATCACCGGGGAGTGCATGAAAATGCGAAGGCTAGGACATCCTATGACGTTTTTAAAGAACATGCCGTGCAAAATGAAACAGTATGCAATATCAAGAGTAGAGCAAAAGAGTAGAGCAAAAGGCCCCGGCGACCTGTCAGATAACCTCCCAATGGAGGAAACCTATCTGGCCTCGCTTGCAAAAGCTTCAGTTTTGAATGGAGTGCTATGAAACATCTCCAAATCTGGATTTGAAGACCAAAACCGGTCACAACGGTCACAACCTGATTTCATTGAGGCAATGAAAGGAGCTGGCCTTCTCTGATCAATGGAAACCCATTCGCCAGGTCTCCTTTCCTGCCATGTCTCGCGCTTGACAAGTCTCGAAGCCCTCATTGTCAAGAGGTGTCACGCACAAGCCATCACAAGCATCACAAGCACGCCGGTTTTGCTTGGTGAAGGAATCTTCTGTAGACTTGGGACGGCGATCTCTCGAAAATGGAGCGTTGAGTAAAGTACGTCCGGTGATCCCTCAGGGCAAAGCGGCAAAGCAGAGCAAATCAACTGAATGCCACTGAATGCCAAACAATGTGGCCACTGAGCCCGTGACGGATGACAATGCTCATTGAGAATTGCTATGCCTGAGAACCAAAGTCAAAACGCTGGCAATTGGAAGAGATGTTTGTACTTCAAAACCGCTGAGGATCTCTTGGCACCTGTGTGCCAGCGGTTATTCCAAGTTCGCCCCATGCCATCACGATCTAGCCTTGGCAAATAGTTTTAGCACTGAAAATATGCACTCCTGTCACTCTGAAATGGAAATCTCTGAAGCTGTTTTTCCTCGAGCTTTTAGTTCCCAAGTCTCCTGCATGGTGCCTCCAAATACATGCCGCTCTGGACACACTGGAGCTCCAGCATCGCAGCTAATAATCGATCTGACACAACGCCAGCAATGCCAGTGGCAAGAGAATTCCATCGCACAAGCAGACGAGTCTTGCTGGCATTGCTGGCATTGCCGGCATAAGTCGATGTTGGTATCAAATAGTTTCAAAGGTTTCAATTTCATGATATGCACGTTTCATGTGCATGTCTGCCTCGGTCTTCCTGGCAAGTCACCAGATTCGATTCGCTTCAACATGCTGGCATGCCTCAAAAGTCTGCAAAGTATCAGGAATTGCGATGAATTGGTGAAGCAAAGAAGGACTTGTGCCTTGCTTTTGGTGCCCAAAGCATCTGAGAACATGGCGCTGGGTTGTTTGTCAACTCGGCTTGAAGCTCAGCCAATGATTGAGGCTTGGAGAAGTATGTCCGCCTATCCTGTCAAGGTTTGACATGTTTCACCAAAAACAAAGAGGGGCTCATATCATCTACACTGCAATACCGCACACGCTTGCCTAAAAGTATCGAAAAAACATGAAATCCAGATCCAGATGCTTACTGGCACTTACTGGTAGTAATCACTCAATGAAATGTTGTTTATTCAACCGATGCTCTCTGTGAAGCTAAGCTTTACTTCCATAGAAATAAGGCTGAAGAAACACGGGAAAAGCACACCATACTGTACAAGTAGACGCAATACGGTCATGTATATACAGTGTCTGTAGATGGCAGGCTTAAAGTCAAAATTTGGAAAGAGAAGTTTAAACTTCAGGTGTCAATTTTCAGGTGTGGCACCCGCAGCCTTCGGAATTACATCATTTGGCATACCCTTGAGATGATGCCTGGCAGGCCACAGTGTATGAACTGCTTCAGGAAATTTTCATGCCACAGCTCAGGCCTGACATCCCACGGTTCGGCCTTTGCAGATTCGAAAGTCATGAACTAAAGCTCCGCATCTCCAGCGCAATATCTATACATATTCTATAATGTATATATATATATATGAATCATGTATCTATTTATAATTTATGTATATTACATTGTATATATACATGTAACACATATCAGCAAGGGAATTTGAATCACATTGGGGTCTGCATTCACCAGAAGCAAGTGCTAAGATCTGGGCTGGTGGAGGACTCTCCACTGACTTGGGAAATCCCCATTTGTCCGTCAATGGCTTGTTCCATGGAGGTGGACATCTCAAGGGACTCCTGCTTGATTTTTTTCCAAATGGCGATGAAAAGATTCAAAAGGCACATCTCACTGCAGCTCATACCTACTTCAATGCAACTCAGAGCAAAGTGTCCTGGCAACTTTCTTCTTCCGAAGTGTAGGAGCCTCGGATCGTTGTGATCAAGACAGCTAAAGCTCCTGAATCTCAGGTCAGCAAGATTCAACCCTCCCACATCTCCGAAAGATACACTGTATGTCAGGACCTGTGTCAAATCTGCGTACAGCAAGTGGAGCTATTTGACACTCCAAGAGCTTCACGGAAATTGACTTTACCAATGTGCCTTCGCCTGAAGCATGGCATGTGTTGAACTGTCACATGCCTATGGACACACATGCCAACATATACCAACATCTTCCAACATCCCTATGTCGATTAGACTTGTGATGTGACCCGGCCTTGAGGTTTCACAGTCTGCATCTGCATCCCAAAGTCTGTCCGCTCCTTTTGGAGGTCGGCCTAAGAAGCCAGGCCACAGAGTCTCATTACATCTCCTGATCGTCTCCTGAATGACTCTATGACCGACTACTCTGTCTAAAACCAGTCTGTGACTCATACTCATTTGAATCACATTTTGAATCTGAACTCTAAAGTGAAAACAAAGAGTTGCGAACTCGTCAGGGGTGCAGCCGCTTTTTTTGCTGAGTTCTTGGCTATAAACTCGGGAGCCTGCTGTGGCACAAGATCATCAGGCACCGTCGCCTGCATGGCGTCTGAGCAAAGTAAAAGCTCGTTTATCAGAACCACTGGACGAGCTACGTTACACCGTTTGTGGCAAGATTCCTTCTTGTGTCCTGATTGCACTGACCTCCTGGCTTTCTTCTGGCTCGCTCATGCCTACCAGCAGCTGTTATACCAAGGGGAGCAAGATTTGGCAAGCAATCAAAGAGAAGCAAGGTTGGCCTCTGACCAGAGCTGTGATCAGGCCGCATAAGCCGGCTTGAGCAACATGGCAAGCGGTAACACGATAGCATCTTGGTCAATCAGGCAACGCTTCATGCAAATTCAATCTTCCTACAGCTTGAGACACAGAATCACAAAGCCCATTCCAGGCAAAGTGCCACATGCGGAAGGCCGACCCTCTGCTCAAATTGACTCGTCAAAGACTGCCGAAGCCAGGAGAGCCTGGCGTACTTTAGCAGAGCGGCTCAGAGCCATTCAATTGCTGCATCTCAAGATCTGTATTCAATTTCTTCTACTGGAGCTATTTGAGCCAATTTGAGCACTTTCAATGAAGTCATCCGCTAAGGCCATTGCTGCTCATGGTTTGCTGCATTCATCATGTGCAGCACTCCCCGTGTATCCTGATCAGCAGAACCATGTTGGCTTCTGAACTTTTGTGCATCTGGTTTGGGTGTAAAGGGACAACTGCTGACCTCCAAACTAGTGAAGAGCCAACCCACAAGTGTTATGTAGGTACTTGCCCTTTGAAGAAGGTTGGAATATTTCTTGTTCGTATGGGTTGTGCTAGTCCACCTTTGGCTCAGCTTGCTCTGATATTCTTGGATGCATGCTCTAGTTGATGTAAAGGTGCAAGGTGCAGTAGAAGCTACATCAGCACCAATCTGCTCGCTCTCAGTTTGTGTCAGTCATGGTTGCTCTCTAGCTTTGCATTGCGCTTCAATTCCTTTTGAGCTATATGGTTGCATTCTGCAGCCTTTTTTCTCTAATCATACTGGTCCAAGGTTGCTACTTTGCATATGTTTGGATCGGTTCTTGAGGGTCCAAAGAAGGTGATCCCACCTTCCTTCGCTGCAAGCGCAGTGGGCCACTGTCATCGGTCTATGCTAGCACCCCTTTCAGATTTTGTCGAGTGCTTTTTCTGAAGGGGCTTTGGCTTTCTGTGCTGGCTTTGTCTCCGTCCTACCCACCTCCTGTGTTCGAACTCTGGCCGCGACTCAAACAGTGAGTTGCAAAGAGTTGGTCACAAATAAACAATGTGACGATGCATGGGTGGATCAGCCTGTCGCTACCGAGCCTGGTTCGCTTTATGGCTAGAATCTGATCGTTTTGCGGGTAAGGTTCTTGGGTGGTTTTGCTTGCAGTTGCTCCTCATCTAGAATCTAGAGTATCTTGGTGAAGGGATCTGGTGCAAGTGAAAGGGATCCAAAGCATCGGGAGAAAGCGTCTCTGACATGGCTTCCTCCTCTGAACTGAAACTTTAGAAGCAGCTTCCAAGCAGGAGCAAAGACGTGCAAAGTTTTACAAGTGCAAAGAACTGCCTGGTCAAGTCCAGGGTTGCTGCAACCGCTGCTTGGGCGGCTTTCCTGCTGAAGCCCCTGCCAGGAAGAGATGAGAACAGAAAGGGCTCTTTAGCACATCCTCTTGCCCTGGCATTGTCAGCAAGAGGCAAAACCAAGCCGAACTACGAAAGCTCTTGCTGCTAGTAGAAGCTGCTTTTCCAAGATACTGACCTCTTGGATCTCTTCGTTGATCTTATCTGTACTGCCCTGCCAGAACATTGAGGATTCAGCGTGACAGGTTTCCATACTTTGCAATTGAGAAGTCGCATTGCAAACCCCAAAGAAGAAATTATAACAAGCTGCATGAATCCGGGCTGCCGTTCCCGTAGTCAAGTTTCTCTCCGCAGGATTGTTTACAGTACCCGTACCCTTCCGTGGACAACTCGAGGCCAAGGGGTAAGGAAGGAAAGCTACAGTAGCAGGGCGGGTACAACCAAGACGACGTGGAAACAAAACCTGACTTCTTCACCTGCGGAGCAGTCACGAGAAATATCGTAGTCATGAATACATTGCACTGACAATGATGTATATGATGTCTCAATAAATATCACTCCCAGCCAAGGAGCAGGAGACCAGAAGCGCTTAAGCCCCTGCTGATCGACTCCAGAGAGGGGTGTGTATCTGTAAAGTTTCATGTGATTGGAGATTCCTGCCAATACCTTGCTAAAGCAAGAGGGACTGATTGTGAATATGGAACAATCAGCAAAAGGTCATAAAGAACTTACTTTCCACGTGTTTCTTCAAAACTGACAGCAACTCAAACTTGTGGTGGCCGCTTGCAGACAAACACAGGAGCTGGAGAGGGTATTGCCAAGGAAGTCTCTCTCTCTCTCTGCAATTTATCACGAACAAACCAATTCATGCACATGTTTGCCTTTCTGTTCAGATAAAGCAGGTGGTCTTGAAGAAGGCATACAGTAAAATACGCGCCAAAGTTATGATATGAGTAACATGAGTACACAAATGCAAGGCCAAGTCAAATACCCATCAAATGCCCAATGCTAGACATGCAGGAGGTGCCAGCACTAACCTGTTTCCTACGTAGACGTTAGTCTTTCAAGTTCTGGCCTAGGACAATCTCAGACTATCTCCTTTAGTCTTTAAACATCGTTAAATTTTCTCTTCTTTTTTGGTAGTCTCTCTGTCCACTACGGAGCCGTCGTGGTGCCCGCGTGGCCCCACCAGTCAGTTCGCACACAAAATCTGAAGTTTTCCTGGTGATTTTGTCTGAAAAATGGCTGCCTGGCTGCTTTTCTCATGAGGAGACGAGCGATATACGGCTCCATCCTGCAAAAGAAGGCATGCTGCCGCAATTTCAGTTGCCATCTATGCACAGAGACTAATTCCAGAAAAGGCCTTTCCAAATCACAGGACCTGCTTAACGCATAAATATATAGGTCGTCGTATGAGAATACATGACCACATATGATCACAATGTCTGTTCTGATCTTCCTTATGTCATTGCAAAGCTGTCCTTTCCAGGTAGTTCCACTGTCTTCAACTGCCACTCTTTTTTGTGTGACCTCTCTCGCGGTGATTCAAGTACGGCAAGAAAAAAAAACATGTCTAATATTTTCTAATATCATGAGATTTCCAGGTGTGCAAAATGTATGAATTCTGTGACCCACAGCAGCATCGTTTCTTGCTTGTTGAACAACCATAGTCACTGCTACAAACCCTGTGTAAATTTGCGGTTAGCTTCTGCTGGGACTTAGGTCGCGTCTCCATGCCACCAGCTGAAGGAACCTGCATCGGCAAACTCAAAATATGGTTCCTCCAAGCGGAGATCCACGAACTGTCAGGAACTGTCAGGAACTCTGTAGAACCAGGAATTTTATCAGTTGTCACAAACCAAGCCTGCGAAGTTTGTTGCCTTCTCCTGGCCTGTGGATAAGCAGGTCAAAATCACATTGTCTTGATCACAAATCATAATATTGTTCGATGGCGCTAATCATGGAAAAAATACATGGCGGTTGCATGAACAGCGTCTCCAACAATAAGCTAAAGGAAACGGTCACCAAAGAAATAACAAAAAAACAAACATGTTTGAATACATGAAACACATGAACATGTGGGCAGTACAGATTATGTACATGACACATACAAACACAACAGAAACGACGCAAAGAATACGCACTGACTTGTTTGAAAAAATGCTGGCTTTGTAGAAATGGGATCATTTTTCGCCTTGTTGATTGCATGTGCGGTATAGTAATTTGAAACGTGCATCGTGCTGCGATTGGTAGCTGGTGTTTTGTTTTTGTTGCAACCGGTGTCCTTATTGACACCTGGTCTCCAACTTGTCTCTGTGCAAGTCCAAACTCTACGTTTACGTTACCTTGGGATCCGCCTGGGGTCTTTGCATGTTTGCTACACCTGTCAGGTTCCACGGTTACCTGACAGGCTCACAGTTGATTTAGGTGTCCACCCCTGCGGGCGTGTGCCACAAAAAAGACACTAATACACGAAATGCGTGATATGTTTTCGGGATCTCTGTCACCTAGTTCCCTCTGAGGGTCACAGTAGCCGCGGCTACTCTTACACATGTTCGTACAAGTTCGTATGTTTCACTGTGTTTCGCCTCCTTCAATCTATCTTCATTTGCACCAGCAAAATGAAGCTGAAATCCTCGCTCTCTGTCCTGACAGTTGGAGCGTCCAAGTGCAGCCACTGGGGGCTCTGGAAGGCTGGTCCAAGCCAAGTCGAGAGATATGAAAATTGAAGACCAGTGATCATAGAAGGAAAAGCAGAAAGTATGTGCATCACCCCTGAAAGGTGTACATATATAATGGGAAAACCATGGAATGCCATTGTTGATTTTGCAAGGAGGACGGAGATTTCATCAACCACAGCTGCCAGTCATGGCTCCTCCGCTTTCTGCAGTTGTTGAATTTTCAAAGCCTGGCACAAGAATTGCACATTCTGCTCTCAAGGGATCATACGGCGAGACATCAAAACCACTTTGCAATGTGGACAAACCCAGGAGGTTAATGAGATCCGGCGGTATCCCCAACAGCTGCAACGTTTTATTTTTACAAATCTTTCAGAAGCGTGCTGCGAAGCCAAGCGCTGGAAACACATCAGCTGGGTTTCCGTAGTAAAATGGCTGCAAATCCCGTTGAACCTGACCTGGCCCTGCATGAAAGCCTCTCCACCAAAGCCTCCCAGACATTCTCCGGAACCTTCTCCGGAACCATGTTGAACCTGACCTGGCTCTGCACCAAAGCCTCCCCAAACCTTCCCCGGAACCTTCTCCGGAACCTTCTCCGGAAGCCTGTTGAATCTAACCTGGCTTTGCACCAAAGCCTCCCACACCTTCTCCAGAACCTTCTCCGGAACTTTGTTGAACCTGACCTGGCTCTGCACCAAAGCCTCCGGAACCTTCTCCGGAACCTTCTCCGGAACCCTGTTGGACTTGAGTTGGCTCTGCACCAAAGCCTCCCAGACCTTCTCCCTGCTGAACCTGACCTGGCTCTGCACCAGAGTCTCCCAGACCTTCTGCCTGTTGAACCTGACCTGGCTCTACCAAAGCCTCCCAGAATCTTCTCCGGAACCTTCTTCAGAACCCTGTTGAACCCGACCTGGCTTTGCACCAAAGCCTCCCAGACATTCTCCGGAACCTTCTCCGGAACCCTGTTGAACCTGACCTGGCTCTGCACCAAAGCCTCCCAGACCTTCACCGGAACCTTTTCCGGAACCCTGTTGAACCTGACCTGGCTCTGCACCGAAGTTTGAACCTGAGCCGGCGCCTGCACCAGTGCACACCGGAGCTATTCTGGGCTGAAGACCCCATTAGCTTACGTTGTTGGGGAAATATATTAACCGTTGGGCAAGCACAGTAGGCAAGGGCAAATCATGTCAATCACCCGGCACTTTTACAAATAGCTCTGAGCCGGTTAAAGCAAGTTGTTTATGGGAAAAAGGCTCCTTCGCATTCTTGAACTGAGGCTTGGGTTTATTGTTTGATCTGGATTCTCAGTACTGACTTGTGTTTCGATATTAACTTTAAAGTCAGCGCCAGGTAAAATCTCAGCAAGCTGGTAGTGTTTCTTCAGATTCAAAGATCAGCGGATTAAAAAAAAGTATAATCCCATGAACATATGCTTGCCTTTGTCTGTCTGGTTTTCTCTTCCTTTCGCTGGATGCGGCCTCGCTCCGTCATGAGCCTGCACATGTCAGTTCCGAAAGAACTCTAATCTAGCTGAAGCTTCTCTCCATACTATACATGCATTATCATGCATTGTCATGCGCTATCATTCATGCATCATCATGCATTCAACCAAGACGGCACATGATAACACATGCAGTGTCGGGCTGTGCACGATGCACGCAGCTTTTGGGCACAGCTCGTCAGATTTGCAGCGACTCCAGGAGGTACTAGGCCACCTGCCGATTTCTTCGAACATGATGTATTTGCTTTAGAATGCTTTAGAATGCTTTAAAATGCTTTAGAATGCTTTAAAGCGTATTGAAAGATATACTGATATACTGTACTGAACTTGGACCTTTCTGATCTTGAGAATCTTGTATATTCAAACCTGGACTGGATTAAACTGCCCTGGGCAGCCAAGGGCAAGTCGAGACTGTAAACCGAGTGTTCTGTATCTAGTGGTGAAGGATTTGATCTTTCATGCAGTGCGTGATTTCTGCGTGTCACTGCTGACTGCACTATGTCTCTTCTCAGAATGGATCATTGAGCACTGCCAAGACGGTCTGTGCAGGATTCTGTCAGTTTAGAAAAGAGTGAGAACTTCACAAAGAACGCTTGACTCGCCAGCTGTACACTTGCTTTAAGTCTGCTTAGTCCCTCTTCAGCAAGTTGCTCTTGCCTAGACGCCCAATCCATGTTGGAAGGCGGGCGTATTCTTGACGGTAGTACCTATCCAGAGGATTTGAAAGGACGGCTGCACAAATCACTGCTACAAAAAATATCGAAAATCACTTGCGAGACTTGCGAAGTGCACCTCTTTAGTCGCTCCAAGACAAACGCGTCCTCGCAAAGAGCCAATGACTTTGTTGTATTGGCCTCCGTCCATGAATGGCATAAATGGGCATAGAGTCTCAAAGGAATTCGACTAGGATGGCTACAACAATGCTACATAGTGATACAACATAATACAACAATATACCGCATATTGCAACATCACTTTAAATCACAACATATATCATAAGACATGTATCAACAAACATCACCTTTAACATGAACCCAGTATTTCAACATATTTCAACACCTTCAAGACATTTCAAGACCAGCACGCAGCGCGGCAAGAGCTCCAGACCTTCACCCGTTTGTTCTTGTGATCAAAGACTGCGTGAGCCTCAAACGGCCTGGTGCCACGGTGCCACAACGGTGCCACAACGGGTGCCACAATGGTGCCACAACGGCAAATCTCGATCCGTTCGATTGGTCTGTGCACGGCTTGCCTCAGGCCCAGGAATGCAGCCAAGCGATTATAGGCTTCGCGAACTCCTGCAACAGAGATGAACAGACATGAACAGACATGAACAGAGGGGAAGGTTTGCGCAAGCACTGCTCTAAGCGCCTTGAGCTTTGACTCCAACTGTTAGATTTTCACACCTAGTTCAGTGACGTTCACTGCACTCTGACAGAGGGGTGACAGCCTGCCAAGTAGCACCTTAATCAGCTTCATCCAGTCCGTTTGGTTCACTTGTGGGGATGTTGAAGGGGTCTCACGGCAAAATCTGGCCGGCCTGAATCAGCAGTGAGCGAAGGATCCAGGGAGTCTCGATGAAGCATATGCACCTTGGCTGCAAGTTAAGTGGTTCATGGCGAAGTATGGAAAGATAGTTATGCTAGAATGTTGCAATCTGCTGAGACATGACAAGCCAAATAAAAAGACTACAGAAAAAAAACATCTGGAAACATGTCGAGCAGCTCTCTCAGTGCCAAATATCCTGACGATTCCCTCTGCCAGAAACGTGAAGAAGGCCCTTCTGCGACTGAGGTTGTACCATTTGTTCCTCGATCTTTGAAAGCGGGGAACACGCGAGCACTCTGCCTAGTGTGCCTCTCTCCTTCTATAGTCGGCTTTCCAAGTCCTCTGCTTACTGTCTGTTTCAGCTTCAGTTTATTCATTTCAATTTCGTTTCCAGTCTTGCAGACAGAATCCACGGTTCCTACCGCACTGCACAATCCAAGGTTCGACAAGGACGTGGGCTTCGGTGCGGCCACAAAGTCTGCAAGCGCAAAGTCTTGCAATGGAGGGCGCGGAGGATCATCTTCCCTACCGGCATACCTCCAGATCTGTGAATCTTTGAAAATGTCTGCCTGGAACTAGCCACGCAATTGTCACTGTGTTGCAAATTCATTTCATGTGAATTGACTTTGGAAATTTGCAGGCCGGATCCCTGCAGCCTGCGAGAAAACAAGTTCATTGGATTGACTTGCTGGGCTGGGGTGTCTGAAACATGTGCATTCACTCTTCAAAGCTTGTTCTTGCAAGTCTTGCTGGTTTCCAAGGAAGTGGGTTGCCGTCTTGACAGGACATTTCAAGGCTCGGCGGCCAATGTTTGGAGGCATGGGTTAAAAACCATTTCGATATCTCTGCAGTGAGGCGCAATATGAGGCGCAATACTTTGTTGAGAAGCTAAGATCTATGGTCATAGATTAGACATAGATGTCCGTATACTGTAGTATACTTGTGTATAATTTGTGGATGTTTTGCTGATTTTTTCTACCAAAAGGGTTGGTCTTCTCGCTGGGCTTTCTGTCCTTTCTCTCCAACTCTCGGGACTGCGGAAATTCTTACTCTGACGATCTTTGTCGGGTGGGCTCGGTGGACCTTCAGAATCCTTCTGTTTTGCTGCGCAGCAGTGGCATCCCTACCATCCCACCAGATAACATGGAAATGCGCGGAGCTCGCGAAGCAAGGGTCAAAAGTTAGTCTGCAAAAGACCGCAAGGGAAAGCCAATACAATGAGTCTCCAAGGCTGGATGGAATTCTGATGTAATCTGAAGACCGAGATTTACACGTGTGCAATCTTGTGCTTTTGCAGCCAAATCCTCCGGCTGAGGCTCCAATTCATTGTGTCTGCATATGCTGAATGAAGCCATCGGATGGGATCGCATACGAGTAGGATGACTTTGGCTCCCGGAACCAAAGAAACCTTCAGCCATCACGCATTTGCACTGTCCACTAGTTGCGATTCAGCAAGGTTCAAAATTCGCCAAGTGCGAAACCTGTGTGTGGAACAAAGTAAAACACATTTAACTCATTCAACCATGAACAAGCGACCATCTTCATGAGCATTCTCTGAAAAGCATAGACAGGATTTCGTTCACCGCGCTTTGCAGGACCTCGGTCAGATGCAGAACAAAAGCAAGTTGAGACATGTTCCCTGAGAGTCGACAATGCAGGAAGGATATCCTCTAGGACAAACTCAACACCACTAAAGACACTGTAAGAACACGGATGTGTCTTCCACTGCTCAGAAGAGCATTGCTAATTTTTTAAATTTCAAGAGAGCATCTGTTGCTTCACGGACACGGAACAATAAAGGAGCCGGAATGTGCCACAATAGAATATGATATTTGCGCAAAAAGTACACATATATATATATTTATATACGTATATAGTGTGTGTGTGCGCGCGCAAGAAGTCTTGCATAGCTTTTTACTTCACACTCTAGAACGAAACTTTGCTCAACCCCTCGCCCAACCCTTGATTTTCTCACATATAAACAAATACTCATCGAATCGAACACTACAGTAGAATCAGTAGAAATTATCAACCCTAGACCCCAAGTCCCAATCGCAAACAGGATGCCAACAAGAAACAGCCCACACAAGCATCCAAGTCTTTTGTGGAAGTAGTTCGAACGAACGCACCGTTCAAACCAGTTTGGTGTTTGAGACAGTCGGACTGGACCGGCCAAGTTTTGACTTTTGATTCTTTTTGCAGTGCGTTGGATCAGCCTGGCAATGTGTCAGCAACAGTGCAGTGTGAATCGGAAGAGCAACTGAGTGAGCTCAAAGTTTTGACAGAAGGTGATGCAACAGATCAGACAAGAGAATTGCATGTCTCTGCAGTTTTGTTAGCTCCAAAAGAAGCGAAGCAGATCGACGGCAGACAGTTGAGGCTCATACCTGGCAAAATAGCTGGGAAAGTTCAGCCAAGGCAGGCTTACCTGATAGCCTTGAAAGGAAACGGACCAACACTCAAAAGAGCAGCCGTTGTTTCTGCTGCTCCTGCAGCTCAGACTGAGACGGTGGTTGTGAGGTTGAGCGTTGAAGCAAAGTATTTGTTGAGCAAAGAGTGGCAGAGCATCCAAGCCAAACCAAAGGCTAGCGCTCAGTCATGGTTGCGAAGGCATGTGCCCGCCCACATTGGTGCCAAAGTTTTTGACATGTGGGCTTTCCAAGAGGAGTGCACGAAGGGTGGTGGCAAGCCGGTCATTACTGGGTTGCTGAGGATTGAGAAAGATGCAGCGAAAGGCTTGCTTTCTTGTTCTGGGAAAAGTCTGTGGTTCGTCGAACCTCTCCAATGGAACAACAGTGTGGTGGAGTCATGTGATGTTGAATGGATCAAGAAAGGTCCTGACCTTGATGGCCCCAGCTATCTTCAAAAGGTCCGAAGTTTGGCAGGTGATCTTGGCATTGCAAGAGGGTGGGGCGGCTTAGGCGTCCGAAAGCCCAGAGCATCTGACCCGATTCCAAAGCCAAGAGCATGGCGCATTAGTGGTGTGCCCCGAGAATGGTCAGCCAGCACGGTCACTGAAGCGATCACACGTGCTGGCTTGCAAGATCCAAAGATTTTGTCTCGCAAAACTTTGGGCAAGCAAGTTGAATGGTGGGCACATGCGAATGCTCAAAGAGATCTTGATTTCCTTGAGATCCAGGCCGGCGAACACACCATTGTTGTCGTTGAAGCGCCCAGGCAGAGACCTCAGCGGCCCATTACAAAGAAGTTGTCCAGTTACGGAAAGGTCAATTTCCATTCCAACACTGGGCCTGCAACTGTGCAATCCTCACAGCCACCGCTAAAGTCTTTCTACATTGGCACGCCGCTCAAGGAAAAGAACGCTGCAGCTGCGCCTGCTACAGGCGCCACGCAGCCTGGTGATGTTCAAGCTGATGAAGCTATGAAAGCTGCTTCGGCTGCTGCAGGTGACAAACGCGAACCTTCTTCGCCCGCCAAGCTGCCGGCGGCAAAGCGAGTTGCAGTGGATGTCAAGCCACCTCATGGCTTGATTGCACGAACCATAGCTGCTGATGGCAATTGTTTGTTTGAGTCCATATCACAGGGAATTGGAGGCAAAACTGCAAGAACCGTGAGAGCTGCAGTTGTGAACCATTTAAAGAAGCATGAAGGTCGGTATAAACCTTGGTGGGACGAAAGGGAGCCCACGGAACAGGAAGAGAAGTGCGAGTCATGGGAAAAGTACATGGAGATGCTTGCAAAGGTTGGGGCTTGGGGCAGCAGCTTGGAATGTGCTGCAGCTGCCGTGCACTACGACAGACCCATATTAGTTTTTCAGCCTACGGGCGTGCCTGAGGTTTACAACAGCCAAGGGAAAGCAGGTGGCGCCATTGCTCTGTGGTATCGCCGAAAGCATTATGAATTGTTGGATGGCGCATTGCCGCCAGGCATTTTGGAGCAAGCCGCCACTGGCCCTATGCAAGGCAACAGAGGGGGCGGGTCGGAAACTGGCACTCACTCGGCTGGCGCTACTCGTTTGTCAGCGCTGCCATCTGTGGCGGGCGCCAAGAAGCGTTCCAAGCGCGACGCCTCCTTGCCTGGTTCTACTTGCTCAGAGCGGCGCAGGAATCCCTCCCCTGCGACTGCTACTTCAGGTCGGGAGCGGCGTGCTGTGAGCAGCGCTGGTGTCAGCGAAAAGGACGAGGCTGGCAGCACTTCGTCCAAACGCCCAAAAAGGGAGGAATGGAATTGTCCTTTGTGCGATTATTCCACAGGGGTACACAGGCTGTGGCCGCAGAAAAAGCAGGCCCACATCAATGCTTGGCATCCTGATGAGAAGGAGAGGTTGAAGCTCACTCCCGCTATGGGTCAGCTTTGTCACGCCGCCCCTGGTATGAGTTTCAAGTGGAAGTGTCACTTGTGCAACATGGTCATTCCTGAAGATGCCGATCTCAGCAGAGACCAGGTGCTTCGCATGAAACTGAGGCATAGAGAAGAACACCATCCGAAAGCGAATGTGCAGCGTTTCAAAAGCGATGGAAGTTACAGGGCGGCAAATGCAGCCAAAGCTACGATTCAAGTGCGCGCAGCTGGCATGGCAAAACGCCTGTTGGGCCTCAAAAAAGGTGATGCCGGTTCCCACGAACCAGTGTTGGTTACCCTCCCTATGACTGGCAAGGCCAAACAGAAAAGAGGAGGTATGGCAAAGGTTATTTGTCGCAAATGTGGCAAGATGGCGAATCAAGCAAAGGAGCTTGCTACGCTGTCCTGTGAAAAGTATGTGGCCGGCAATGGCCCCAAGAGGAAGAAGATGCTGGCAAGGCTCCGCGCTTGTCTCAACAAAGCGTCCATCAGTGATGCTCTCAAGGATGGTGCCCGTACAGTTTTGAACATTATTGACTCAGGCAAGGGAAGCTCCAAAGACACTGCGCCCAAACACCATATTGAGGCACTTGTCTGGCCGGTAGATTTCACGGTCCGTTTTGCTTGCACGAGATGCAAGCGGTGCATGAAGGACGAGAAACATTTCCGTGGAATGTCTTGCGCCAACAGCACCGTTTGGAACCAAAAGAGAAAAGGCAACAAAGACGCCTTGCTGGAGCTCGCCAACAAAGAACCTGGGGTGAGGCAGAGAGCGGCGCTCCGTGCTTTGGAGATTTTGGGGTTTCAGCAAGAGGAAGGTGATTCTACGGACCAATGACGGGTACGTCTAGCACTTTAAGGTTGGGAACTATGAATGTCCGGTCATTGAGTGGCCGGTTGGGTGGCGTTTTTGAGTTAGCAAAGACTGAGCAGATCGATGTTCTTTGTTTGCAAGAAACTAGAGTCAATGTCGACAGTTGGAGCGCTGTCAAGTCAGCTGCAAACCAGCAAAAGTGGCAAGTTTTTCCTGGCGGCCAAGGGGTAGATGCCAAGAATGTGGTGATTGGCGGGACGTTAGTTTTGTCAAAGTGGCCTGCTGAAGCGTTGGCCATTCCAAGTCAGTTTGCACCGGCTGACCGTGCCATGGCGCTGAAGCTTTTTCGACCTCACCAGCGACCGCTTCTTCTGATCAATGTGTACCTACATGCCAACGATCAAACAGCTGCTGGCCACGCCTTGGCTGCCATTTTTGAATACGTTGCTATGCTGGGCGAAGAAGCAATCATTGTGGGCGATTTCAACAGGGAAAGGCATGTTTGGCCGGCCTCCACCGCGCTGGCGTCGGGGCAATGGTATTCTTGCGATGAACAAGTCTGCGGAGACCAGATTGGCCCTGGCACCCATCGCAACTCAGATGGTGAATACACAGGGGTGGTCATTGACTACGCGCTTTCAACTCCCAGAGTTGTTGTTTCCGGAAGAATGCAGTCTTTAGGTGTTGCTGACCATGATGCAGTCATTTACGATATACATGTGCATGGTAGCTTACCCACGCCTTGGAGATTGCCGGCAAGCGCACCACTCTTGCTTTGCAATGTGGAGGTTGAGAACTGGAATGTTGCTTGGGCAGAATCACAGCAAGATTTCACCGATGCTCTGGCCGTCGGAAATGTGGATCAAGCTTGGGTGGTCCTGAGCAACTGTGCTGAATCTTTGCTGCTTGCACAAGGCAAGCCCAGCAGGGCATCAAGGGACGGCCCGCACAAAATGGCGAGCCCCCCATCAACCAAAGCTCCTACGTTGCAGACTTTGGAGGAGCGAAAGCTGAGAAGATTTGCACGGCGGGTGGTCGAATATCAAAAGGCTCCTTCGCCGCAATTGCAAACCAAGCTGTTGCGCGATGCTCCGCTTTTGCACTCGTCTCTTACTGCGTTTTCTTTATCTGATGGTGGTTTGGCTCCCGCCGCTTTGCTTCTTGCAGATGAGGTGGCCAAAAAGGCGTCTCAGCGACGCCTTGCTGCTTGGAAAGAGGACATTCAAGAAAATGTTGCGAAACTGGGGAAGTGGGTTCAGCAAAAACCACCTGATCCACCTACAGCAACACAGGTCGATGGTCCTATTTTGCCTGAAGATAAGGCAAGACAGGAGGCAGCTGCGTGGCACACGCATTGGAATCCGGACCACCTCCCACATTTAGACCAGGTTTCAAATTTGTGTTTGCAGCTCAACAATCAGGTCGACCCAGTCACGCCTGAAAGCATTCAAGTGGTTGGGGCTGATTTGGCGCGTTCTGCGTTGAAAGCTAAACAAAAAGCGGCTGGTATGGATGCTTGGACTGCGGCTCATTTGTGCAAGTTGCCGGAGTCCTTTTGGAATCACGTTGCAGTCTTGTGGTCGGCGTGCATGCAGTGTGCGAAAGTTCCTACAATGTGGAAAGATATTCGCATAGCCTTGATTCCAAAGGCGGCCGGGGGCCTGCGCCCACTTGCCATCACGACGGTCCTGTGGCGCATCTGCATGAGTGCAACTTTGCAAAAGCTCCGACCATGGATACAAGAATGGGCCTTGCCTCAGCTTTGTGGCGGCCGTCCAGGAAGAGGCATTATGGATGTTCATGAAGTGCTCTACGAAGACATTCGTGCTGCCAAACGTTCAAGAGTTGATTTTGTTGGCTGCAAGGCCGATATCCGTAGGTGTTTCGATTCAGTTTGTCCAAAGACTGCACTTGCTATTTGGCGCTGGTTGGGTGCTCCGGCCAGTTTGTGTGACATGGTGGAAAATTTTTACACTGACCAACGCAGGTGGTTTGCCTGGCAAGGCATTTTCCATTCAGAGCCCATTTGTGCTCGGCGGGGGCTGCTGAAGGGCTGCCCGGCAAGCCCAGCCTTACTCAATGCGGTGATGGTAGTCTGGGTGCGCTTCGTTCTTTTGCAAGAGCCTCGTGTTTCTCTTGCAGTTTATTTGGATGACCGCACAATGTGGAAGAAAGGTGTGAACGGCATTCACGTGGTCACCAACGCCATGCAGGCAGGTGCGCAGGTTGATGCAATTCTGGGCATGGAACTCCATCCTGACAAGTTAAATAGTTTCACAACCAAGCAACATTTGACGCCTCAGCTGTCACAGATACAGGACGTGTTGGGGGCTCCTTGCAGCAAGTTCACGCTTCTGGGTATTCAGTACAATTTGGAGCGTGCAGGTGCTTGTGTTAATGCAGAGAAGCTTTCCTTTGACATTCAGGAGAGGTGTCGCAAAATCAGGTTGGCAGCGAAACGTTTGGGCACCCGCAAGACCTTGCTGGGACAGTTGGTGATCTCTTTGTTTGCATGGACAGGAGCTTTTCACCACTATGATGTTGATACCATCAAGAGTTGGACCTCCAGTATTGAAGCGGCGGTCTGGGGGCGCAAGCCTGCCCCAGGTCGCAGTAGATTGCTGTTCTGGAACTCTTTGGGCACACCGCGTTTGCATCCTGCTTTTGCGCTTCACTTTGCTGCAGCCCGGGCTGAATGGCAGCGCCAGTGCCGCTTGGCCATAGGTGTGCCCGCCGCTGTTTCGCCAGGCCCAAGGTGGAATACTGTTTGCAAAGACTGGAATTGGCGTGTTGAGGGTGGTTTGTGGATCACTCCCGTGGGGACTTTGAAACCAGGGTGGATGTCTTCTTCAAGCTTATACAAAGCTGCTGCTGCAGCATGGCTGGCTTTTATGTGGACGAAGGACACCAAAACGGAGGGTCCTTTACCTGAAGGTAAGTTGCCTGTGTTCCAATTCCAGGCCAATGTGGCGCATGATTTGAACTATTGTGGTCGCAGAGTCTTGACAGGTGCAGCAGTGGATGGGAGAGTTACTCAACGTTTGGAAGTCGACTTGCAGTGTGATTGTGGTTTGAGCTCTCCTGATCGTGAGCATTTCACTTTCTACTGCGAGGCAAATCCTTGGCATGGTGATCTCAAAACTCCAACTGAAAGGCGGTTGCTTGTTCCTCTTGTGGATGCTCCAGCTGTTCTTCCATTTGAAGATATGACGGCCGACCCCATTCTGGTGGCTTTTCTACAACAGTTTGACCCACATCAAACGCCGACTTTGGGCTTGGATGGAAGTTGCGCAATCGCTCCAGGGTGCGAACTTTGGCAGCGTGCCAGCTGGGCTGTGGCGGCACATCTCGGGCCCACGGTCAATGGGTTGGTGCATGGTTTCGAGCAAACTCCTGCTGCGGGCGAGAGAGGTGCACTTCTTCAAGCCTGCTTGGCTTCCCATGAAGCGAACAGAGCGGTGCGCTTGCTGATTGACAACCAAGCTCTTGTGCAACGTCTTCATCGTGGCATGCGGCTTGGTCAGTGGGGTGGAGATCTTTTTCCATACTGGCATTATATCAGGATGCTTTTGGTTGATGGCTCTTCTTGTGCTTGGATTCCCTCGCATAATAAAGTTCCTCGATGGCGCCCACCCGAAGGGTGGCTTGATGTTTTGCGTTGCCGCATGCTCAATGCCAAAGCGGATGCTAGCGCGGCTGATCTTACAGGTCAATTTCGGCAGGTGATTGCTACTTGTTTGTCACAACACAGAGAGGCAGTTGTTTGGGCTGGAGAAGCTTGGAAGGCGCAACTAAAGGGTTCTCTTCCCTACTGGCAAGTTTTGCTTGAACACGAACCACGTCAAAACAGGTCGTTTGAATGAGCGTTTGCTGCTTCTTCAGCTGCATGGGTGGTACTTTTCTTGGCTTGAACTTGCCCTCCGGTTTGTTCAGTGCAAAGAGCTCCGGCTCTGCGTTGGCAATTTCGGCGTCTTAACTACTTCACTTCGGTGAGGAGCAGGTTGACGTCCTCCTCCAATCCAATCCAAGAATATTCTACCAACTTCTGATGCATCCTTCAATCGTGCACAAAAACAATGAACTCTAAAACCGTCCAAAATGATCTATATAAAACCCTATATCACAGATCCCAGGCCTGAACATCTTATGATAAGACATGCTAGATTGCGTCAAAGTACCAGGTAGGACACGAGCTGCTCAACTGTTCTAAAGCTCATGCAGATCGGACAAACAGCTAAAGTTGGCAGCGGGGGGGAGAGGGGGAGAGTGAGAGAGACCAACCCAGGCGTAATGACCGGTGACAATTCGAAGCAGATTTATAGTGGGCAAGCCCTTGATTTTGCATGAAGACATCCGAGGCATTTCCTCTGGATACATGGCTCAGACTGATAGCTAAAGCTGCTAGCCAATTCTATGGAGGACCTAGCTCAGCCACACCTTCTGGGACAAATGCAGAAATCCCTGCAAATTATAAAAACCCAAAGAAGATGAAAGTTACGGAGAAAGAATGACTTGACGAAAATGAATGCGTAGCGGACGTAGCGATGTAGAAATACATAGAGTATGTCAGTACGTCCGGCCTTTTGATGGCGGCCCCAGAACTTCAGCATCACTGAATCCAGCAACCCTTGCACCACCGGTGCAGCAACGGCCTGGCAAGTCACATAGACATATCGTTGGTGGCACATCTACAGCCCAAAATGCTCCAAGTCCTTGAAATGCTCGAAATGCTCAAGAGGATTCCAACACTCAGAATGCTTGAGACGCAGTGGAAACCAAGGACTTCATCAAGTCGCGGCCTTCATTGAAACTTTGAACAAGCTGAAATGGTGGAAGAAGTCTTCCACCGACACGCCAAAACAAATGCCCATCCTGCAAGTCTTAGTCCACAAGAGCGGGGTCACTTGGGTCACTTATGTTGTCTGTCCACACCTGTCCACAATAAATTCTGGTCAAAAGGCCTGCACAAGTTGCTGGTCGGTGTTGATTCTAGCATCACCGGAGACAGCTGGGATAAATGTGACCTGCGACAGTCCGATTACTCAAACACCATACTATTCATACTCAAACAGCAGACTGATACTGTGGTCCGTCTTACAAGTTTGGAAAAGAGAAATGTCTGTCAAAGTTTAGCAAAGAACATGTCAGCCTCAGGATGCTTCGCCAGGTCGTGTGCAAGAGATGAACTTCCACACTTCTCAAATCCAGCAAGGACCTGCTGTTTGTGGAGTCAATCATTTCACGCGCATCAATTGACCTTTGCTGATCAGACTTTGCAGCCAATGCTGGACGAGTTGCAAAGTCTAGCTGAATCTGACTCCAATGCCCCATCTCCAGGAGAGATACGTGGGATCTGTTTATATGCTTTCGCAGGATCCAGGACGCCAAAACCTGCAAGCCACACAAAGCATGCTGGATCCATCCCGTGCTTTAACAAAGTGATGACTTGGTCAACAAGAATCTTCAGCAGGAATCACTGGAAACATTTTGCGGGAGTGACTGGTCACTCATTTTCATGGCCATTCAGCTTGGTAACTGATATTATATAGTATTATATTGTGTTGCTGAAAGAACTATATATGGTTGTTGATCAAAATTCCTTTATCCCGGAACGGCCATTCTTCGCGAATAAAAATTTTACTTTCGCGAAACTTTAGCGAACTCCATGTTTATCTTTCGCGGGGCCCATGTTGGCCAACAACACCTCTTATGAAGATTCGTTCACCACCTGCCAAATTACGCCAGAGAATCACGGATCACTTCTTGGTAGCCTTTTAAACATGCAGCTAGCATCACGGAATCCCTTCTCAGGACAGATTTTTTTTTGCAAAGTTTACTGGCCCACCCCCTTCAACATGCACTTTGACTTTCGCCCGCTCTTTCGCATAACTTTCGCGGAACTTTCGCGAAAATCCCTATTCACAGACCCCGGCCATCAGCAGGGGGTGCACTGAAGGAAAAGCGAAGACCAGGGGCCTTGGTGTTTGGCTCTCGCAAAGCCTCACTTTTGGAAACTTGGCTACTGCTACTCGCATTCTCTGGTGCCCTTCTCCTGCCGGACCCCGGGCGGCAGTGGGTGGCAGCCCTTTACATATAATGATTATAATACCCAACTTTCGCGAAACTTTCGCGAAATAAAATTTTACTTTCGCGAACTCGAAAAAAAACTTTCGCGAGGGTTTCCAACATAACATGCACGGCTTTCGCAATTAAAACTCCTTACAAGGACCTTTAGATCGATCACCATATGTGTATGGATTATTTTTCATGTTTGTTCAGCGTGACATAAACAAAGCAAGTCAAGTGTGCAAATGACTTGTACGCAAGGGCTGCGTAGAAGGAAGGAGGATATAACACGATGATAAACGATGTAAGGTCAGGAACTTGGTTGCTTGAGCATTGCAACAACATCCATTCAAATTCGGAACATCTGGCAATTTGGGTAACAGGTGCGACTGGTGCGAGTTTTCTGGCGGATAGACAAGGGACCATGTGATGAAAATTGCACAATATACACTTAAATGATAAATGTCAATGTACAGACAGTAGCTGACCAGTAAGATTTTAGGAACAAATATATCGGAAAATCAGCCATGCTAAGAAGCCGAAAATGCTGACTCTCTCTCAGAATGAGCCTTTCTTTGGTCACAAGATCGTGAAATGCAGAGAGCAAGTCCATTCGGCACTTCTGCTGATAGCACCTTTGAGTCAACGAACTTAAGGACTCTTGCAGAATGTGTATTGAAAGTGCAATACATTGCAATCACAACCTGCACCATGCCTCCCAAAC
Source organism: Cladocopium goreaui (assembly GCA_947184155.2). Taxonomy (NCBI): domain Eukaryota; class Dinophyceae; order Suessiales; family Symbiodiniaceae; genus Cladocopium; species Cladocopium goreaui. Next base: position 123,581 of record CAMXCT020001498.1, read on the forward strand.
GCTTCCGTTGGAGTGGTTGCAGCGCTGCCAAAACAATGAAATGGCCTGGAAAGCTGCAGAGGGCAATCCAGAGCAAATCTACAGTTGCTTCAACTAAGTAACTTTGACTAGATTTTTTGTCATGCCAGGGGCAAAGTTTTTCACCTGGGCTCATGCCCACTGTACTCCACTAACAGTAAACTTGTTCCGCTTGTTCCACTTGTTGCGCTTGTTCCACTTGTTCCACTTGTTCCTTGGAAATGAAGCCCAGAATCCTCGGAATCCTCCAGGCCTCAAGCAAACGCTCGCCCCGTGATTCCTCTGCATTCTCCAACGGCCTTGAGACCACAGCGAGCTCAAGCTCCAGCACAAAGGATACCACAGAAGCTTCTCTGGACTTCGCTTCATTGAGGCCATGACAAGTCTGCGGTATCAGGCAGTAACGTTGGCCGGTATTCCGAAAGCTTGCATCTAGCTGCTCCTCCGCATCTAGCACCATCTGAACATGACTCTGACCCCCTCTTCCAATTCCTGTGTGCGAAGAATCAGTTACAATGTGTCAAAAGCGGCTCAACTTGATCAGTTTTAAATAGTTTTAAAAATGCAATCACTTGCAGCTCAACAAGATCCATCTGCCTCCCTCTCGTTCTGCAAGAGCAGGGAAGGCCAGCAGGGCAAGGGGCCACCAGCAGTACCAGTAGCGCTGCATTCCATTGCATGATGAGAGGGTCACTGGGTACGACTACAAATTATGACCCATTACTTCCACTTTTCAGATAGTCATGCTGCAGTTGCTAGCATGCCTACTAGATAGTCATGGACCAGCTCTTGATTCCTAAGCTGACTTGAGCCTTGTGAATGGCTCAAAGAGAAGCAAAAGGCGAAGGAATCTTTCCATGACAAAGCATTGATATTGAGCAATGCTTGCTAAGCCGCAAAGCAATGCTGGCCTTTTGTACAGCTCATAGTCTTCCTTTGAATCAAAGTCAAGCTCCTGAATTTGCCAGTCCCGAAAATCAAGGTGAGATCTGGAGCAACAGAAGCTTATGACACAGTGTCGACGCAGGGTATGCCCAAGTCTATACAGTATTCAAAAATTGCTTTCACCTCTAACGAATTCTAAGGATTAACCAATTCTTGTCAAAATTCCTTTCTGTCATGTTGAACAACTGGTCCAGATCGACAGCAGTGCCTCGGCCATCAACCTCGAATTGCACAAATGGAGACCTGGCACTAAGTAAGGCTTGAAGAAATTGAAGGATTGAAAAAGTTTGAGCAAAGAGAATTGCTAGGCTGCTAGGCCTTCCTCACAAAGCTGGTCCCAGTGAAAGGGTGCAACCACCAAGTTTTTCTCAGGACAAGGATGGCATGCCTGGCTTAGGTCTGGGGTGGATCCATGGCACGAAGCAGAGGCTGAAGAAAGCTGCCCGACAGATAGGCAAGGGAGGATAGGTGGTTAGGTACTGTAAGTTTTAAATGTGATGCCAAAGAGGTCCTGCAGTGCACAAATCCAGCCCAACTCAAAACAGACTCCGCAGGCATGCTGAGGTCTTATGATGCTTTAAGACTTTAAGAATGATACGAAGTTGCCAAAGGAGTCACTCAGTGTTCCCTGCATTGCACGTGGAGACTAGGATCAACCGAGGCAGACTTTTCCTCCCAGCGTGGCTTCTCCAAACCCAATCGAAGGCCTGGTGCGCATAGCTTTACAACTACCTACCCTCTGAGATTTCGGGCCTGCTGTTCAAGTCATGAGTACATGTAGATTCGAAGCCAACAGGTGGAACTGCCACAACAGACCCGTTCAAGCCATTCAAGCCGCTCAAGCCAAGTGATTGCTGCTTCATGGGCTCATGACCATCTGGAGAAGCATATAAAGCCAATACCAGTACCAATCCGCGTTTTCTTTGTCCCATGACATCTACTCTTGAAGCATATTGAAGCACAGCAGCCTCGCTCTGATCATCTCTGATCCTATATCGAACAGCATCTGCAAACTGACGAGGCTAATTTTGCCCAAGTTGAAACTTGAACTTTGTTCGCTTTGTTGGCAGTGCTGCCTCTTGGCCGATCTGCTCGTCAAACATGTCAAATATAGCAATAGATTCAAGGCAGCAGCCAACACGACGGAAACCAATCTGCACGTGAGGACAGTCAGCAACTAGACTCAGCCTGATTCCACCATTTGCACATGTCCACAATCAAGCCACACAAACAGCCTGAAGGTTGGAGTTGTTGTTCTTCAAAAAGTGATGTTTTTCTAACTGTGTATACGGTACATACAGTGTGTCGATACAGTGTAAAAATGAAATTGCCTCCTCAGGAAGGAACGATCATAACTGCGAGATGTTACGAGATGTTCATTGTGCCACTTTGGCATTCGTCAGTTGCCCTGCAACTCTGAGCCTAGCTGGCTTTCCCTTTTTCAAACCTTCCAGATGTGAATAGAGCCTCGTGATTCACATTAGTCGTTGGAACATGTTGGAACAAATGATTCCAGTAAATACATTCAAGGCCAGAACCAAGACTGGGAGTTCGGAGGCTGTCGCATTCTAAGGTAAGGTTCTGGAGCGGACAAATTCATATCATGCCCAGCCCCAACAGCAAGACATGTCTATTGAGCACCGCTGTACACAGCAAGCGCAGCGACACCCGTCTCCATTTCAAGGTTCAGACAAGCCCTTCTGACATCTTCTGACTAGTATCGAAAGCTTTAGTCAATTGTATTTGCTGGCCACACCACGCCATGCAACAACCGAATTCAAACGGGTGTCAACATTTCTGCTTGTTTTTTGTACATCTCCCCGAGTCTACTGTGAGACCCAGAAAGTGATTCTTGCTACACTCTGTTTCAGCTATGCTTGGTTCTAGGAGGCATTCTACAAGGAAATAAAGATCTATGGCTCTATACAACAATCTGCACCGCATCTTCCGTATAGCAAGAAACTATCCACTGAGCAACATTGCAGATGTTGGTGTTGCCCAGAAGCTGCTGGAAGCTGGCAGTAAAGGCGAACAGCAAAAGCTGAGACTTGGAGCAAGTGATTTGACATGGAATCTGAAATGCCATAGCAAGTGAAGGTTGATGAAGGTTGTAAAGGTTTGAATGCCATAGCAAGTGAACTTGAAATCTCGCCAGAAATTGGTATCTTGTGGTCTCGTGGTCTGTGAACACATAGTCTTGCTAGTCTCCTGCTAGATGGCATGCATTCAGGTGTACCTTGAGGTGCTCCTGGCGTCCAACCAAGCATGAGATTTTAACATTCGAAACAGCTTTCTAGGCAAGCAACTTGGAACAATTGTCATAGAACTTCCTGTACTTCGTGGCACACGAATCTGCACTTAACCTGCAGCTCTCCTGAAGTACTTGGTTCGAGTGTTGCAGCCTGCGCTGCACCTCCTGAGACTGCTCCAAAGCCTGCCTCAAAGATTGAACCTGCAATGGGAAACAACCGCAAACTTCAAAAGCTGCAAAGAACCAAAGTCATATGCAGCCATTTCAAATCAAAAATCAAAGAAAAACCAAAAAAAAATAAAAAATAATAATTATTACATAATCTAGTTGCAACGTTCTTGAGCACGTAGAACAATAGAATCTTGGCTGTGGTTGCACCTCACCAGAGCTACCTTCCAATCTGCGACAACGCTCCGCCAGGTGATGTACCTCAACTGCCACATTTCACGATATGTCAATATCTGACTTTTTTTGCATTCTCCCAATGTTCCGTATGTTCCTTTGAATTGCAACCGTAACATCACCTTGATCTGCGACTGAATCTTTCAGAAGAGATCGTGTCCAAGCAAAAAAAATGCCAGCTATAATGACTGCAGAGCAGTAGTAGAATTTGGAAAACCAAGCCGACCGAAACTGCAACATCGCCTTTTGACGAACTGTACCCAGAAGTGCTGCCAGCAGCCATGATATGACAAAGGTCAGGCTATGCATAGTTGCCGTAAGTTTTCGTATGGTTTTATATGTTGAGAGATGTTTCACAATGCTGAGGTGAAGGCAGCTCTTAGCAGTACCTTGAGATACAAATCAAAATGTCCACCATGAAAAAAAACTGAGGATCAACACCAAACTCATCCAAAATCTAGTGTACAAAATCAATCACAGATATCAGAGTTCATAATCAGATTGGTTTCCTTGCCTTGTTTGTATGTTGGAGTCGGGAGCACGTTGCCTGCAGCGAAGCAAATCACACGCCGCAAATAATAGATCACAAATCGCAATTTCCACAATAGAAGAGGGACAAGTCCAGGCAGCCTCAATCGTATTGGGCCGCATCTCTTCGCGTGTCTGTTCTGCCTCAAGTCAACCCACGTGCTTGTTCGGCACGACATGTATTCCGATCCTGCAAAACTTCGCAGTTGTATTGCACACCTGATCCAGTCTATCTCTGTTGCTTGTTTCCGCAAGGCTAGCGGCTAGCACTGCAGCACTCCAATCTCCAACAATCTCCAACTCATGCTAATTCATTACTCTTATATTAATATCAGGGTTTATCTCCATACGCGAAACTTCACAGCTTTTCAACGGACCCTGACCTCGCGAAGGGCTGCTGCACGAACCTCTGAACCGAAATCGGTCAGGGCGACCTCAAATTTGAGTCATTGTCCGCGGGTCTGGAATCGAAGGCAACATTAGATTATACAAGAATAAATAGAATAAGTATGATAATGACAAGTTCAGTGCAACACTTGTAGAACTAGGCAGGGTGTGCACAATGGACTTTGCATGCAGATGAAACTGATGAAACTTCAGCCGTAGCTTTAAATCTGCTGCCTGTTAATCTCCACTGATGCTGATGCTGATGCTGATGATGATGATGATGATGGTTATAACTATAAGTATAACTATAATGATAATGATAATGATAATGATAATGATAATGGTAATGGTAATGGTAATGGTAACGGTAATGATAATGATAATGATAATGATATGATTTTACAATGACAATGATAGTAATGTGACTGGTGTGAATGGTTTCTACGAATTATCTTGCCCCCTTGTAGATGCGAACAAATACTGATGTTTTGACACTTACAGACGGAAATTCAAGAACCCTCAGAATATGCAGCCATGTTGCACCACATCGCTGTACAGCCTGTCAAATGCTGCTAAGTGCTATGCACGGAATTTAAGCATTAAAATCTAGCAGCAGTTTGTGCACAATGATTTCAAGTTTCATGGTCTCTTGTCCCACAAGTGCATTTCTTGGCGAATGCGATTGCAAGTGGCTCGCAGCTACAACACCTTGCAGGAAGGTACAGGAATGTAAATGTAATTTTAACATGTTTTAACTACCTAAGAAATGAATGGAAATGAGAGATTTACAGTTGCATCCATGAATGGCCAACCTGCTCGACAGATGGGCAACCATGCAAAGACTTGACAAGGGCTTCCGCCCAACTGCGAACCATGGCCTTGGCTTTCGAATTGCAATTGGATAAATTGGCATTTCGCTCTCCACCCTTTGCACTTGCACATACGACATCCCTCAGCAGAATGCCTCCTTGCTGGGATCGGTAGATGATGCAGCCTCAGGCAGTCACAAATCGGGAACCTGGTCAATCAAGGTCACTAGACATTACTAGACTTTGTGTGATCTTCAAGCACATGTTCTGGTTTGAGATCACTGCTGAAGTGTTGGATCCTTCTATCATACAGCGCAACCGTTTGAGCGCAGGTTCATCCTGTTGAGGTTGCACAACGACAACAACTGGAAAATGTTTCGCGATGCAGATACACCAAGATTGTCAAGCAAAACAGCTGAAAGTCAAACCATAACGACATAGCAACTACAGTACTGGAGAAGTGATGAATGCACAGTCTATCGAGAATTCATGGGGGGTTCCTGCGAATCCACAGGTCGACGCAGTTCTGCTTCTTCAACAGCTGCAGCTGCTGCTTCTACAAAATCCGTGTCACAAGCAGAAGCCTTAGCAACTCAACAGTTGCGCCGGTCCGGCGACCACAAGCATGTCCTTTCCAGCAATTCATCAGTTTTGAAATGTCAAAAAAAATGAACGATTCTGATTTTTTTTTTCGAGGTTGTCACTTCTTGTACAACAACTTGGGAGGCCTCTTCCGGCCTCGGTATTTCACTCATTGTCTTTCAATTCAAAGTTCAATGTTGGTACAGTTCCATCCACCTCTTATCCCAAATGAGACACCGGCCCAACCATGGAAACATCGTGCAAACGGCTTCGTTTGAAAAGAGGTTCCAAAAGTTCCTGAATGTATGGTGCAAGTGGTTCACACGCAGAATCAAAGTTGCAAAATACCAACACGGCGGCAAGTGCCTCCGTCGTCACTGCGCGTTTGCAGCTTACCAACATCCTGAAATTCAACAACTCAAAGGCGGAAATGCTGATGAAATGCAAAAGGAAACGAAACAAATATCAACAGGCCCCTGCCTACCAACCTGGGCCTTGGCCCTTCAATAACACTACAAACCCAATCTTGAGCCAACAAACAAATTGTCATGATGTGCAAAGCATCTAGACATGAAAACATGACAATTTAAATTGCTGCCAGACCAGTCACCTGGAAAAAAATGTTAAAAAACAAATCATTGAATTTTTTTCTGTTGGCATCGTGACAGCTGATAGGACTTTGTATCGGTCCTGCCTCAGTTCACTTTTGAAGCCCACCATCGTGAAGATGGATGACGATTTTGCATTAATTAATCGAATTTGTCAATATGCAACTGGCTTACAGGCATGATGAACGACCTGGCGAGAGCTATGAGGCGTTGGACGGAATGCTTTCGCTTCATTGAAAACTCAGCAGCGGTGTCAAGTCGAACAGGGTCAGATGTATACATGGAAATGATACAGTTCCATCTGGCTGGCTTGACACGCTGTGTGAGAAGGTACAGAAGAGGCCCGCACATGCGAAGCCTGATTTCAATTGACTTTCCGGCCCCAGAAATGGAACCTGAAAGCGCACATGTGGTATCAGCTGTCTCCGTTCCCTGGTTCCAATGTGGCGATTTGCGATGCAGCACCACCCAGGCAACATTCACCAATCCTTCGCTACTCCGCGCTACTCCGCTACTCCGTGCTGTGTTTTAATTCAACTACCCAACGTAATTGACACGATATCGAAACGATGGCGGAGTAAGAAAGCCTTCAATACGTCACCTTGCCACATATTTTCCTAAGCAGATTCCTACTCCATCCCGTTTTAAATTTATAGTATTAATTAATAACGGGATTGACTGAAAAGATCATGATTCATGTTCTTTCTGGGCTGAAAACTTCGGTAGGAGTCTAGAGGGGCAAGGGGGGCCAACAAGGGGCAGTAAAGTATTCAATACAATCATTCAAATGGAAGCCGGCCACCTGCGCGAAAACCCACAAACTCCTCAACAGCAAGAAACACTTCAAGCAATCACCTAAGGGCTGCAAAAGGCTGATGTGCCTTCTTTTAGCGGCAAACAATCAAACCACCAGACGCAACGAAATAATAAGAAGCTAACTTCAAGTGGGTTCAAGAAGCAACCGATATGCACCACGCTTGCCCTAACAAGAAACAAAATCATCTACAAAACTGCTTGCTCCGACGGACCGAAGTTTGAGAACGTTTGAGTGTCACTGCGTTTTACTCTGCACGAAGATCTTGACCCACTCTTCGAATCTGAGCTGTCTCAGAGTTGTCATCTTGACAAGGTGAAGTCTTGGCCATGCGAATGATACAGGCAGCCGAATCCGCTGCTGCAGCAGCGCAAGCTGCAACTCAGGCTGTGGCAGCGGTAATTCCTGTCACTGCAGCGGACGTCCATACGTGTCGCATTAGCCTCGCCTTTACCTTCCTCTATGCGTCCTAGAAGACGGCCAAAGGATGATTGGGTCAGCGGGCTCAGGTCACAGATTTGATCAGCTGGTGCCTTTGCAGCAACGTTCTCCTTCGTAAACACCACTGCAGAGAAATCTTCAAGTTCACAGCTGAGGGCAATGAGTAGGATTGCGAGGGACCTGTGGATGCAGTTCGGCAGCTTTTTCGAACATGCCAACCTTCCTCAAGGAATCATTCTTTGGGTCTTCTCCATGTGATAATGCAGTGGCCGAGCTTTGACATGAAAAGTGCATTGCTTCCCCAGGTGCTCAAACTTGAAGATTCATTCAGAGAATATGAGACGATTGCATCCCCTCTTCCTGAGGAAATACGCTTTGCAGTCCTCATGAAGGTGCTGGGTGGTCAGTTGAAGACCTATTTGCAGGTCACTCTGAAGGATGGTACAAGTTATGAAGATCTCAGAGAATCAGCTCTTCGCTATGATCAATCCACAATACGATGGACGCAGTCGATGGCGTTGGTCAGTTCAGTGGGCATTTCAGGGGACACTGCAGTTCCTATGGATGTGGACAGAGTGGAGAAAGAAAAAGGCAAGAAGGGCAAGAGCAAAGGTGGCCCTAAAGGCAAGGACAAAGGTAAAGGTGATCAGAAAGGTAAGGCTTCTGGAAAGAAAGGTGCAGACAGTGGCAAAGGCTATGGCAATCAGCAGTCTTGGGGTTGGACAAACCTCGTGGCAGAACAGCTCATAGAATGCAGCTGGTGACAACAGTGGCAAAGGTGGCAAGTCTGGCAAGTGTGAAAAAGGCAAAGATGGGAGCAAACGCAAAGATTTTACGTGCCACAAGTACGGAAAACCAGGTCACTTTGCAAGAGATTGCAGGGTGCGCGCTGTTGGACAAGATGAGAACTCAGCAGGGCAAACTGGTGATAAATCCAATGCAGGAAACAAAACAACAAGTGGCAATGTGAATCGAGTGAGTTTTGCAACATCGATGCCGTCAAGTTCCAATTTTCGACAGCTGGATGATTTGTCAACTATGGATGATTTGAACAGTTTTTCCACGTCACATGTCAACATGATTTCAACACATCATACAAACCCAAACCCTCTATTCAACACTGTGAACCATTTTTCAACGACGTTTTCTGGAGAGACAGTTTTTGAAGAAGGACTGGAAGAGTTTTCAGAGAGCAGTGGAGGTGTTGCAGCAGCGTTGAACTGTTGCACAGATGAGTTCACAAAGGATTCAAATGGTTTGGACAGCAGTGCAGATGTCTTCACTTTGCAACCGTTGTTTCAGCATGATGATTTTGAACACTTTCGACAGCGTGTTTTCAGTGATTACAGCTTGCATTTGTACGATGTGTTTGACAGTGATTCAGGTGGTCGAGAACTCAATTGTTTTGGTGATGCATTTCAGTTGAAGACTTGTGCAAAACGTCTGAAACAAGATCCCAGTTTGGTTTGCAACTTGAGAGTGCGTGCAGTTTCAACTTGTAGGATCATGGATATCATCTTGGACTCAGGATCTGATGTCACGTTGATTCCAGCTCACATGGCAGGCCTTGGCACCCAGGTGACATCACAGCCAGAAACCTATTTACGTGATGCTCAGGGTCAACGCATATCCACACATGATGTCAGGGATGTGAACTTTGTTTTTCATGCAACAGATGGCAGTCTTGTAAATGTGAAAGAACGTGCATTCTTCAGTGATGCAATTGACAGCCCTCTGATCTCGTTTAGGAAACTTGTGAAGGCAGGCTGGGGTATTGAAACAAGTTGCAATGGAACTCCAATGCTTGCACATCCCAGTGGAGCGCGTGTTGAACTTGCGTTTCGAAACAACTCACTGACCATTTCAGGGACTGTAAGAGTTGTGCAACATGTCAGAAAGATTGGTGTGGACGTTCCTCGAAGCTGGCAGAGCCTCAGAAAAGGTTGGTATGAGACTGGAAACCTTCACATTTGCAGTTCAGGTGGTGCACATTTTGTTGATGCAACTACAGATTACCTTGTCACTGAATGGCCATACAGGACAACAGTTGGTTTTCATGACACGCGTGGATGGGAAGTCATAGAACTCTGTGAACGTCTTTTTCGCATGGAAAACCGTGCAGCAGCAATTCAAGGTAACTATCAAAAGTTGTTGACAATTCTCTCCAAGGATGTCATGAGCGTTGCAGACTTTGGCATGGTCATCTCAGACACAACAGATGTTGCATCTGGTTCTTCAGGTTCAAGTGGCGTGCAAGACGGGACAACTGGTACAACCTCGAGCGTGGAGCCTATGGAGGTTGTTGAAGTGCCAGTTCAAGCAGATGCGCAAGAGGGTTCAACTCATTTGCACATTCCTCAAACTATTGCAATCCAACCCAACATGTCGAGCGTGAAGATTGCTGGAGTTACAGTTGAAAGAGATTCTGCAATTTCTGTCTTGAAGGCTGCATGTGGATACCTTCAGGTGAATCAATCTGGAAGCAAACAGAAACTGTAGAATAGGATTTTGGCAACGTTGGACAAACAGGCAATCAATGCTGAGCGTGAACTTGCGTCTGTGGCCTTGGATAAAACAAAACGCAAAGCAGAATCAGTAGAAGTTGCTGTTCCTCCAACTGAACAGTCAGAGATTGATGCACACATGCTCACACACCTTCCTTGTGCTGCATGGTGTCCTGCATGTGTGATGGCAAAAGGAAGGCCAGACGTACACCAGTCAGACCCTTCTCGAGCTCAGCGCAGGGAGTTGCCAATCATTTCATGGGATTTTTGCTTTACTGGAAAGACTTGTGAACAGGTTGCAGAGGATTCACAACAGAGCAAGCTCACATGTTTGGTGTTACATGATTCTCATACGGTTCATTGCGTTCCAGTGCATCACAAAGGACAAACCAAGTACATGTGCCAGGAGATTTTACGGTTTATCGCATTCCTTGGACATGGGGAAGTGACAATACGTTGTGACCAGGAACATTCTGGTTCAGCGTGCGCGTCGCGTTCCGCAAGAGAAGTAACAAGACAAAGAGGAGACGAACAAGAGGCAGAGGAGAGAAGGAGCCAGAGGAGGTTGCAAACCAAGCAAGGATGGGAGGATTGGGAGGAAAGTCAAGGCAAAAAGAGGTAGGGGTCCCAAGCGCTGTGGCCATACTTGCAATAATGAACCAACGCATGACAGAATCAACTCAAAAGAGTCCCAACCACAAAATGGTGAAAGGGCGGGTGCAAACCTGGGCAGGAACGCACCGCTATACAAAAGGTGAAACAGAGAGAACGAAGGACCCTGAGTGGGTGATTTGGGTGAGTATGGGTTCAGGATCTGGGGTATGTTCAGTGATCTGAGCAGAGACAGGCAGCCTACCCTGAAAAGCCGCTTGTCCTGCTGGAGCTTTAGCCTGAGCAGTGGCAGCTACGCTCCTCAGTTCCGTTTTAGCAGCAGCGAACGTGTCCAGATCATCTGAGGTTGGTTTCTTCTTCAACGGTCGACTAGGAAAGTCAAGTAGCCTCCACTGGTCTTGGAGGGTCGTGTTCGAGAACCATATTGCGGGTTGCGGGAACAAGATACGTCCAGATAACATGGCTGCATCGACTGTCCAATGATCAAACATGTGCCGACGGCCTATTTTCTTGTATTGCGATAGCGCAAATTCGTAGAGACTGCTCCTGAAATGCCATCCCCGAAGCATGCTGCGGTTGGCCAATTGGGGCATACTGTAGCATCCTCCATCTTTTAGGGGCAAAAACACCCTTCAGAGGGAGTGATGACCTCAAGAACTACCCGAACTGGTCCCATGGGAGCGAAGTTCAGCATGACAGTGGGCTCAATCAGGTTGCGGCCGTACCCGTCAATGACTGTGCTAAGGCTGTTTCGCCGGGCCAACTCGTCATCAATTTCAAGGTCAAGTCCTGGAGCTTTATTGTCTGCAAACCTTACTGCTCGAACCCAAACGCACCAACATTTCTTAAAATTAATTGGCAAAAGGCACCGAAAGCGGGCGCAAAGACCAACAGTTTGAAAATCAATTCGGTGAATTGCACGGGTGGCAGGCGCAGAGAATAAGGATGCAACTTGATCCAACCATCACTCTCGGTTCAATAGGGTGCCGGAGAAGGTTCCGGGAAGTTCCAACAGGATTTGCGGCCATTTACTGTAACTCACTGAAACCCACCTGAGGTGTTTCCAGCACTTGGCTTCGCAGCACGCTTCAGAAAGATTTGTAAAAATAAAACGTTGGGGCTGTTGGGGATACAACCATTTTTTTTTTGATCTGTTTTTTCCCCAGATAGCTGGCAAGCTATAGGGGTTCTTACTTCTCAAAGGTGGGGTCTTGGGTGGCGAACTTTTGAGCCCAGGGTGCTGTGCAGGGTGCTGTGCAGGGTGCTGTCCAGACTGCGGTGGCGAAGAAGTGCTGTGCAGGGTGCTGTGCAGGGTGCTGTGCAGGGTGCTGTGCAGGGTGTTGTGCTGGGTGCTGTGCAGGGTGCTGTCCAGACTGCGGTGGCGAAGTCTGGCAAAGGTGGTGTGCCTCATGCTGTGCAGGGTGCTCTGCACATTGTTGTCCAGAGTGCGGTGGCGAAGTCTGGCAATTTTTTTTCCGTCCGACGCCTCTTGGCTTTCGCCAGGTCGTTCAACACGTTCGATTGCATGTTGCAGAGATAAGTGAATTAATTAATTGACGCAAAGATGGCCGTCTGCTTATTGAGTGGCCGCAAAAGTAAACTGGTGGTGGACCGATACATGTCCAAAATGCCGTCACAATTCCGTCACAAAACAAAAACCGAAAAACAAAACCAAACCAAAGAAAAAACACACAAGCAAAACAAGCCAAAACACACAGCACAAAACAAACCGAGAAGGGGAAAAGTGGCCGGCAGACCAGTTGTGTAACATCGGCAATGAGTAAGCGTGATATCCTTGTATCATCGCTTGTATTGGTATGGCAGGTAAAGCAAAGGCAGAACCGAAAACACAAACATCACAGACATCGCCATACCCAGGTGTGAGTAAAGCAAAACAGCACCATGCGGAAACCAGGGCTCCCCCCGAGATCACATAGAGCAAGCCGTACAGGCATGACCACTCACGAGGTAACACTTAAGTTGCCAGCAACGACAATGCCGTGTAGCAACTAAAGTGGTGAGACAAGTGTGAAACCAAAGGTGAAAAGGACCTAAAGTGAGAAGTGATGTCCAACACCTAAGGCTCTCAGGGCACTCTCAGAATCCGCTCAGTAGTTCTTTTCCAATCATCATCATCCTTGAGCAGTACTCTAGTGCTTTTGGAGGTGATCTTGATCCTGAAACGCATGATATTCATCATCTGTTGGCAGTGACACCTGTGCGTTCAATTCATCGGATGATGTGCTTGCACCTTTGGCTGTACGCTTTTTCCGTCCAACGCCTTCATGGCTTTCGCCAGGTCGTTACACACGTTCAACCGCAGCAAAAAGATGAATTGTAAATTATCATGCAAGGCCGTCTACACGTCGATAGCCTCAAAAGCGCTGGAAATGGACCAATACACAGTCCAAAGAGCAGTCCCATCAAGAACAAACCAAAACAACCAAAACAGCAAACAAACAAACAAAAAACACCAAAACACAACAAAACCAAAACAAAACAAAAAACACAAAGAAGTGGGATCGCTACCGATGACATCTTGTGTCATCATGAGTATGGCCACCGAAAATGAGCAAAACAAAGACAACACGGAAAAACATAAAGGGGCCAAGCAAGAGGGTGATAGAAGCAACAAAAGCTCAATGCGGAAACCGGAGATCCCCCCAGCCAGGATCCCAGAGATCACAGAGAGCAGCCATTCAGGCATAACGTTCACCCAGGCACTTCGAAGCAAACAACGACGACGCCGTGTCGCAAAAGTGAGAATGACAGCAGTAGCTCCGGCATTCAGGGCGCACTCAGAGTCCGCTCAGTAGTTCTTTTCCAAGCATCATCGTCATTGGGAGCTGCAAAGTTCTCTTTTGGTGCATACTGCTTTCAAAAACTGTATCCAATGCGATCGAGTTAGCGATGATCGCTAGCTCGACAGCATTGATGCAGGCTTGCAAGCGTGAAGCTCCTTCAGCAAGAGCTGTTGATTTAAGTAAAAATGTTCGGCAGAGGTTCAGAAAAGGCAGCTTGTGTCAGCAGTGCGAAGATCTTCTGTAGCGTTCAATTCTTTGGACAGGGACCAGTTTTATCATCGAAATGTTCAGCAGAGGTTCTGGGCGGGCAACTTTTGTCAGCTGTGTTGAGGTCCTCTGTAGGGCGGGGTTGAACACTCGCTTGCATAAGCTGTAGCTGTCGGCTTATAACTGCACGTTCTGTTGCATTAGATCGGGCTTCTACACGGATGCGCAGGCTGTTGAGGCAAAAGCAAGCTGTGCGTATGGCTCTGCAGTCTTGTTCGTGGATTACGCCTGCAAGGAGTTCTGTTTGCTGCAATGAAGCATAAGTTGCTTCCAGTGTCTGCTGGGCATGCGCCAATTTGCAAACGTAGTCTTGTAGGAGGAGGAGATCTTGTGCATCATTGTGACTCCGGAGTTCTTGAGGCAGGCATGCTAGTTCGCTCGGTTGAGCATATCCGTATCTTCAGTCCGCATTCGAGCAGAGGACGCTTGGTTAGCAGGCTGAGCAAAACAGCAACGGGTGCCATGGCTTGATGTACTTTGACATCGTCCTATGCTACCAATTACTAGGAAACAAAAAGTTGCTCCGTTACTTGTTACTAGGGCCCCCCCTCCCCTTTCCTCCCTCCCCCTAATTCCTTTGGTAGGCTTCCTACGAAGTCAATTGCCTAAGGTGTAGAGGGTGTCCTGGGTCAGAGAAGCACTAGTCAACCATGGGTACCCCATGGTGACAGCACTTGTATTTGCACAGTGGTCACGACGTCGTAGGTGGCAACCGTAGGTACCCCACGTTGACCGTTTACACCAGCGCTGTGGTGTTCATGGCTGCCAGAGCTGCTGGCTGCGCTGTTTGAGGGAGGTGGGTCATTGCTTCCTGCTGGCTTGATCATTTGCGCAATGAGCGGATGACTTCGCTTTTCAAGCAGAATCCTGGTCATCTCTTGAGTGAAAGCGGCAGGATCATCCACTAATGCCTTAGCGTCCGCGGGTGGCTTGTCAAGAACAATGGCAATAAGCATTTCGCCGCCATCGCTCACTCTCTCCCTGACGTCTATGCAGGAAAAGTTTGCCCGCCTTTTCATGTCAATCGCGTCAGAACTGTGGCTGCGGGGCGTGATTGAGACTGTTGAGGAAGTCTTTGCACATGCTGCCCGTAGCTTTACCCTCCGGCTGGCTGAAACACTTTCGCAGTATATATGCTCGCTCACTCGACGAGCAGAGTCCCTGGCTACCCTAGAGACGGAATGCCTGCTGTATGCCACTTTTTGGTTTCGTCCAAGCTCATTGTGGCAGCCAAAGAGAGTGCAGAGGTGAACCGAAAACGTGCCCCCAGTGGCCCTGTGAAAGTTGTCGTCACGAACCAGCCTCACTCTCGGCGTCACACTGGGGTCGACCTGGTTAGTGGGACTACGGCCTTACTGGCGTAGTTTCCAGGTTGGGCCAGCAAGATTGCGCCATGTTTCTTAGGAGAAGCAGGCGGGGCCACCCAAGCCCCACAGGAGGTTTCCTTCTCCTGTCCCCATCGAGTATTTGAGGGGTTGCAGAGAGAAGCGGCTGATCAAGTATTGCAGGCAGTTAAATTACTGACAAAAACGCTCCAGGATTGAGCGTGGCCTTGGATGAGGAATTCCAAGCAGCTGACTGTTTCAGAACTCACCCGAGGATACACACATGGGGTAGTGGACCCATATGATGGGCCTGCAACCCACTGGACCCACCAGAGTCAACCTGGAAGTAATTGGACCATCCCCCAAAGGACTTACGCCTGAAATGTGGAAGCAGACAGCTACTTTGTGCCCACATGAGTGGCCGTCCAACGATAGCCTTCTGAGATTGTGGCACACGCCCAAAAGTTTCCACCAATATGCTGCACAACTCAAGCAACAAGTACAGCATCAACATATGTTCACTCACTGGGAAGTCAACCGCGCTAAGTTAGCAAGCAGAGTGCTGTTCCAACGACCAGCTCATTGAGGCCGGGCCCACCCCCTTCGTACGAAGGGGGGCTTAAGGGGGGGCTTAAGGGGGGGCTTAAGGTCCCCCCGAAGGGTCCCCCCCCTTCCCCCCCCCCCGACGAAGGTCTGAAGGCTTAAGGGGGGGCTTAAGGGGGGGCTTAGGGGGGTCTTAATGGGGGGGCTTAAGGGGGGGGACCTTAATGGGGGGCTTAAGGGGGGGGGACCTAAGGGGTGGGCTTAAAAGGGGGGGACCTTAAGGGTGGGCTAAGGGGGGGCTCAAAAAACAAAAAAGGGGGGGCTTAGGGGGGGCTTCCAGGGGGCGACCTTAAAGGGGGGGCTTAAGGGGGGGCTTAAGGGGGGGGGACCTTAAGGGGGGCTTAAGGGGGGCTTAATGTGGGGCTTAAGAGTGGGGAGAGAGTGAGTATATGAGGAGGTGGTGGGCTTAAAAGAAGGGGGGTGGGTCCTTTTTCTTGGTGTCTTAATAACCAAAAGGGTGTGGACCTTAAGGGGTTCTTAAATAATTATCTGTTTTGGCTCACAAGGGGGGGCTTAAATGGGCTTTAGAGAAAAAGGGGAAGTGTGCTACCTTAACGGGGGGGCTTAAGATGGGAGGAATGTGGGGGTTCAGTACCTTAATTGTTTGGGGCTTATGGGTTCTTAAGTTTTTTTCTTCTCAAATTCAAACAGGAAGAAGGGGGAAGGTAAGGGTGGCAGGCCTAGGGCTTAGGTGGGGGGGCTTACGGGGTGCTTAAGGGGGGGGGCTTAAGGGGGGGCTTAAGGGGGGCAGGCTTAAGGCTAAAGGGTGGTTTTCTCTTCACAACCGCGCCTACCAAACGTCCAGTTGAAACAGTGGGCGGGGTTTCTCCTCACAACTGCGCCTGCCACACGTCCAAGTCAAACAGTGGAAGGGTGTCCCTTGACACCTGCGCTGGCCACACACAGCCAGGTCACAGAACAAAAAAATCCGCAGGTCTCATCTCAACCAAAAACCCTTTAACGCAGGGCAAGCGCTGTATAGTCCGACCATCCAAGTCACACATCCAGGTCACATGACAAAAAATCGTCCTCTCGCGTCTCAAAAAAAACACAAAACCCCCTTAAGCGCAGGGCAAGCGCTATATAGCTGTTATAGTGCGACCAGGTCGCATGACAAAAAATCGTCCTGTCGCATCTCAAAAAAACCAAAAAAAACACCTTAAGCGCAGGGCAAGCGCTATATAGTGTGACACGTCCAGTGAACACAGTGGAAGGGTTCCTTAGGTCACAGAACCAAAAATCCACATCTCGTATCTCAAAAAACAAAACAGACTCCGTAAGCGCAACATCCAGTGGACAGAACCAAAAATCCACATCTTTTACGTCCAAAAAAATCCCCTTTAAGCGCACGGCAAGCGCTATATAGTGCGACACCGCTTGTTCAAACAGTGTTGGCCCGTCACAAAAAAAGTATATGCCAGCTTAACGCAGAACGCCTTCTCATGATAGAAGAAATTGCGAATAGACATGAAACCAAAAATCCACATCTCGTATCTCAAAAAACGTCGTCCTTAACCCCCCTTAAGGTCCCCCCCCCTTAAGCCCCCGCTTAAGGTCCCCCCCTACTACTACTACTACTACTACGACGACTACGACTACGACTACGACTACGACTACGACTACGACTACGACTACTACGACTACTACGACCCAACATAGCCCCAAGAGGTCCAACATATGCCCAACATAGGTCAACATAGGCCCAGCAGAGGCCCGCCAGAGCCACATGCACAGGGCGCGGCGCCTAGAAATACCAGTACATCCACATCTGCCTGCCCAACATAGGCCCAACATAGAGCAAAGATACGCCCAACATAGCGCCAACATGGGCCAACATAGGCCCAAAATATGCCCAACATAGGCCAACATAGGCCCAGCAGAGGCCCCCAAGGTCCCCCCCCCTTAAGCCCCCCTTAAGCCCCCCCTTAAGGTCCCCCCCCCATATTTTAAGAACCCCCGTAGGTAACCCTTCTTAAGGACATAAACAGGGAAGACACAAAAGACACAGAAAACAAACAAGGAAGCAAACAACAACCGTAAGACCCAACCAGGAAGGTAAACACAAATTAGGTAAGACAACTAATAAACAGCCCCCCCCTAAAAACACCCCCCCACCCCCGGAGCCGCCCCTCAGCCCTCCCTTAAGGTCCCACCCCCCTTATAAGCCCCCCTTTAAGCCACCCTTGAAGCCCCAACTCTCTTAAGCCCACCTTAAGCCCCACTATAAGCAATCCCTGAAGCCCCACCTTAACGCCCCTTTATACGCCCCCCCCCCCCCTTAAGCCCCCCTTAAGCCCCCCTTAGCTCCCCTTTTTAGCCCCCCCCTCTTTTAGCCCCCCCATTCGAAAGCCCCCCTCTTAAGCCCCCCCCTTAAGCCCCCCCTTAAGGTCCCCCTTAAGCCCCCCCTTCGTACGAAGGGGGTGGGCCCGGTATGGGGAGAAAGGGGGAGGGGATTATAGTAACCTTTTTAAGAGGCCTCTACTTAATTTTTTTGTTTCTGGTAGCATGGGACGATGTCAAAGTACATCAAGCCATGGAATCCGTTGCCGTTTGACATTACTTCAACCAACATACTGACCGGCCAATATATGACTTCCAAACGGACGTCCCCATGCCTTTGCTCCGATGAGTTGACAACATTGCGATTGATGGATGGACCGCCCAGCTGCTCTACGCCTGCAGAACACCCTGCGTGCAGTTTAGCCTTGTAGTATGGCCCGGCCGACTCCAATGAAAGATGCTGCTGTCAATCGCCTAGCAAAGTCAATTACTCAACTGACCCTGTGACCACCAGTGAAGTAGATGCTGCCACCAAACTGCTCGACAAGGCATGTCAGAAGCTTCAAGGTATCCAAAATATCCCATGCCAGAGGGTCACTGACCTCGAAGCTGCCATACGCCAACTCCGCCAAATTAGCTGTACATTAGATTTTTTTTTTTCCGTCCAACGCCTCCAAGGCTTTCGCCAGGTCGTTACACAAGCTTCTACTTGCCGGAAATTGAATTGATATGCATGCAAAGCCATCAGTAAAGAAGGCTGCAAAAGAGAGCAGGTGTGGACCTTTACATAGTCCATAAACTATCCAATTGCCGAGAGCGAGCACAAACCAACAAGAAAGCAAACAAACAAAAACCACAAAAAGCAAAACACACAAAACAAAAACAAAAACAACCAAACAAAAAACAGCACAAGAAAACAGGGCAAATGGACAGCTATGTGCTCTTGAGATGAATTCCGATAGCAGCTTGTGTGCCATCCTTCGCGCAGGCCATCTTACATCTCGACGCATGCAAATGACAACTTCTGTGCCATGTTAACGCAGGCCCTTGACCAAGAAAGCAAACAAAACAACCAACCACAAAAACACACAGGGCCACTTCAGAGGGTGCAGAAGCAACAAAGCTCAATGCGGAAACCAGGGATCCCCCCAGCCAGGATCCCCGAGATCTCAAAGAGCAGCCATCATGGCATAAAGTAGCACCCAAGCACTTTGAAGCAAACACCGTCAACGCCGGGTCACAACAAAGTGGTGAAAAACGAGCAACCTACCGCAGTGAAACATGAAAGTGAAACATGATCTAGGGTGAGAAGACGTCGAAGCTAAGGCGCTCAGTGCACACTCAGAGTCCGCTCAGAACTGTTTTTCCAATCATCATACTGCCTCAATTGGTTCTGGTGGGCACCATTGTATTAGTGCTCTTGCAACTCGTCTTCATGGTATGGGAGATTGTACTCGTCATCGGTGCGTGGCGATATCTGTGCATTGAGCTCTTCGGACGAGGTACTGGCTCCCTTGGCTGTATGGTGAAGCTGCAACAGAGCTTTCTGTGCCTGGGTTACTTCGTAACAGGCAGATATGGTACAGCTATCCAAGATACAGCCAATTTGGCGGAGCTGGCGCATAACCGTATCAAGGTCATTTACCCTCTGGGGTGGGATGTTTTGGATTCCTTGGAGTTTCTGTTGGGCCTTCTCTAGAAGCTTGGTGGCATCATCGATCTCAGTGGTAGTGACCTGGCAGAGGGTCATTTGTGCAATTGACTGTGCAAGACGATGGACAGCGGCATCTTTGATCGGGGTCGGTCGCTCCATTCCAAGGGACAGTTGTCTACCAGTTTGTAGGTGGACAAAGGCTTTCAGGTATTCAACTGGTGTGCACAGTATAGCAAGCTTCATCGAGAATGGGCATGTGATGGTGTGGTGAACATCAATGGTCGGTCGAAAGTTTGGTTGATCGACAGTCAAACGGCAACAGGCACCATGGCTTGATGTACTTTGACATCTCACTACCCTACCATGCAACGTTAAAGGAAACAAAACAACAAACACCAATGAAAGGATTATAAGTATACGCCCCCCCCGCCTCCCGTCCCATGCTCGATTCTGCATGCTGAGAACATGGTAGCCGCAGCGGGCAGTAATCAACCATGAGTACCCCATGGTGACAACGCCGCTCAACCGTACTGTCACCAAGATATATTGTGTTGGCAATCCTATGCTGGCTCCAGTATGTCGACTGGAAGAGGGATCGTAGCAGGCAGTTATCAACCATGAGTACCCCATGGTGACAACGCCGTTCAAGTTAGTTGAAGTTGGATGCTGATTGCTCTTCGTGGAACTTGGGTACTTTGTGTCATTTGGGGCGTTTTATTGGAACTGTTCGTGTGGTGTAGTGCGAAGGTCTCGACTGCTACTGGCACCACTCGCGCTCGCAGTGGCAGAGGGTGGCTCACTGCTCTCCGCAGGTTTCATCATTTGGGCCATGAGCGGGTGAGTGTGCTTGTCGTGCAGGATGCGTGTCATTTCGCGGGTAAATGCCGCAGGGTCATCAACTAATTTCTTTGCTTCCTCCAGTGGCTTGTCCAGAACAATGGCAATAAGCGTTTCCCGCGATCTTTGTGGATGATGGTCGGTCGTCCAGCTTGTATCTCGGCAAGGATTGCTACTGCCTTGTTTTCGCACAGAGTACGCTTCCATTCTTCCAGTGCCCTTTGCGCTAGGGTATCAGTCTGTGGTGGAGCTTTCAGGGCAGCTGGTGTTCCTGACGCTTGTATGAAGGGGCTGTCCGGAGGAGTAGGAGGCGGAAAATGCCGAATGACCGATACGGCACGCCTGAAGGTCATCTGCCTGTACTTCATAGGAAGTGGTCGTTTTTTATTTACTGCAGGTTCGGAGTCAGCCCATAACTGTTCCAGCGTATATCCAGATCTTGGTTCCATATACTTGCGGTTCCACACTGCATGATGGGACCATTGAGGCGCGTCATGGTTGATTTCAACAGAATCTCGTTTCATGTCGTATTCCTTGAGCATATCGTCTAATTCTTGCAAACGCGCTCGCTAGCTGTACATTAGATAGTTGTACAATCTCTGCCAGCACGAAGTTAGCCAAGCGCAGAAAGCCACACTGCTACTGCCACATACAGCTAAAGAGGCTAGCACGTCATCGGAAGAGCTTAATGCACAGATAGCACCACGCACTGATGATGAGCACAATCTTCCGCACAATGAACACTACAGAGCACTAGTATCAAAGATGCTGTCCATTGCCTTGCAAAGTCCATTACCCAACTGACCCTCTGCCAGGTCACTACCAGCGAAGTCGATGATTCGATGATGCCACCAAACTTCTGAGAAGGCACGCAGAAGCTTCAAGAGAAGGCACACCAGAAGCTTCAAGGCATAGAAAACATCCCATCCCAGAGGTCAATGACCTTGAGGCGGCCACACACCAACTCCGCCAGATTGGCTGTATTTTGGATAGTTGTACAATATCTACCAGTTACGAAGTAACCTAAGCGCAGAAAGCACACTACAGCTTCATCATACACCTAGAGGAGCCAGCACGTCATCGGAAGAACTCAATACGCAGATATCACCACGTACTGATGACGAGCACAATCTTCCATCCCATGAGGACTATCTGCAAGAGCACTAGCACAGTGGTGCTTACCGCAACCGCAATTTTGACGTTGATGCTAGGAACAGGGCACAGAGCCTTTCTGCGCTCGTGGCAATGCACATGGACAACCCTTGCGAGTATGATTGGAAAAGCACTACTAAGCGGACTCTGAGTGTGCCCTGAGTGCCGTAGTCTTGCTGTCATTTTCGCTTTAGATCTTGTTTCACTCTCCTGTTTCACTGCGGTAGTTTTTCTCAGCACTTTCGTTGCGACCCGGCATTGTCGGTGTTTGCTTCAAAGTGTCAGGGTGAATGTCATGCCGTGAAGGCTGCTCTTTGTGATCTTGGGGATCCTGGCTGGGGGGATCCCTGGTTTCCGCATTGAGCTTTGTTGCTTCTTGCACACTTCAGGGCCCATTGTGATTTCAAGTTGGTTTTGATTTTGTTGATTTCTATGGGCTTGCGTCAACACACACAAGCTGTCATTTGCATGCGCCGAGATGATACCAAGCTATCATCTCTTGCCTCAATTGATCCTTTTCACCCATAAAGCAGGCCTCGGTAAGCCTTGGAGCGCCTCGAATGCCAACAAACCTGCTTCATCATGGCCCCTAAAACAGAGTCCAAAAAGTGGTCAAAACATGGCTGCGATAAATGGACCTTGACAGTAGTCCTATGAACTGTCACGTTCATCAGAAAACAAAAAACAAAGCACCAGGAAACAAAAGAACAAAACACCAAAAACAAAAACCAACACACACAAAAAGAAAACACCAACACCAACCACCAAGCAGTGACGTGACAGTTACCAGGGGACTCGAATCTATATAATACTATTGTTGGAGTCCCTTAGCAATGATTGATAGTGTGGCAGTGGGACACTGTGGTGCCTTCTGGACTTGCAAAAGTACTGCTGTTCGTCACAGCTGCGCCAGTTTGGGCAAAAAAGGTCACTGCAGAATCTCATTTTCGGAGCTGTAAAACATTGGCCTTGGACTCCAAGAAGTGGTCCTCCCCAGTTGCGCTGAAAAATTGATGGTCAAACAATCCCCAACTTTGATCCACTTGCGTTATGCGAAGACCTTTTTGTGTGAAAATTTGGTGAGAGGATGTATGGAGGTGAACAGTTAGGAAACCATTTTAAGTTTGTAGGAACCGATCTGTGAACTAGAGAACCCATAGGAACCTATAGGAACCAGGTAGGAACCAATTTGGAACCAAATGGAACCAGTTTGTGCATGGAAGAGCTTGGAGATGTATTTTCGTTTGTTTTTGTGGTTTGTGGTGTTTTTGGATGTTGTTTGACCCATGTCCTAGGAACTTGATGTTGTGACTGTATTGGGTAGGAGTTTTGTAGAGTATTTGTGAGTTTGAGCTGAAGACGTTTTATTTGGAGAAGCTGGAAGAACGTTTTTAAAGCTTGAGAACTCTTTTGAAGTAGTTTGAGAAGGTTGAGAACGTTTGAGTGTCACTGCGTTTTACTCTGCACGACTCTTCTAAGAAGAAGAGTGACTGAGCTGTCCAACCTGTGTGGTTTGGCTCCAGTCCGAGCTGTGAAAAAGAGCTGCCACGCCGCGCTCGTGTTTTCACATGGTAGCGGAGCCATGAAATTTCTATAGAATCGCTGACACCACGGTCGTGTATAAAATTGCAGACGTTGGCACTGGATAGGTACCCCAAACAAAGGATGGCCCTAAAACGCACCATGTTTCGAAGCTTATAAGTTTCGAGAGGAGATTGCGAGGAGGAAAATTTAAATCAGGATGAATAGTTACAAGCCCTTGCGATGTCTGCTAGGCAGCAACGTCGCAAGGCAAGGTCCGAAAAAGCAGCCATTTTGATGCACATATCTGCCAACGCACGCGCGGATGCCTGCGGATTCCCCTGCGGATGCGGAAAAACCCTTGCGAAGGACCACTGCGGATGCCAAAAACCCCCAAAAAATGGCCGCGGATGCATTTCCGGCGTTTGAGAAATACAAAGTAATAGAAAGCAACCCGCCCTGCGGATGCCCAATGGGGTGTGTGGCACATTAAGCAACCCGCCCTGCGGATGCCCAATGGGGTGTGTGGCACATTGTATGGGGGGGAGGGGGTTTGCTGCCGTTTCCTCCCCTTCCCTCGGTGACGCCTTCGTGTTGAGGAGTTCTCTTCTTCCCCCTTGCGGCTTCCATGCCTCTTTCCAAACTTGGCCTTGCCACGCGTTGACTCCCCATCAGGTCTCGCCTCCCAGACTTGGCCCTGCCACATTCTAGGTTCCCATAAAGGGTCATAAAGGGCAGTAGTGCCTGCCACATGTTGACGTCCTCAAAGGCGGTTTCTTCCACAGTAGCTCCTGCCATGCGTGCCTCGGGCAGGCCTCGGTAAGCCTTGGAGCGCCTCGAATGCCAACAAACCTGCTTCATCATGGCCCCAAAACAGGATCCAAAAAACCAGTAGAAACATGGCGGCCAGAAAGGGACCTCGACTGTACAAGAAACAAAGTGGGACGCACAGAGAGAAAAAGCATGTATTAACACTTACGCTCATGCTAGTGTGTCGCAAATCTGCTTGCAAAACCTCTGCGGGCAGCAGCAAAATTCTCCGATGGCTGACCCCACTTTTGGGTCCAAATCTGGATCCAAAACGGGGCCCAAGCAAAGACCTAAAAGAAGGAATGAAAATGTGATCCAATTCTGGACCCCATTTTGGGGTCCATATTTGGACCCAAAAATGGGGTCAGCCATCGGAGAATTTCGCTGCTGCCCGCACATGTTGTGCAAGCAGATTTGCGACCCTGCAGCTTGAACATGTATGTCAACTCATACCTTTTTCTCTTTGTGCGTCCCAAGTCCAGTTGCTACTGTCAAGGTCCCTTTCTCGCAGCCATGTTTTGACCACTTTTTTGGGCCCTGTTTTAGGGGCCATGATGAAGCAGGTTTGTTGGCATTCGAGGCGCTCCAAGGCTTACCGAGGGCTTGCCCGAGCACGAGGACTAAAGCGACGGCTCAACGGGGACTCGAATCTATATAATACTATGTTTGTTTTGGGTGTCCCTTACCAGGCCTGATTGATGGTGTGGCCAGTGGGGTACACTGTGGTGGTTCCCCCCCTAAAACTGCCTCTGGACTTCAAAAGTACTGCTGTTTTTGTCAAAGCTGCGCCAGTTTGGCAAAAAAAGGTCACTGCAGAATCTCATTTTCGGAGCTGTAAAACATTGGCCTTGGACTCCAAGAAGTTGTCCTCCCCAGTTGAGTTGAAAAATTGCTGCCCAACTTTGATCCACTTGCGTCATGCGAAGACCTTTTTGTGTGGAAGTTTGGTGAGAGGATGTACAGTGTACTGAACCACCTTGACCCTACTTGAACATCTTGAAACCTATCTTGGAACAATGTATGTGCAGGTGAACAGTTAGGAAACCATTTTAAGTTTGTAGGAACCGATCTGTGAACTATAGAACCCATAGGAACCTATATGAACCAGGTAGGAACCAATTTGGAACCAAATGGAACCAGTTTGTGCATGGAAGAGCTTGGAGATGGATTTTCGTTTGTTTTTGTGGTTTGTGGTGTTTTTGGATGTTGTTTGACCCATGTCCTAGGAACTTGATGTTTTGACTGTATTGGGTAGGAGTTTTGTAGGGTATTTGTGAGTTTGAGCTGAAGACGTTTTATTTGGAGAAGCTGGAAGAACGTTTTTAAAGCTTGAGAACTCTTTTGAAGTAGTTTGAGAAGTTTGAGAACGTTTGAGTGTCAC
>CAMXCT020001499.1:0-105000 GCA_947184155.2 Cladocopium goreaui
CCAAAATGGGCATGCTGAAAAAGTGTGTCAAGCCGCGTTTGTAGCTTGACAAAAATGCTGATCAAGACCAACCATAACCACCATAACCGTTATAACCCAACTCATCCAATATCTAGTCAAAAATCTGCGAGTTCTCATCCACACCCCATTTGTTGCTGTCATCTGTCCCCAAAAAAAAAACGGAAACTCCAAGGTATCCCTGGCCTCCAACCATTCCAGCCAGAAGGATTCGGGCAAAGCCACCTGTGCTTTGCAAGCGGAACTCGTCCGCAACAAGGGAAATATCTGGATTCACTCCCACAATTTTCCCATAGTTGGCATGTCTCAATATTTACTTTTGTACATATATGATTTGTATATATTTGTATTGATTATATCTGTATATATATATATATAGAGTATTCTTATATATCCGTTTTCATTGATCCCATTTTCGCTTGGCTTCAACCCCATCCTTGCTTTGAAGCCCATGTCTTAGCACGGCTAATCCTAGATGACCTACAACAAAGTAGTGTCTTCGCTGGTTAAGTTAATATATGGCAATGCCAATTTTTACAGCAAAAAATGGAGATGATTACAGAATAGTAAAGTACCCATCCAAAGATTGACCCAATTAAGTAAGCATGGGCCACTCCTTGACTAGAATTGATTATTATGTATATATATATAAATACAATTCAATGATGGTTTGATAAATTGTGTTTACCCACGTTATGTATCAGAAACCACTGTCACGTGGTGCCCATTCTTTTTAAAGTTGGTTCGTTGACCCCATTAACTATAGATTTATCCATCAACCATAGAATTCACCTTTTTGAACCAACTGAGCTAAGTAGAGGGAAGCAGCTTGCAGGAATTCACATTGCTTTCACCAAAAAAAACATCGAATTCACCGACTTATACACCAAATTACACCAACTTAGCGATCATAGATCAGCTATAAATCCCCTGAAATCCACCATTTTTCCAATAAGTTTTGTTTACATTGGCTGATTCCATGAAATCCCATGAAATCCCATGAAATCCCCATGTTTCCCATGGTTTCAATGCCTTAAAGCACCAACCAACTCGCTGCCACAGCAGCGCCTGCCGCCAAGGCGCCAGTGCCGCCGCTTCCTCCCGCGCGGCACGCAGCTTCTGCAGCGACGCTGTCTCTCGGTGGGCGCTGACTAAGGCGAAGTGGAGCTCTTGGTCGTAGGGATTTTTCTGCAAATCCTCGAGAAATAGATCAGAATTCATGGGATCATAGTTAACTTATGTTAACTTAAGGGGATTCTCGGATTTTTGATGGATGGGAATATCATAGAGTTGACTTGGGGATCAGAATGAATCATGGGAATATCATGATGTTGGATGGATTTTTGTTGAGAAGGATTCTTGAGTGATGCTGTGGGTTTTGGTGATCATGGGGGATAGCGATAATGGTCCCTTTAGTTAGGCTCGTTACCATTTCTTTAACTATACTTGTAATTTTAAACTGGTTTAACTTGGCTAAGTGTGATAACGTAGTAGTTTCTACTTACAGAACTTATTTTCTAGATGACATATGTATCCAGTTCGAACTATATAATTACTGCTTCCGTGGTTTTTGTTTTCGGAACGATTTTTGCGGATTTAGAAATTCCACTGACAGTATTGTGCCTATTGCAGCCTGGATTATGTCTTGGGAATTCTTGGGATAGCAATAACTTTAAAAATATGATAACTATTTGGCACATGATCGTGAAATTCAAAACGGGAACGCGGCGTGATGCGTTCGTCTATCCACAGCTTCTGGGTTCGGACAGGGAAAATGAATTGGACATGACATGAGAGACTTTATATAAATCTGTGCGTACGAAATGGAAACTGATTGGTGAACGCTGAGCAGGATACACAAGCAACAAGACTGATAATTACCATTGGGTTTTAACAGCGCCATGTACCAATCCTGTAGCTAGAACAAGTGAGACAGGCTCCTGTTTGTCCACAAATCATTTTCAAAATCAACGGTTGGAAGGTCTCCTGATCCGAATATAGTATACATATGTATACATACAGTATGCATAGAATATGTATAGAATATGTATAATATTATACAAAATCATACAAAGAGAGGATATGAATGGAATTGAATGGATATGAGATGATATTACTGGTTGCTGGAGGGTTCAACCCATGCACAACATACTGGTCAGGTTTGACCATCATCACAACCAGCATTGAAACGACAATCGCAGCCCTCCCAAATGATCCTCCATCAACTGCGCGACGAAGTTTTTGCGTGTGGGCATGGGCACTTCGCCATCAAATTCCTCGAGGGAAGCGAGTTTGGAAGTCGATTCCATACTGGTTAGGTCGTAATAGTTTCCATATGTTCCGATAATGGATTATGAATGGATTATGATAATCCCCAATATCTTGGGTGCTACATAATCCCCTACAAGAATTATCAACCAACAAGGGTTTTGAACACTGCTAAAGTTGCCACAACAGTTTGGGGAAATGGATCAGAAAAGCTCTCGCAAGGGGCCACAGATCAATGGATTAGTGGATATCCATGGGAAAATGATCACCAGAAACCATGCTTTGTCCATCTTTGTCCCATCATTTCACAGACCCTTTCCGGCTTCAAGTTTCCAACCAATCCTATGATTTCTTCCTCAAATTTGGTGGATTTAACCGTGGGTTTTCCTTCCATCTTGATCCAGGTCTCCGAGTCTTCCTCTTCCTCCTCTTCGCTCTCCATGTCGTCCACTTCCGCCATGGCCAAGCGGAACAAATGGCTTGGTTGATGCTGTCCGGATCCATGATATGATCCATACATATATATATATATATTATATCCATATTATATCCATATGTTTTCAACACATACTGTATATATTTTACAATTATAGATCCATGTTCTCTTGGGCTAAAAAGCGGCCCTGGGATTTAAGAGTGTGGAGATCCGTACTTGACCACTGAAAAAGTTTCGCTATGGAGCCCTTTGGGTGGCAATGGCATCCTCTGCATCCAGTGGAGGTGTTGGTTGCTGGGCAAAAATATCAGACAAGTTGGCTCCAAGTGGCCCGGGATGTTCTACATTAATATCTATGATATATATATATAATATAATATAATATATACATGAAGATCAGGGAGGTGTACCAGCTTGATTAAAATCCATACACGTTTATATCTAAAGTTCAGCTTGAGCAACGTGTCCAAGACATCCCACACTTGGGAAATCCCGAAATAGCGAGGTGCCTTCAGGGACGCAAGGTTCAACAAGTGTGCAGGAGCAACGATTCCATTCTGCACTCCCAAGCCGTACATCGCAAGAATCATGGACAAGAAATGGCCATACCCAAGAAAAATCCAATGGTTTGTCAAACCTCACAGAATCTGCATGAAAATGGCGAGATCTTTCCGCCTATATTCTGGGTGCCTGTGAACGACCCCAAACTTGTCTTCCCCCAAAAAAAAATGTTTCCAATTCCGGTTCAAGAGGTGCTATACTGCTATACCCATTATTAGTTTTTTTTTGTCACTCTTAGTCATTATTGGTTATTATATATGAGTCACTATTAGTCATTGTTCGTCAATATAATCCCCCATTAATCCCATCCCCCATCAATCTAAACATCTAAATGTTAGTCCCAAAATGTCCCAAAAATGGGATTTGTCCCGAAAATCGCCAGCTCCCCCGCCCCAGCCACGCGCCATGAATTTTTCGGGCCGATCAATTGACCGCGATCCCCAGAGCTTCGGCGGCTTCCTCCATGGCGGAGAGCTTGGCACCGCGCGCACCGCGCATGTGCGGTGGTGCCACCTAGGATCTCAACCCGTTTGACCCAAGAACTGGGGATATGCATACTGTACACTGTACACATAGATATAGACTCTGATATCTAGAAATATGTCACCACAAAATTATCCAACAAATCGGACTGTGGAATGACTAACCTCTGAGTCCAATGGGAGACCAAACATCTGTGATTCGCGCAGCACCCTCTCCGCCGACCTTTGCAACATGACCACCATGCTCCAAAGCTGCAGCTTTCAAGGTCTCAAATGTCCAGTCCAAAAAATCAAGCTGGCTTATATTGCTGAAAAATACATTAATATTCACATTGAAGTCTCCATTTCTTACTGATTCAACATATGACCATATGACATCATATGACATCATATCATAGAAATTATGTGGTAAACCCAACAATAAACCATCCCTAATATCACCATCTTAATGGGTGGGAGGTATCCCCATGGTAGGTTTATGACACCAAGGCACCAAAGGTTCCCCAGCAAAAACCAACTCCGCGTCTTGAAGAGCATGAACTTCCGCCTGGGCCCGCCGATGCAAAATGTTGGCTATAATGGAAAATGATAAACTAACATAAAATAACATAAAATATCATGAAATGACATAATATATGACATAATATGACATGACATAACATAACAAAACATAACAATATTCCACATCACATCACATCACATACATAATATGTACTTTAACTGACTATATCATTGGAAAATACTTACGGAGGTGCAGTTTCAGCTATAAGTGGTTGTATAACCCCAACTGCATCCCGAAGTAGGTCAAAAATCTCCCATGAAATTCCCATTCAAAAATCCCCATGGAAGTTCCATTGAATCCCATTGAATTCGCATGAAATCCCGGTAAATCACCAATTTTCGACATTTTTTCTGGGCATCTATCGATCACCAAAACAGGTGCGCTCGTTTAGATCATCAAAACATGGCTCGGTCCGACTCGGTCCCACCGCACCTTCCATTGGTTGCGAGGGGCTCCACAATCCTCCAGGCCTCCCAGTCCAGTTTTGGTGCTCAAATGGGGATGGGTCAAAATTAGGTACCCCAAAATTATGGATGGTTAATACTAAACTAGACTAACATCTGTGGTTCCCTAGGTCTTCCATTTTGACCCATCCCCATATTGGAAATCGGTGCTTCATGATGGTATGATGGTAAGAATGATGGTAAGAATGTAGTAAACCCAATGCCAATGCCATCCTCCCATTAACGATGGTCCAATTTCATAAACCTCTACTGGGGACGGTGATTTTCCAGGCAGCTATGGTATTGATCGAGGGGTTATCCGTTCGACATATCAGTAGCTGACACAGCCTTTTTTCACATGAGTCGAATTTGTTTCATGGCATCAATAAACATCAAACAACATGTCCACACCATAAAACTGAACAATTACCCTTTGGCAATTTAACATAGCTATGGACATCTTGAAATGAGAATTAATGAATTTTAATAAAAACAGATTAGACCAAGAAGAAAATCATCCATAAATGATAAATGAGCCATTT
Source organism: Cladocopium goreaui (assembly GCA_947184155.2). Classification (NCBI taxonomy): domain Eukaryota; class Dinophyceae; order Suessiales; family Symbiodiniaceae; genus Cladocopium; species Cladocopium goreaui. The sequence continues at coordinate 5,313 of CAMXCT020001499.1, forward strand.
TGCATGGCTATATTAAACAACCTGAACAAAAAAGCAACAATTTATGAGTGAATATGTAACTGTGGCTTGGACACCATCAGTCATTGGGTCAATACTCATGTTCAAACTGGGATTGTTCCTTTTGGATCCTTTTGGTCAGATTGGGATGCTGCTTCCCCTCAAAGCTATCGGAGAACTTCGCTTCTCGCTTCTGGATCACCATGGAAACACCACTTTTTTTAGGGGGTGTTTTTGTGGTGAAATGACCTGAAAAACCATGGAAAAGTCGCAAAAAACCATGCTAAACCCATGATCTGAGCCGGTTTTTGATGCGCCTCCGAGCCGCCAGATTTGACCAACGTTGGTCTTAAACGTGGCAGTTCATATTGTCTGAATATATAAAGGTTGTTACCAACACATACAAAAAACACATCCCAAAAAAAACCACTTGTTGTGAAACCCCGGGTTCAAACCGTTTCTAGATGTTTCTGAATTAAGCGCCCAAGTGACTTTTGATTTCGGCTTCCACGGACTTTGCCTTGAGCAACGACTTGGACGAAAGGACCAGCTGGGGACTTGGGTGGTTCAAACAACACTCCCCTTGTGATAGAAATAGATGGCTCGGTGCGGTTTTGAAAAACCACCTATGCAATAGATTGTAATATATTGTAATAGTGTGTAAAAAATTGGCGGGTCCCCTTTTTCAATCAACTTACCAATCGTAAAAGGACAGCTATGGCTTCAAAGCATTCAAAGCGATCGGCCAGCATGTCAATGAATGTCTATGGGCCAAGCTTGGGCTGCCCTAAGAAAGAGGGCACCGATATACCCAAACTCACAAACCCCTATATACAGTACCCTTCTTCCACCGATGTCTTGAAAAATCCGCCACGCTTTCCACTTTCATCCCCCCATTTTTGCGCACATCCACCAAACATCACCTTCCTGGAGAGTGTTGTGAAAAAAAAGAACCGACCAAAATATCCTCTCGCCATTCAACACAACTCTGGAAAACCATCATGTTTTGAAAACGGCACATCATCGACCTATGAGCCATGGCTTCGAGTTCTCCCGTTGTCGTTTCGCCTGTGCGACGTGAAGCTCCTCAAGCTCCTCATGTCTTCTCTGGCGTTTCGCATGGAAGTCCCTGCCGGGGCGGCCTGGTACCCCCACATGAGTGGCAATCGGATATTCATCACGCCCTAAATTAAAAACGAACAAGCTGCCTGTAGATTTAATGCTGCGATCTGTTTTTTTTTCGGAAAAAAGATTTGGGGACTTCACGTCCCCAAGGTGACCCCCACAGCTATGAGGGCTTAATTAATGGTTTAATGGCTTATTAACCACAAAACAGCCACGTTTTTTGGGGTCTGAAGCATCTGTTGGCCTGTGAAGCATCAATTTCTGCTGTTCTGTTTCCAACCTCGACACGTTGAAGCAGACATTCTGTTGGGGGATTTGGGCGTACAAATAGGGGAGTTGCCCCAGAAAATGAGGTATAAAGCTAATAAAACCAACTATTCTATGATTCTATGGGGATAGCATGGGGAACTCAATGGGAGTCATAGAGCCAACAAAATGTAACCAACAATATGAGATGGTTTGTCCTCAAAAGTGGGCAGTGGGCCCCAGATTCATGATACTTTCATTGGGGAAAGTGATGGTCAACACTTGGAATTCAAATTTGGGTACTTCTTTTCGCACAAACTCATATATGCAGGTCCTAGAAATTAAGAATGTAGAAGAGTTCGGGAGCTGCTATGATAGTGAATTGCTTTTCGGGACCTTGTGACTTAAAACAGGCTGATGCGCTTCTGGTCCTTTGAAGCATTGGAATCATTGGAACATGATGTTTTTTTGGGGCTACAGGATTCCAAAACAAGGCTAGAAGCGGCTAGAATCTCCGCCAGAATGGCAGGTCAATTGATTGACCATCTACTTTGCTCAGTGATTTGCAGTAGATGGATGGTTCACCTCACCTCGTTAAAACGTGGCTCGCCGACACAGTGACAGAACCCCAACCCAGATCTGCAGCAACACGTCCCACAGCAAAATAGCGGGACTTGGGGGACTTGGGGGACTTGTGGGATACAGTATGGGTATGGTTCCCAATATTCAACCCCCAAGTTTGAAATTGGTATACCTCGGGGATTGGTTGTCAACATGTTTCCCACCAAATGCACACTTTTGGTTCAACAATGTTAAACATTGTATTTCCAATGTTCAGCCCCCATTTTGCTAAGAAGGACAAAATTGAATTTGTCTGAAAATAGCGTACTCCCCCAATGCCCAAAATCCGTTTGTTAATCATCATTACAGTATCCCTGCGAAAATTGCCATAAATGCGGGGAGGGCATACCCCATGGTCAAGCATACCCATCATCATATTGTTGGTTGTTTATCCCTAAATTATATATATATATATACATATTGTGTCCACCTAAAAAATCTCCATTGATGATTGGTTGTATCCCAATTATATACCCAATTAATTACCCTCTGGTGAACTAACATAGCAATGGAAAATCACCATTTTTCATGGGGAAATCCACTATAAATGGCAATTTTCCATTGCTATGTTAGTTCACCAGAGGGTAACCACTATAGTCTGTGGTTAAACCACTATTCAGATGGCTTAAAATGCACAGTCCCCCCCATTGGCCCAGGGCTGCCGGACGCCGTTTGCAGCTCTGCACCGCGCTGCAACACCCAAGTTGCAGAGCTGGGCAACGGATCTGCACAATGCGGAAGGACGTGGTCCAGAACAAGACCCCAATGTTCATAAAGTGAGAACAAAATCATCTAAATGGTGATGGGTCAAAATTAAAGACCTGGGGACCACAGATCTTAGTCTATAGTTAGTAATAACTTGTAATAACCATCTAGTATTGGGGTAGCTAATTTTGACTCATACCCATATGGGGGGGTTCCAATCCATAGGTGTAGCCCCCATCATCCAAGTTGAACCCACGCTTTTGGGTTAGCCCCATTTTAGGAAACCACGCTTGGTGACCATCTCACGATGGGTATTCAATGCAACTGTTGGTTATGGAAAATATGGGTATATGTAGCTTTGCATAGTTATATACAGTAATGCTGAACAGCTATGTACATGATAGAAAGATGGATGGATGGATGGATGGATGGATGGATGGATGGATAGATTATATATATATATGTAGATTATATAGATATATAGATTATACAGATATATATATATATATATAGATTATATAGATGAATAGAACTATACAAATTGAAATAGTTATATATAACATTTAATGTTTGAAAATAGTTGAACATATCAAATAATACTACGTATTTGATATGTATATGCATAATATACATGTGCTCATGGGCAATGGCAATGGGAACCCCGCGCTTTTCCCACATAATTCATCACAATGGGCAGTCTTTCCCGTTTTTTTTCCGAGGTTTGATACCCGAGGGATCTGTGTCCCACATGACTACGCGATCTGTACCCTCTATACCCCAAGGTCTGGACAGTTGAATACACAAAATCCCAAATTTGTGGCGATTTATGGCTAGCTCAACTCCACTAAACCTAATTGTTTTAAAAGAAAACTAATGGTCCCATGTAAATATTATGGTGTCTTTAAAAATAGACTGCCAAAAAAAACACATGGTTTGAAAATGGTTGAAAGCAAATGTTCCTTTAATACTCTGGATGGTTCAAAATTTCCTGCACCAGTTGGTAGATTTTTGATCCCGAAAATAATACTTACAACTATTACAGTAATCCCATATTATCCGTTCATTGTGGATCCCATTATATACATTGCAATATCTTATAATTAATCCCATTATTTACAGTGTTTCATAGTTACCTAATAGTTGTCAAGCAGCTTTGCACCTGGCTCCTCCTGGAAGGACTGTTGGAGAGCCGTCAGGTAGCGCCTCACCAAAAAAAACGATGCCGATAGCCCCCATTTCAATAAACAATTACTATAGTAAACATATCATGTATGGAGATATAACATTATATAACTTTTACACCAACGAATATTCTTATTTACCACTTACACCCACGAAATCTAACATAGCATAGATCAGCTCTGGCACCGACTCATTAACATAGCATCCGGTACCGTTGTGCGGCCTGGGGAAAAGGAGATAGGTAGATTTTGGGCCCGTTGGGCACCAACTCATAAACATAGCATCCGGCGCCGTTGTGGGAATAATTTGTGCATTCCCCAGGAAATGGAGATCAAAAACCTGCGATGGGTGCTAACCTGGCAGCTGAAAGAGACTGACCTAGCTAGAATCCTGGAAGGCCGAAATGCTATGCTAGTTTTTGTTTCCCCTGTGTATCTCCCCGGGGTGGTGATCCCAATGCAACGAGTCGGGGTGAGCAGCAGGTGAGCAGCAGCAGGTAAGCAGCAGGTAAGCAGCAGCAAGCAGCAGCAAGGAGCAGCAAGGAGCAGTAAGCAGCAAGGAGCCAGATTGGCAACATCGACCAGGAGTTTTTTCCTTATTCAATCTATTATGTAAAACTGTTCGTTTTGAAGCTTTTTTGGGCCAGTAAGGGTGAGCCCCAGGAAGACATGCAAAAACAGTTGTGCCAGTCATGATTTTCAATCCAAAGCAGAGTTTTGGCAACAGTATTGCTAACATAGCATTTGCCCAGGGTTCCCAAAACCTCCAATAGTACATCATAATCATCATGGCAGCAAGGAGCCAGATTGGCAACATCGACCAGGAGATCTTTCCTTATTCAATCTATTATGTAAAACTGTTCGTTTTGAAGCTTTTTTGGGTCCAGTAAGGGTGAGCCCCAGGAAGACATGCAAAAACAGTTGTGCCAGTCATGATTTTCAATCCAAACCAGAGTTTTGGCTACAGGATTGCTAACATAGCATTTGCCCAGGGTTCCCAAAACCTCCAATAGTACATCATAATCATCATGGCAGCAAGTAGCCAGATTGGCAACATCGACCAGGAGTTTTTTCCTTATTCGATCTATTATGTAAAACTGTTCGTTTTGAAGCTTTTTTGGGTCCAGTAAGGGTGAGCCCCAGGAAGGCATGCAAAAACAGTTGTGCCAGTCATGATTTTCAATCCAAACCAGAGTTTTGGCAACAGGATTGCTAACATAGCATTTGCCCAGGGTTCCCAAAACCTCCAATAGAACATCATAATCATCATGGCAGCAAGAGCCAGATTGGCAAAATCGACCAGGAGTTTTTTCCTTATTCAATCTATTATGTAAAACTGTTTGTTTTGAAGCTTTTTTGGGTCTAGTAAGGGTGAGCCCCGGGAAGACATGCAAAAACAGTTGTGCCAGTCATGATTTTCAATCCAAACCAGAGTTTTGGCAACAGGATTGCTAACATAGCATTTGCCCAGGGTTCCCAAAACCTCCAATAGTACATCATAATCATCATGGCAGCCAGGAGCCAGATTGGCAACATCGACCAGGAGTTTTTTCCTTATTCAATCTATTATGTAAAACTGTTCGTTTTGAAGCTTTTTTGGGTCCAGTAAAGGTGATCCCCAGGAAGACATGCAAAAACAGTTGTGCCAGTCATGATTTTCAATCCAAACCAGAGTTTTGGCAACAGGATTGCTAACATAGCATTTGCCCAGGGTTCCCAAAACCTCCAATAGTACATCATATTCATCATGGCAGCAAGGAGCCAGATTGGCAACATCGACCAGGAGTTTTTTCCTTATTCAATCTATTATGTAAAACTGTTCGTTTTGAAGCTTTTTTGGGCCCAGTAAGGGTGAGCCCCAGGAAGACACGCAAAAACAGTTGTGCCAGTCATGATGTTCAATCCAAACCAGAGTTTTGGCAACAGGATTGCTAACATAGCATTTGCCCAGGGTTCCCAAAACCTCCAATAGTACACCATAATCATCATGGCAGCAAGGAGCCAGATTGGTAACATCGACCCGGAGTTTTTTCTTTATTCAATCTATTATGTAAAATTGTTCGTTTTGAAGCTTTTTGGGGTCCAGTAAAGGTGAGCCCCAGGAAGACATGCAAAAACAGTTGTGTCAGTCATGATTTTCAATCCAAACCAGAGTTTTGGCAACAGGATTGCTAACATAGCATTTGCCCAGGGTTCCCAAAACCTCCAATAGTACATCATAATCATCCTGGCAGCAAGGAGCCAGATTGGCAACATCGACCAGGAGTTTTTTCCTTATTCAATCTATTGTGTAAAACTGTTGTTTTGAAGCTTTTTTGGGTCCAGTAAGGGTGAGCCCCAGGAAGACATGCAAAAACAGTTGTGTGCCAGTCATGATTTTCAATCCAAACCAGAGTTTTGGCAACAGGATTGCTAACATAGCATTTGCCCAGGGTTCCCAAAACCTCCAATAGTAATCACAATCATCATGGCAGCAAGGAGCCAGATTGGCAACATCGACCAGGAGTTTTTTCCTTATTCAATCTATTATGTAAAACTGTTGTTTTGAAGCTTTTTTGGGTCCAGTAAGGGTGAGCCCCAGGAAGACATGCAAAAACAGTTGTGCCAGTCATGATTTTCAATCCAAACCAGAGTTTTGGCAACAGGATTGCTAACATAGCATTTGCCCAGGGTTCCCAAAACCTCCAATAGTACATCATAATCATCATGGCAGCAAGGAGCCAGATTGGCAACATCGACCAGGAGTTTTTTCCTTATTCAATCTATTGTGTAAAACTGTTGTTTTGAAGCTTTTTTGGGTCCAGTAAGGGTGTGCCCCAGGAAGACATGCAAAAACAGTTGTGCCAGTCATGATTTTCAATCCAAACCAGAGTTTTGGCAACAGGATTGCTAACATAGCATTTGCCCAGGGTTCCCAAAACCTCCAATAGTACATCATAATCATCATGGCAGCAAGGAGCCAGATTGGCAACATCGACCAGGAGTTTTTTCATTATTCAATCTATTATGTAAAATTGTTCGTTTTGAAGCTTTTTTGGGTCCAGTAAGGGTGAGCACCAGGAAGACATGCAAAAACAGCTGTGCCAGTCATGATTTTCAATCCAAACCAGAGTTTTGGCAACAGGATTGCTAACATAGCATTTGCCCAGGGTTCCCAAAACCCCCAATAGTACACCATAATCATCATGGCAGCAAGGAGCCAGATTGGCAACATCGACCAGGAGTTTTTTCCTTATTCAATCTATTATGTAAAACTGTTCGTTTTGAAGCTGTTTTGGGTCCAATAAGGGCGAGCCCCAGGAAGACATGCAAAAACAGATGTGCCAGTCATGATTTTCAATCCAAACCAGAGTTTTGGCAACAGGATTGCTAACATAGCATTTGCCCAGGGTTCCCAAAACCTCCAATAGTACATCATATTCATCATGGCAGCAAGGAGCCAGATTGGCAACATCGACCAGGAGTTTTCTCCTTATTCAATCTATTATGTAAAACTGTTTGTTTTGAAGCATTTTTGGGTCCAGTAAGGGTGAGCCCCAGGAAGACATGCAAAAACAGTTGTGCCAGTCATGATTTTCAATCCAAACCAGAGTTTTGGCAACAGGATTGCTAACATAGCATTTGCCTAGGGTTCCCAAAACCTCCAATAGTACATCATAATCATCATGGCAAGGAGCCAGATTGGCAACATCGACCAGGAATTTTTTCCTTATTCAATCTATTATGTAAAACTGTTCGTTTTGAAGCTTTTTTGGGGCCAGTGAGGGTGAGTCCCAGGAAGACATGCAAAAACGTTTTGAAGCTTTTTTTGGTCCAGTAAGGGTGAGCCCCAGGAAGACATGCAAAAACAGTTGTGCCAGTCATGATTTTCAATCCAAACCAGAATTTTGGCAACAGGATTGCTAACATAGCATTTGCCCAGGGTTCCCAAAACCTCCAATAGTACATCATAATCATCATGGCAGCAAGGAGCCAGATTGGCAACATCGACCAGGAGTTTTTCCTTATTCAATCTATTATGTAAAACGCTTCGTTTTGAAGCTGTTTTGGGTCCAATAAGGGCGAGCCCCAGGAAGACATGCAAAAACAGTTGTGCCAGTCATGATTTTCAATCCAAACCAGAGTTTTGGCAACAGGATTGCTAACATAGCATTTGCCCAGGGTTCCCAAAACCTCCAATAGTACATCATAATCACCATGGCAGCAAGGAGCCAGATTGGCAACATCGACCAGGAGTTTTTTCCTTATTCAATCTATTATGTAAAACTGTTCGTTTTGAAGCTTTTTTGGGTCCAGTAAGGGTGAGCCCCAGGAAGACATGCAAAAACAGTTGTGCCAGTCATGATTTTCAATCCAAACCAGAGTTTTGGCAACAGGATTGCTCACATAGCATTTGCCCAGGGTCCCCAAAACTTCCAATAGTACATCATAATCATCATGGCAGCAAGGAGCCAGATTGGCAACATCGACCAGGAGTTTTTTCCTTATACAATCTATTATGTAAAATTGTTCGTTTTGAAGTTTTTTATGGTCCAGTAAGGGTGAGCCCCAGGAAGACATGCAAAAACAATTGTGCCAGTCATGATTCTCAATCCAAACCAGAGTTTTGGCAACAGGATTGCTAACGTAGCATTTGCCCAGGGTTCCCAAAACCTCCAATAGTACATCATAATCATCATGGCAGCAAGGAGCCAGATTGGCAACATCGACCAGGAGTTTTTCCTTATTCAATCTATTATGTAAAACTGTTCGTTTTGAAGCTTTTTTGGGTCCAGTAAGGGTGAGCCCCAGGAAGACATGCAAAAACAGTTGTGCCAGTCATGATTTTCAATCCAAACCAGAGTTTTGGCAACAGGATTGCTAACATAGCATTTGCCCAGGTTTCCCAAAACCTCCAATAGTACATCATAATCATCATGGCAGCAAGGAGCCAGATTGGCAACATCGACCAGGAGTTTTTCCTTATTCAATCTATTATGTAAAACTGTTCGTTTTGAAGCTTTTTTGGGTCCAGTAAGGGTGAGCCCCAGGAAGACATGCAAAAACAGTTGTGCCAGTCATGATTTTCAATCCAAACCAGAGTTTTGGCAACAGGATTGCTAGCATAGCATTTGCCCAGGGTTCCCAAAACCTCCAATAGAACATCATAATCATCATGGCAGCAAGGAGCCAGATTGGCAACATCGACCAGGAGTTTTTTCCTTATTCAATCTATTATGTAAAACTGTTCTTTTTGAAGCTTTTTTGGGTCCAGTAAGGGTGAGCCCCAGGAAGACATGCAAAAACAGTTGTGCCAGTCATGATTTTCAATCTAAACCAGAGTTTTGGCAACAGGATTGCTAACATAGCATTTGCCCAGGGTTCCCAAAACCTCCAATGGTACATCATAATCATCATGGCAGCAAGGAGCCAGATTGGCAACATCGACCAGGAGTTTTTTCCTTATTCAATCTATTATGTAAAACTGTTCGTTTTGAAGCTTTTTTGGGTCCAGTAAGGGTGAGCCCCAGGAAGACATGCAAAAACAGTTGTGCCAGTCATGATTTTCAATCCAAACCAGAGTTTTGGCAACAGGATTGCTAACATAGCATTTGCCCAGGGTTCCCAAAACCTCCAATAGTACATCATAATCATCATGGCAGCAAGGAGCCAGATTGGCAACATCGACCAGGAGTTTTTTCCTTATTCAATCTATTATGTAAAACTGTTCGTTTTGAAGCTTTTTTGGGTCCAGTAAGGGTGAGCCCCAGGAAGACATGCAAAAACAGTTGTGCCAGTCATGATTTTCAATCCAAACCAGAGTTTTGGCAACAGGATTGCTAACATAGCATTTGCCCAGGGTTCCCAAAACCTCCAATAGTACATCATAATCATCATGGCAGCAAGGAGCCAGATTGGCAACATCGACCACGAGTTTTTTCCTTATTCAATCTATTATGAAAAACTGTTCGTTTTGAAGCTTTTTTGGGTCCAGTAAGGGTGAGCCCCAGTAAGACATGCAAAAACAGTTGTGCCAGTCATGATTTTCAATCCAAACCAGAATTTTGGCAACAGGATTGCTAACGTAGCATTTGCCCAGGGTTCCCAAAACCTCCAATAGTACATCATAATCATCATGGCAGCAAGGAGCCAGATTGGCAACATCGACCAGGAGTTTTTCCTTATTCAATCTATTATGTAAAATTGTTCGTCTTGAAGCTTTTTTTGGTCCAGTAAGGGTGAGCCCCAGGAAGACATGCAAAAACAGTTGTGCCAGTCATGATGTATTATGAAAAACTGTTCGTTTTGAAGCTTTTTTGGGTCCAGTAAGAGTGAGCCCCAGGAAGATATGCAAAAACAGTTGTGCCAGTCAAACATGGCACCTTCCATTTGGTGGTTCCAGCTTTGGAGTATTCGCCATGTTCCCAAACACAGCACGAACACTAACTTGACACTTTTGGGAATTTCTGCTGATGGAGGCGCGGCAGGTGTCAGGTTAGTATCAAAATCACCCCATGAACATGCAAGATTTCAGCTGCTATGTTAGCGCTGTTCAACGGGAAATCCCGAATGCTAACGTAGCGGGATAATTTTTTTGATTTTTTTTGGCCCAGGTTAGATTTCAGGAGAGTATATACATATATATATATATATGTATCTATTTATTTATACACATCACATACATATCAGGATGCAATAAAACAAAGTAAGGCGTGGATGATTTTGTGGTGCTTCAGACGTGTTGTAGTAACTTTTGAACCATTTTGACCCCGTTCTGTAGAGATCATGAAAGTGGATATTTAGCATGCACCCAACGGCCTTGATGACTGGTTATTGATCGGTTGATGCCAAACCAATGCATCACTGTGACTAAGGAGATAGACGAAGGTGGATTTAGCCTTTTCGAGGCCAGTTGAGTTTTGCTTTAAGAATGGAGGAACATCAAAGGCCAACGATGTATCAAATGCACCATATCAATACATATATATCATATATCATAAAATCGTTTTATTAAAAAAAAACATAAAAAAACAGGGTGCCTGTTGATTGCTGTTGCACGTGTGGTGATTTGACGCGTTTCTGGGTGGTTTGCCTTTGCGTTCCTTCCTTCTTGACTTCAACCATCGGCTGTGCTGGACTTCTCCGCCCAATGACCTTGTTGCGGCTGTAAGTTGTCTGGCCTTACTGATTACCCTCTGGTAATTTAACGTAGCTATTGAAAATGGCCATTTATAGTGGATTTACCCATTAATAATGGTGATTACCAGAGGGTACTCAAAAAATGTACCTTTGACATGGTGCTGACATTTGTCTATGGGGTACAAGTGACAGAGTTTCACTTAGTTTTTTCTCTTAACCTACCTCTTATGCATATCCGCTTATCATCACAGATCAAGATCAATGTGCATTGCGAGAGTTGCAGTGTGCCATTGCCCCGCGAGGCATGTGGTGCGGACAGCTGGAAGGCCTACAGAACCTTGGGATGGTCTTTGGGCAAGCTGAACCTTTCTGTTCATGTTGTATTTCCTACTAGTAGATTGTACAGTAAACGAACGTTGTACGTCCTTCTTCGAGCGGCAGGCTCGGTGTGAGAAGTTTCGTTGGTCTCTCAGTTTTTGTTGCGCAGAACCATCTGGGGGGTTCCATACATGGGGGTACCCCAATAGCTGGATGGTTTACAATGGAAAATCTTATTAAAATAGATGATTTTGGGGTACCCCAATTTCAGGAAACCTCCATTATACAATTTTCCAAATTTGCTTTGGTGTTTCCTTCAGGCAGAATCACCCCAACGTTCAGCCCACCGTTCAGCGGTCTGCAACCCATTTCTGTGCGACTTCACCCACGCCCCCAGCTGGGTTCGGGACCACAGTCCGCAGGTTCCCAGATTGCACAAGTTGACAGTCCGGATGAGGCGCGTTGAGTGCCTGTTGCAGATGGGTAGATGATGGTACTGTCACTCTGGAAGAGAGCCTGGGAGGTTGCCTACTGCAGATGTCGGCTTCGCATGGGGACTCAGATAAACTATGATAAACTCCATAGAGTTCATGGATTTTATAGACCTCCATAGCCGTCTTGACCAGTCAGATTCGTTGGATTTTTTGGGGGTTGGGATTGCTGAGGTTCAGACATTCTGGCGAAGAACCCGGACATTGGAGTTTACGTTGAAGTGGAGGTCCACCACACCTGGGTCCACCTGGGTCCGACGTCGTGAAGATGGAATTTGGGTTTGTCCATGTTTGTCCCATAGAATAGACCTTAACATAGCAATTTTGATGGGGAATATATTGTGCTAAACATTCATATTTGCTATTGTATTTTAAGGGATATCGATGTCGTGTAACCCATTGAGAAACCCTCATAGCGAAGGTCCGTGCCAATGCAGACAACTTGAGTTTGGCCGTGGTGGACTTTGAGAATGGTGGGCGAAGCAGTCGGCAGCCAAGACGTCCTGGTGATTCCTGGTGTATTGCACAGCTAAAAAGTGCAACAAAACATGTAACCAATGGGGGTTTCCCAAGTCATGGGGGTACCCCAAGTCATTAAACCATGACTTAGTATCGAAACCTATGGTGAGTTGGGGACCCCCCATGACTTAAGACACCCCCAAATATCAACAAATAACCATTGGCTACAGCATGATGGTATCTGAGCTGTTGGATCGGCAGGTGTGACCTTCAGTCCAGAGACTGGGGCGGTCCTTCGCGGAAAGCTCAGAGGGCAGACAGGTCACACAGGGGATTGGACATATATTACACAAGCAGATTGACCATGATATATTCTCATTTCCCCGTGAAAATAGCTTTGGAATGCTTTGGAGTCATCCTTTGTCTTCATGATCCCTGGCAACCTGGAGCTACAGCAAGATAGGATTGCTTCATTTTTGCGATCTGAGGAGAGCGAAAGGTGCGAGAATCGCCCCGGGCCATCGAGGGAACGTGCTCCAGCTGTCTGGATGTCGGTTGATGGTTGGGGAGATCCCGGTTGATCCGCTCAACTGTTGTTGCCGTCACCAAAAACGCCGTTGCGGTTGGACCGTGTCCAAGCAATGAAGGATTGTAGCAAGATGTAGCAACTCGATCAGCAGTTTCACAGTGATACACATTAAGCGCTACAGAGAACCATTTTGACAAGGTGTAGCATCCAAAAAAGGCGTATAGACACAATAAGGATGGCGTATAGACACAATAAGGATCAACAATTGTTGTAATCATTCTGAAAGCACCGCTTCTTTCTGAGGTATGTTACATACAAAAAATAGTTCCAAAGATAGTCCAGCATCAATGCTCTGTCATCGAGAGAATCATGTTCACTTAAGACAATTCCTGAGCACACGAGTTGTGACGCTTGGAAAGCGTTTTGGCCGCCATGGGGTCAGGGAATGCTTCTGAGTTGCTGTGGGATGGTCTCATATGGCTTGCAGTTGCCATTCACCTTTTAGCAACTCCCTACACAAAGGTTGAGGAGAGTTTCAATCTGCAAGCTTGCCATGATACCTTGCAACATGGATGGAACATTGATGCTTGGGATCATTTGCAATTTCCTGGTGCAGTTCCACGGAGCTTCGTTGGAGCATTGGCCACTTCAATCTTTGCCTTCCCGTTGTCACAGATCTTGCGTGGGCCAGCACTGCTGCGACTGGTGCGACTGGTGGTGGGAAGTATCTCTGTGGTGGCGCATGCGCGATTTCGGGCCGTCATCGCAAAGGAGTGGGGTGTGACGGCCTCTCGTTTCTTTGCAATTTTGGTGGTCACCCAATTCCACCTTCCATTCTACATGAGCCGAACATTGCCCAATGTGTTTGCACTGCAAATTGCGACCTTGGCGCATGCAGAGTTCTTGCAGGACACATCAGCTTCTGCGTACAGATGCTTGATTCTTTTGAGCATAGCCGCTGCGATTTTTCGTTGCGACCTGTTGGTACTCATTGCGCCCGTGGGCTTGTCACTTCTTTTTCAAGGACGCGTGAATTTCTTCAAAGCTGCTGCCTTCACAGCATTTGCTGCCTTGGTGGGTGCATGCCTTTCAGTCATGGTTGATTCCATCCTTTGGAAGCGTTGGCTTTGGCCAGAATTCGAAGTCTTGTGGTTCAACACTGCGGAGAACAAGTCCAGTGAATGGGGAACTGAGCCATTTCTCTGGTATTTCTATTCAGCTTTACCACGAGCCCTGCTAGGAAGCTTTCCTTTGGCATTGCTCAGCCTGCTTCTTGAGCCCAGGGCCCGGATTCAGGTGACTGCGGCGCTGGTTTTTGTCTTGCTCTATTCCTTTCTGCCGCACAAGGAGCTGCGTTTCATCTTTCCCGCGCTGCCCTTGCTGAACGCAGCAGCAGCCGCCAGTGCTGCCAGAGTCTTGCGGTGGAAGCGATGGAGGGGTCTTCAGACACTGGCACTTGTTGGTTTGTGTGCTGCCAGTTTTCTGGCGATGCTGGTGATGAGCTCCGCATCCTTCGTGAATTACCCTGGAGGAGTGGCAATGGCCGGTCTTCATTCAGTAGAAAGAAACAAGGAATCAATTTCAGTTCATATAGGCAACTTGGCTGCCATCTCAGGTGTTTCTCGATTTCTTGAGGATGGGCAGAACTGGAGCTATTCAAAAGAGGAAGGCCTTTTGCCAACAGAATTGTCTCAGCGGGGTTATGATCGACTGATCTCGGAGTATGCAGAGGTGCCGGGATATTTTTGCATTGCACAAGTCCAAGGTTTTCAGCGTCTCGCCTTCTCAAAGGGATGGCCTCCATTGAGCGCCAAGCTGTCGCCGCAGATCTTTGTTCTTGGAAGATCAGTTGATGATACAACACTTCCATGTGACGGCAGCTACCCCAGCTGGAGTGCTGTTTCTCATCTACAGTACCAGCCACTACAGCTGCTGTCTTAGGTGGTAGCAGCTCCTGGTAGCCCGCTTGGCTTTCGGCGCGCAGGAGTTCTGACAGGTGAGACATGCAGCGTCTACAGGTGTTGCGCCGTGGCAAAGATGTTGCGATCCTGAGACATGGAAGTGACAATTCTGTGGATGCAGGCGCGCAGGAGTGAAGAAGCAAGAGTTGAAGAGGGTCAGTCAGGGATTGAAAGACGCAAACTATACAGAATCTATACAGAAACTATCCTCACAAAATGGAACATTAACTACAAACTCCATTCATCTGGCTATTGAAAAACACTATGGGACACAGTGGGAAAAAAAAGGAACACAGGCCATGCACCTGAGGGTCAGTCATGACAACCATGAATTTTGGGCCTGGGGATGTCAGGGGATATGGGAGCTGGACATGAGTTATTGTCATCGGGACTCTCTTGTTGCCGCCCTCGCATGTCCGGTTCTGAGCAAAGAGGTTGGCAATAATTAATGGCTTGTTTAGAGAAGCATAAACAACCCATAACTCCAGGACTTGACATGTTCTATACCCAATATAACCTACTAAGCCGCCTCAAGATGCTCACAGCACTTCACAAATTGAAGCATCTCCAGAGCCAGAAGTCAGGAACCAAAGTGTAGCTGCATATGTTGAACTTTGAGAGAACCTGATGAACTTATCAGGTTGGGAAAAGGGAACACTGAAATGAAGGGCAGAGAGGCTACTACAATCTTTTGATAATTGCATTAATGGACGATAATCACGATATATAAATATAAATATATATTATATATTATATATTATATATATATCGTGATATACGATTATACTATACTATACTGCTATTCATTTCAAACATGGAACCAGTCTTGCACCCAGGACCGAGGTTGGAAATCGCAAGGGATTAAGATGGCCAGGAAGATCCGACCAGACCCGTTGCATTGTAGGTACATTCACCTGCTTCCACCAGCACCACAAGGCCGTCGTTTCGAGGCTCTCCCCGGGGAAATTCCCGAACCTCTTTCGATGCGACTTTTGGAGCGCCAGTGAATTGTTCTGGCTGTTGTCATTGTTTTTTTTTCTGGGAAACTTGGTCACTTGATTGGAATAAGACGTTATAACATGTTATAACGAGTTGTGACCACCAGCAGCAACAGAAGCCTCTCCTTCATCTTCAAGCTTCATGGTGTTCAATCTACACATCTGCACACCAGGGCGCCATGGGTTTGTACTTGCAGGGCTCGGGGGCCTAGTCTGCTGCCGTCTTACCTTGCCGCGTTGCCCAGTGACTGGTCCGCTTCAGCACTCAGGTGGCCAACTGGCCTTCTTCCGGCAATGGAAAAATGGAGGAAACGAAGATGCAGGGAACCGAGTCAAGTCCGTTGGAGTCAAGGCAGACAAGATGATAGAATTGTTGATTTCAGTAAACAGGAACTCATGATATTCATTTTTCAGAGATGGAAGAATTATTATGACATATATGACATATTGTGACTATAAACTATAAACCATATATTATCATATACTATGACTATCATGAACGAAGTCACTTTTTAAAATCCATTTGGGACAGTTGCAGCTTCCTATTCTCAAGCAAACCCAGGCTGAGGGCGGAAGGTTTCCACGGTGGGTCAGCAACTTAGCAGGTGAAGTGCTGTACTGCACAGAGAGATCCGGGAAGTCAGCACCATTTTCGCAAAAGTCCCAAAAGAATCATGAGTAGAATATACGTACTTGTATAGCGTATATATTTATTTTTCTAGGTACAAGTACTTGGAGGGTCTAGATATATGATGATATATGTTTGGATTTAAACCACCAGAGGAAAGCCGTTGATGTTTGTTGATTTGCTGAGGAAACCACGGGCTTTTGCACTGACTTGAGGCGTGCTGAGTGCATCAAAGCACGCTTCGCTGTTTTTTTTGGCTGATCCTTACTGGACCTGTTTCATGGTTGCAGGTGGGCGCAGGGGCCAAGACTCTCACTGTGTATGAGGCTCAGGAAGCTCCAAGCGGAATCCCAGAAATCCAAAGTGACACCACCAGTCACCACCAATTAACATCCAGTATGGCTAACATATTAATTAACAGTGTACATATCCAGGAATAGGTGTAACATTTGGGTAGTACATTCCCCATTTTTTTGGGCAACACTTTTATTTTGTGCTGGTAGACACACAGCATTTTTGCGGCACTTCACCAATCGTGGGGCCTTGAGGTTTGGCCTTCCGGGATACGGGAGCCTATCAAGC
Organism: Cladocopium goreaui; assembly: GCA_947184155.2. Taxonomy (NCBI): domain Eukaryota; class Dinophyceae; order Suessiales; family Symbiodiniaceae; genus Cladocopium; species Cladocopium goreaui. The sequence continues at coordinate 22,273 of CAMXCT020001499.1, forward strand.
TCTCATCACCCAGGCAATGGCTGCACTCGATGCTTCGGGGTGGATGGGGATGGGAAGCAATGGGATTCTAAACCTTAGATATTATATAGTTATAGTATGTACCTTGGAATGAGTTATAGTTATAGTATGTTGTAGTATGTTATAGTATGTAATAGCATGTAATAGTATGTTATAGTATGTGATAGTATGTTATAGTATGTTACAATTAGTCATAGCTTCGATTAATAACAACTTAATATCTCTAGGCATCATTCCAACACATCACTGCCGCTTGCAACGTGGAAGATCTTCTTTGTGCTTGCACCTGGCGCGGGCAGGTGAACAACACTCCGCCCATTCAACCATCCCCCTCAGCAGAAGCTTACAAGGACAGTGGATCATTTGGATCCATGTGGCTGGTGAGTCAAGAATGAGTGATGATGATGACGATGATACCGATGATACACCGATACAACGATCATAAATTATTAATGAAATCATAAAACACAATTTAATATTCATAATCATAATCATAACCACGATGAGGACATTGATGATTTGTTTACAAGACACCAGATCAAGTTTGGTTTCAACGATGTTTTCCTCTGTATCAGCTGTTCAGGAATCCAAGTGGAGCCTTCTCTATGGGGATGATGATCATCCACTGGCGATCTGACTCCGAATTCAGCAATGACCTCATGACTTTTTACTATGCAAGTCTGGCGCTCAATTTTTGAAGTCTAGGTGCCACCTCGCAGAGATCCGGCAAAATTTCTGTTCCACGCTTGAAAAGGCTTTCGTATATCAAAAGCATGCTGAAGCAGGCCTTCCTTTGCGCGATCACGCAACTCCAATACAAAAGCCACGCTGCAAAAGACCCATATGGAAGTTCCAACATGACAAGGCTAAGGCAATGAGAACATGAAACAAGATGAAACCCCACACACCATTACTCAATTGATTGGCAAACCACACATTTCGTTGGAAAAAATCGTGGTTTCCCACGGATTTTTCCTTAAACCAATCCTTTGGATTGCACAGCACTGTCTCAACCAAGGGCCAATGCTATTTTCGATATGCGTCTATGTGCGATGTGCCACGATATGCCAGAATGTGCGATGGCCTCAGTTTATCTCCTATGCTTTGTTGCCCTTGATTTTCGTTTTTTTGTGTTTGTTTCAAAACAAAGGACACACCCCAACAAAGGCCAACTAATTATATTATAATACAGTATAGTAATATATATATATATATACGTATATATATATATATATTGGTATATATATATATATAGTCATTCCAATGGTGGTTGAGGAACAATGATAAACTCTGATAAACATTGATAAACTTTGATATATAAACCATAGGATTTTGGGGTTCCCACATTTGATCATGCACATCCGCCCTCGTCACTTTTTTTGGGGGGGCCAAGGGGCCAATATCTCTCCGATGGATCCACATTATGTCGAGCGAGGCAAGGAATTGGGGTATGGACTCAGATGATATTGTAGTATAACAGTTGTAATCCTTTACATTGCATCATATTGCATCAAATGTTTAATGTTCAACATTTGCGAATCATTTTCTAACAGTTTCGAATCATCTACATTCATCTACTATTACTATACGTAATTGTTTGATCATAATCATCTATATACTATGCATCATGGCAGTAGTGCTGCTCCTGATGCCAGGAAGCCAGTGTGATGCCCCCACAGCTTATGATGCCGCCCTGATTGCAATGGTTCCCTGTTGAGAGTTGCGCATGTCGTTTAGAAATTACAACCTCTGAAGACTTACACATGTTGGTCATGTTGACACCAAATCTCAAAATGCGCAACATCGCTTTACTGCGCCGACATCTCAGAAATTCAGATGCACCCCTGTGCTGCACGATATCAAAATGCCTCTAGCCAATGCAAGTGCTGTCTGACAGAATGTTGGGCACAAATTGCACTGACAAGAGCCGGTTTGGAAGGTTATTTTTCACAGGCAAAGTTTCTTTCGCACTTTGTTCGAGTATCCCTTCCGAATCATCCTCTTTGCACGATGTGAACGCGCGCAGAGCTTCCAGCTGCAGTGCAAAAGATGTGCTTCACCATGGAGTCATGGAGACGTCAGACATGACAACCATCAGTACATGATCCGATAGTTTTGGTTGCTGAAGCTAATGGCAAGAAGACACATGACATATATGACATGGCCAAGGGATCCAAGGGCAAAAGACAGAAAAGAGAAGGGCATAGTTCAGGCTATGTTTCTGGCGTAGTGCGGCACACCACGCAGTTTCACTGAAGCCGTCCCCACGCTTCGCCTGTTGTGTTTGTCAGCATGGCGCGAAGATCAAAGGCAGGTCATTTTTGGGCCTTTGTGACCTACTGTGGCATGAGACTATGAACCACTTGCGGCCAAAATATCACTTTTTGTACTCTTTATACCAACCAATGATGATTAATCTTCTTCGGTGGGACCGGTGGGACCAGTGGGTTTTTTGACGCCAGGGTGGGCCTCTGTACATAGCCAACAGCTCAGGACTGCTAGTTATTTTCATCATTTTTCATCAAAGTCGCCAGCACTTTCAGGTTCGTACTTTCATGATCGAACTTAGAACATGGTTTCAAAGTGGTTGACATCAACATCCCAATGTATTCTAGTTGGTTAAGATCCAACTTGACTTGTATCAGTAGTTTAACATTGATTTCCTATGAATGTGGAAGCACCTCTTAAGGTAGAGCATTTGGAAGAGGGACTGGGGGAATGGTGTCGTCGGGCCCCTAGCGCGTGCTCACTTTAGCCTGTGATATCTGTGATCGAGAATCAGCCTGAGAATTTAGGCCTGGAGTACAAACACATGGCATCCTTTGTCTGAATCTCAAAGCACCATCTGGCTGAAGATGGCTGAAGTTTTTCTGCAACGCAATGCCGAGCAGTGCACAACATGAACCGATTCTGATACCGCAGAATCTGAAGTGAAATGACCAAACTCACATGGAATATAATTACATGAAATTCTTGTCAAAGCTCACAGATGCCATGTACCGCATGTGATCCACAATAGATGATACTGATCGAGAATGATTGAGACGCACTGAGTGTCGCATCCGCAGCCGTTCTCGCTCTGCGGCCGCAAAAGCCTGGCCAGCTGTACTAGACTCCAAAAGTCGCGTTTGGTGTGCCGCGAATTGGTATTTTCAATGTGTGGCATCAGGGTTTTGTTTCCTGGTTTGCTTTGCACAGTAGCGGCACACCAACGTCAATCTTAGAATCTTGCCCTCCTGCGACGAAAATCTCAAAAACCCATAAAAATCTCAAAGCTCGAAAAAACACAAAAATTGGGAAGGGAATGTGCCAAGGAAGCTCAGCTGCAACTCAGAAACACCGAAACATTTCACGCCGAGGAATCATGTTCAATCTTGACAGCAGTGTGTGAAACAGGCGGTGTTTCAATCTGTTTGAGATCTTGAATAATCTTGGATCATTGACATAGCTGACATATGCTGACATAGCATTCAGCGGCTAAGGATAACAATTTGACTCCATGCGGCGATGCCTAGAAGGTCGACCGAAAGAGAGGAGTCGTTCTCCACCCTCGAAGGAACGAGAGGCGCGAGCGCGGACTCCCCATTTTCGAGGGGAGCTGGCGGACCTGTTGGATTTTGATCTGAAGATATCTGAAGATTTGTCGAGTTTTTGCACATCAAAACTTGAATCAGGGTGTGATTCAATCTGCCGGCACCAGAAATGTAAGTTGCAAGCTCAGTGGAACGCAGCACTTTCGCAGCCTGACGCCCTCGTCTCTGACATCCTGCGACACTCCACTTTTTCATACTTTGTGTACGTCTTGGACAGAAAAATGTGTTGAGATATCAATCTGCATTTCCAGGTGAAATGAGATGTGCTCGAGAACCAGAACTTCATGTACTTTATGTGACTTGGCCGCCGCATGCCGGCAGCTCTTCGTGTTGCTGTTTCTTCTTGTGCCATGCGTACTTTGATGTACTTTGAAAATTTCTTAACAGCCTACCTGCCATTGCCTTCCTTAACAATAATTATGTTTCCTATTGCCATGATCTGCCATGACACTTCAATCATTTCAACACCTTGAAGAATCTTCAACCGATTTCTCGAGGCTTCGCCACTAGACCAGCGCATACCGCAGATCAATATTCAGGGTGTATCTTGGCTAAGGGAGCTTTGGTGTCAGATCTTGCGATGCGAATGGCTTTGGTCATGTCATGTGCTTTTCTGCTGTTTTCACACGGCTGAAACAGGTGACTGTGACTATTGTTTCAGCAACCAAGCGCACACATGTTTCGCAATGAGGAAGTCGACCTTTTGCAAGATTCGCTCAGAAAAGCAAATTGTCGCATGTCCAGCCCTCAGATTTGTATGTTTCGAGTTCAATTTTGCGGCCTGCAGCCTGTGACAGCAAGTTGTTGATGGGTTTACAGCAACTCCTGCAATGAGAACTCGAGGAATATCTCGGTCGGGGCTGCAACGACGAAAAGCTTCGCACAGCTTCTTACTCTTGCCCAGTCAGCCGGAAGCATCATCCTCCACTTGTCGGTTCATGCCATTGGCTTAGTACACTGAGTATTTGTGATGCAAGGGAGATGCGGTTGAGATACCGGGGGTTGTGGTTCAGATCTCCACCTGACCATACCTGACCTAAAAGCCTCCGCAATTCGCTTTTCAAATGCTAAGGTTGTGAATGCAGAGTCCAATGTCGGTATTGTTTTCGAGAATGATTTTGGGGGCGCGCATATCCTCTATCGTCCACAATTGGAGGAGCTGCTGGGAAACGGAGAGCCACTTGGATCTACTTAGCAGGTGGAGCACGGTGTCATGGGCTCTGTGTGCTGTGACCCTGAACTGAGGCAACTTGAGGGGCTATCCTTCGTGTTTATCAACGGATGCTCCTCTGACTCTTGACTCAACACGCAGCCATTGATTCGAATCCATTCTATTCAATTCATAATCTTAGAATCAGTCTAGACCCAGTCCCATAGGGATCCATAGGGAACAAGACTGGGGAACCAGCTCCTTTGCAGGTTTCATCATGTTTCATGTCCAGGACAGTTAGCGTCCAGAATTTGAGCGCCAGGAAAGCATTGCGGCTCTATTGGTAGAAGCAGGATGCCACCTTGTCATTGCAACCCGTGGCAGCTTCGAGAGCAATTACTTTTTAGAGTCTAGCCGTTTCAGTTGTTCAAAAAACAAGGCAATCCAACAGAATCTCATCATGAGACAATTTACAAGAACCATACACCTACCTATATTGACTTATATTTTACTGGTAAAAAAACATAAAAAAAACCATGATTTCCTGTAAATGTATGTAAATGTCTCCTTGAACCCAGCCGTTGGGTCAAAAATAGGGTACAGCATAACCATGATAAGGATACAGTTGCAACGATAAGGTTTTAGTAACGCTGATAAGGACATTTGGTTAAAACGACAAGATCACTACCGTGATAACTTTAGTAGTAATACATTAGTATATTCTATGTATGTATATATCATCATTAGTAGTAATACATTAGTATATTCTATGTATGTATATATAATCATTAGTAGTAATACATTAGTATATTCTATGTATGTATATATAATCATTAGTAGTAATACATTAGTATATTCTATGTATGTATATATAATCATTAGTAGTAATACATTAGTATATTCTATGTATGTATATATAATCATTAGTAGTAATACATTAGTAGTAATACATTAATAGTAATACATTAATAGTAATACATTAATAGTAATACATTAATACACACATACATTGACCGACAACTTGTTGCTCGACGATCGGTTCTCTATCGTGGTTACCACTTTTTTCAATCGTGGTTATTACCTCTTGTTTTTATCGCGGTTATTACGCGCTCTCGGTCAAAAAATGTGGATTTGAGTTCACGACTGGAAACTGCACAGAGTCCAAGCGCACAGCGCTGCGCTCTGCGCTGTTTTTACCAAGGCAAAGTATACGATGTAGCTGTCGGAGCCCCGGGTCAGGCTGCATCAGAAATGCGGTGCTAACTTGAGATAATACGATAATATACGATATATTGTGTTTATTTTGAGATATCAATTCTAGATATATACAGAATATATATAATATATATATAGTATATATATATATAGTTCTAGCCCAATCTTACATGCATAGCATATCCATCTGCATCGTACACGTATCATTATAGATACCTTCTATGTATACTTCGGCCACACTCCGGGTGACCTAAGGCTACAGTGTTCACGCAGCAGCATCCTGGCAGACTTTGGCAGACACAGAAGATTCAACGATTTGATTTCCTCCAAAACATGTCCCATGGGTCAAGTCAAGTGTTTTGGTGGATGATGAACTTTTATGAACTAGATTATGAAAGATAATGAACTATGATGAACTCCATGATGAACTCCTTGACAGATCTTTCGCCATCCCTGGCCACCTCACCGGATTCGCCGTTTCGGGAGGTTTTACTATGCGCTTGGATCACAAGTTTCAGTGCGCTCAGCCTTCGAGAGTGCTCAGCAAGTTCTTCGGGTTGATCCCGACCCCAAGGCTGCGTCCCGTGCTGTGCAACGCTGTAGTCACGCTATTCCACGATTGACTTGGATCCTTCGAATGGCTGATTGTCAGTCTATTTATCATCCTTTTTGGATTCCTCTCATAATTATTCTATCATTGTATAAGTCATCTATTGTATATTGTCAGTCTATTGACTATAATTACCCTCTGGTAATTTAACATAGCTATTGAACATGTACAATTTATAGTTGATTTACCTATTCAAAATGGTGATTTTCAATAGCTATGTTAATTTACCAGAGGGTAATCATCATCTGATAGAAGGGCCCGGCTGATTCCAACGTAAACCATGCTGCAGGTGAAGGCCAGTGCTGCACCTCGGCGGTTTGAAAAGTGTCACTGTCTTCCTGCTTGACCAGCCATTTGGGGGTGTTTCTGAACATGGGGTTGGGGCCTCCCAAAATGGATCTTTTTTTATCAGTGACACTTATGATATTATGATAAACCTAGTTGATTTGGGATATTTATTTGGGCCCAAATCTGTGTTAGACCTGGAAATGATTTGGTTCAGACGTGTTCAGAAAAAATATCCGCATGTGGCCAGTCTGGAGTGTACCGTTGCCAAGGACATGTTTGTCCTCTTTGGCCAACATGCTGCTCGCTCTCAGACGCTGCCTCGTAGACCAATGCAAGTTCACGAGTCAGCAGATGGCAGCTGGTTTGCACAAAGTCAGAAAGAGTTCTACAGGAGCATCTCATTGAAATAAAGATCTTCCATATTCTAAGAGGACTAAACCTATCTAAACATAATAATTATAACATAATCACGTATAATTACATATTACTAACGTGTTAGTATTTGTTATTCCTATTTATTCCTCTCTCTTGTCAGATTCTTAGATTCGTATTTGCTCAAGGTCAGTCTGGCTTGCGGTCCGAGAGTTGGGATTTGGGCGCGTCAGTTTCTTGGCGCTTGGAGCATTGCCATTAGCTATTGAAAATGACCATAGAAATAGTGGATTTTCCCATTAAAAATGGTGATTTTCCATAGTTATGTTAATTTACCAGAGGGTAGGTCGAGTCAGAGAATCAAGAGCCGGTGAGGCGTTCAAGAGAATTAGATCGTTTCTCATCTCTTTTTTCCTGTTCATGTGGCAATCCTTTGGGCCCGCAATTTTAAGAAACGCCTGTATGAGATTTGGATTGCTCTGGATACACTTGCAATGTTGTAATTATTTGAGTAGCAGTGGGCAAGCTGATGTTGGAGTGTGAAGTGTAGGTGCCCCTGTGCAAGATCCAGTGCAATACATATCGCTGCTTTTGTATGCGTTGTATGTGATTATTGTTGTCAAATGAAGTGGGTTTGTGTGGCCAGAGCATTCCATTCTCACAGAAGGGAATTCTCAGTAACATGCTAGCCAGCTCAGGGTTGCCTGCCACCGCGCGTGGAAGACTATATTGACAGAAGTTCTGTGCGCAGCCCAGCAGATTGCCGCCGTGTTTGAAAAAGGATGAGACAAGTGCTTATTTGAATGTTAGAATCTGTTATCAATACAGAATCGACCAGGTGTTGTGCGATATTTTGCGAAACTTTGAATCGAGCAGTGGCAGCTGGGCAGAAAGAATCATGCATTTGACTGAGATCACCGCCAGCACTTTTGAATGTTCAACTTATAAATAGCATTTCAACTGGTATTCCTACGGTCCTACGGCGAACATTCTGTTCGCGATCTGATCGCCGTAGGCGCCAGCTGTTCGCCTTGGTCGCTGAGGAAAACCCGCTCGAAGAGCATGCATTCTTTCTGGCCCCGAGGGGATTGGCAAAACTGTTGCCGTGCCTTGGAGCGAACCGTAGGGTAAGACGTTTGCAACTTGGAACCACACCATACCACCGCCTAGCACCACCTGTCGAGGCAATTGAACTTGCCCACTTTGCTTCTTCACCTGGGCGTATATTTTCAAGGACAAGACACATAGAAAAACCATGCAATTTGAATGTGGACATGCTCAGTGTATGACTGTCATTGAATGTCCAATGCGCTGTGTGGAGGAATGTGCTATATGTCTCTATTGACGGAAGGCCAGACTTGGCAAATGTGATTCAAGGCCTGGACTTTTGGCCGTTTGTGGGATAGGTATCTGCCGGATCCGCAACACACATTTCAGACACTCAGATGTGTTCTGAAAAAGAGTCAGATGGAGTTGGATTGGAGTTAGATTCAGATGGAGTCAGATTTCATGCCAGGAATTTCGCAGTCTCTTGTATCCCGACAGCTGCTGGCAAATGCCTCTCGAAGTCAGAAGGATGTCTTGTTGGCTTTGCAGCAGATTGATCAGACCAGGCACGCGGTTCATGCGTGGCTGCTGCGCCGTGTTTGTTGATGCGGGGATGGGTTAAACCTGTTAGAGGACTGTATTTAGGGGATGAAGATCCATAACAACCAGCTACATCCAGCTACTCGTACTGGATTTTGATGTTCACCCGCTTACCAGGGTTTTGATCGATGTCCACATCAAATCCAGGAGCCGCTACCTGCTGCTTCTGGACGACCATTCTGGGGCAGTACGTGCGAGCCCACAAGTGCAAAGCCTTTTGCTTCTAGACTCAATCGTCGCATATGTTTGACCATGTTGGACCCAGCCAACAGCTTGCTGCTTGCTCAGATTTTGTGATATGAATGACGTTGAATGACCAAATCATGGGCCAGAAGCTTTACTCAAGTTTCTGCTACTTGTGGGCTTCAGACCAGTTGAGCCAAGGAGCAATATGCTGGAGACAGCTGCCCGACAGCAGAGGGGCTGCTGATTTTTATGATTTTTGACTTCGCATCAAGCCTTCACAAATGTAGGTCAACTGTGTTTCTAGGCACCGAATACAAACTGAGGTGAGGAATTTAAGTGACTTGGCCGCAGGTATCCGCAGGTTGTTTTGGTGAAGCCATTTGTTTTGTTTCTCTATTTTGCTTAGCACTGAGAGTTTGTGCTACCCTGCAATCAATCAAAGCTCGCATGAATCTTCATGATACTTCTGCGACAGTGAGGTCTAGTAGTTTGCTCCAGAGATCATGTGTACGAGTCCCTTGGCCCTTGCAAGTGTGTCAACGTGCCATTGGGAGCATTGACCGATGCACAGCCAGGTCCTCAGGGCAGCTCAAAGGATCCCATAGGATCCCACTGTTTTGCCATGGTCCAATGGTCTGATTTGTTTGGAGCCAGAACAGAGCAAGGATCCTCAAGCACTCTGGAGTCTTGTTTGCCAAGCAGGTCACATAAAATCACTTCCGCGCACCGAGGTCTGCGGAGCTCTTCCTAAAACGTATTCACCGCCCGCTGCGACCATGTGACCTGGATCATGGTGCACAAAGCCAGGGCAATTTGACCAAGACCGAAGGGATCCTGCAGAAGTTGGCAAAGCACCCCGTGCTGCGGCAGATTGGGGGCAATCCAGGACAGGTCAATGCAATTTGTCAACGTGTGACTCCGCAACTCAAATCTCTCTGGGACCTGTGCTCAACTCAGTGGCAACGACTGGAGTCAGTGACTACTAGTGTGGTGCGCAGCATGTCGTTTGATTTTGAGACCAGAAACCCAAACATCCAGAACGAGTCTCGTCTCATGCGACGAATGTCTGATGATTTGGATGAACATCAATCTTCACTGCAGCTGACGAGGAAACCTTGATTTGCTAAGGATGATTTCCTATTTCCCAATGGTAAATCCACTATCTGGGGAATCGACAGGGAATCAATATATATATATATATTATTATATATTATATTTATAATATACGTAATATATATATATTTATATGATTTGCTTTGGTTTCCTTTTTTCTCCCAGGAAAATGTCAATTGATGGAGTTCACGCAGAGCCACTGGTGCGAATGATGTCTTTGGATGGAGCACCGCTGGCGAGGATGATGTCCGTTGATGAAACCCAGGCCACGGAGAACGGTATCGACCAGTTCTAGGTGTCAGTTTGTCGAAGCGCGCCACATGGGCTTGTCTCGAAATGGGGGATAGCCCGCAAAACCACAACAAAACCGTTGTTGAATCGTTGTTTATTGATGATTTTTTATGATATCATATAAACATATATAAACTATATATGTTTTCTCGAAGAGATTTTTTTCACTTTTTTTTTGGCTCATTTTGGGATATCCCGCATTTTCAGACATACTCGTGTGGACAGTGAGTCTTTACTCTATCTTTGAAGATGTTGAATGACTGGCAACAAACAACACGCTGTTGATTTCTGGTTGCTGACACCTGTGTCAAGAATTCGAGGACTCTGGTGGCTTTTTGCCGGATTTAATTGCATATCCGCTGAAGGATGAAGGTGATAAAGTTTAAAACATGTGCTGAAAAACCTCTATCTACTTAGGCTTGGTAGTTCGCTGTTTGATTTGAGTGTCACCTAGTGAGGGCAAGGCTTCGCATTAAGCAAGCCTTACCGCCCAGTCAGCGGGACAAATTTTCTTTACACCCGTTTTGGCGAAGGGAGATAGATCTCGATTGTTTACCTCAATTTGAGCGCTTCCCTACTCTGCACAGCGCTGAGTTTGTATGTAAACCAACGTGGATGACGTGGTGACCGAACTCAATTGTGAGGTGTGAAGTTGCCGAACTGGCAGAGAACAGTGCGACCAATATCTCTACCGTCGCACCACCAACTGTACAGTCAGTGACTGGTGAACTCCTGGGCTTGCAGCCCGAGTGTGCCATATCTACTTGTGTAAAAAAGGACCTAAGAATTGGGAGGGATGGAGGGATCGAAGAATTCTCCACACTTATCTATGCATATGCCAATCCCTGCATTCAACGACGATATGATTTCCGGGGTCCTTGAACACTTGCCACCCAGGTGCCGCCCGAGCAACTGGTCTTCGTGCGATGGCCAAATGAGGAAGACGTAAAGCAGTTGGTGCCCAAAGATGCGGAGGCACCCAGAGCCAACACAAAACGCTGAGGCCTCAGCAGGGGATGATGATCAATACTTGATATACTTGTGTATAACCTTGACATACCTTGACATACTTTGATTGGGAATCACAACGATTGCCAATGTCAAGGTATGTCAAGGTCATATTTGATACATTTGGATACGGATTTGACCAATTTGACAATGCCGCTTTTTGATGCTTTTTGCATATTTATGAGTGATTGGTGTGAAACACCATCTACCCTCTGGTAATTTAACATAACTATGGAAAATCACCATTTTTAATGGGAAAACTCACTATAAATGGCCATTTTCAATAGCTTTTTGTTAAATTACCAGAGGGTAAACATGACAAACACATCAACCGTGGGTCCGTTGGTACCTCCAGAAATTGGATCGCCCAGATCCGCGCAGATTCGAGGACTGGAAGAACTCGTGCCTCCAGGTACTTGGCCAGGTGCGGACTGGACTTGGACAGTTGACCAGCCTTGAGTTTACACTATCACTTTCAATCTATTTTACACGAATAATGAATCATATTATAATACAATAAAACATGATAAATCATGGGCTTCTGCTGCTTGGATTTTGGGTACCCAGTTTTTGGGACACAAACATGTCGGACAAACTTGGATAGCCTTGAATTGTGATCCATATCCGGTTGATTCGACTCTGTGCCAGATGGCCCCACTTTGCCTGGATGGTCTGAATCCTGAGTGCATAGAGATGCTGTGCAAAGAGACAACATGAATTCAATTTTTTTAGGTCAAAGGTTGTGAGCAACGCAGGTGTTCAGTCATGTTCAACGGATCCATTGGATCCATCAGATTCAGGGACCGAATCTGCCTGCTGGACATGAATGTTTGTGACTCAGTTCTGGGCGGCTTCTGCTCTGTTTGGATTCTGTTCAGGGCACGCGGATTCTATGGAAACCTCAGGCAGAAGAAGCTTTGCAGCCAAATGACGTGGCAAAGTTTGATGCCTTCGTGCCTATCCCCAGATATCCTCAGTGCCTCATGGATGGAGAGGGTTGCAACGATTCTTTCCTGGACTTTGCAACACGGATGGCCAGCGGTTAGCTATAACTTTTGTTCAAACAGATGACACGGATGACGTGCAGAAAACAAGCATCAGGTGTTCGGCGGCATTCTGGGAAATGTGATTGAGAACGAAGATGGATCTTATGGCAGTGATGACCGGACGTCCGAGATTCGCGCGAGACTGAGTTTGTCAAAACTGACACATTGTGCATCGAGAGGCAGGCCAGTGACTTGAGCGTCAGAGCATTGACTTGATATTGATACTGAATTGTACTAGTCTCAGTCTCACTGCTAAGCAGTTGTCTGTGGGCCAAGCAAATTCCAAGGTGCAGCGTTCAAGCACAGGAGGCCGAGCAATTATGTTATAGACAGAACCACCACTGCAGCTCTGCATGTGTCATGATATGCCATGATATGCCATGATATGCCATGATATGCTGTCGAATGCTGTGGAGGCATTTGGGCCCTTGGCAAATGACCACTGACTCTGCGATGCTCTACACGCAGGTGGTCTTGGAACATGCCTGCCCATTGGCCGAAATCCCTGGCATCGAATCTCCAGAGTTTGAACGGCCCAGAGACTGCAAACGAGGACGGTGTACCAACATGTGCAGTATGTTGCAGAACAGAAACTCTCTGTCTGTTGCAGAATGTTGGAGTATGTTGGTTTTTTTGAACATATATCATATATAGTGTAAGATGGGGAAAAAATACATTTCGCAACTCCTTTTTCAACAGTGGTCACATCATGTCAATGTAGAAACGATCAGACTTGTGTAGCAAGGACCCCAAGATGCTTCTGACTCCGTATGTATGGAGGCACCCAGCCGTTTCCCTTTTCTGCAGTTTTGATTGCACCGGACTGAAGTTGGTAAATTGGATGAAACTCATTTTGGGACATTTGATGCCATTAAGCAGACAAAGTAGTTCCCGCTACCCAGGGCTTCCGCTATATGGCGCGACGTGGTCCTGAAGGTGAATGGGAACCCATACTGCCAGATGCAGCGACCTCAATGCGGAAAAGGCTGATATTGGTGGACCATCCTTTTCGTGAAGAGAGAACGAGAGAACATTGAAAGACGGACCTGTGACAGCTGGACACAGCAGATCTTCACATTTTTGAGAACGCGCCAAGGGCATGAAAGAGCTACTTCTTGCTGATGCTGACAACGATATTCTCAGCTCGCTTCAGTAGCAAAAAAGGCTGCTTGGGACATTATGCTGCTCTGTCTCAATGTGTTTTTTTTTCGATTGTAATCTTGCAATCTATTGCGGGAGTCCCTCTCAACCAACCTGCAGAACCCATTTACAAATAGTCCCTTTCCCCCAATATGACCCCCAGAAACCATGATTTAGTAGGGAGTTACAGGTGCCTTGAGCCCATAGCCTATGGAGGGGGGCATTCCTTCCTCCAAAATGGCCGAAACAACGTTCACACCAAACAACTGCGCCTCAGCTACTGGGCTCGAGGAAAGTCGCCCCGAGGCCCAACCCAGGTGTAGCTTGCCGTGCGCAGGGGCCACGGTCGCTGTTGGAGTGCTCATGAGTTGATAATCCGTTGCAGAGAAGAAGAGCGTGTGGAGAAAATCACCAGTTGATTGGAGTTGATTGGAGTTGATTGGTATTGACTGGGTTTACACATACTAAATGGACCTGATCTAAGTGGTATAAACATGTATAAACATTAATTACATAACATTGTAAATCAATAATTATAATATGTTATAATATATTATAATCAATAATCATGATCAATCGATCATGGGTAGAACTGCGCAGTTTCAATGTCCACGCATGAATTGAACCAAGATCCGATTTGAGTCTAGCCGAGGTTGTGGAGCCGTTCCATTGTTTCAGTGGACTTCTTTGATGCCGCCTCAGTTGCTGAAACTCGCGCTGTCTGCATGTTGCTTGGTGCTTCTAAGGATGCAAGGCAATGTAAGGTGAGTCGGTGAGTCTGCAGATTTTTTTTCACCGTTTTCGACCCGCAACACTTGGTTCAAACCCCACAGTGCTATTTGTAGGGGCAAAACTGCCTTGAACGTGCCTTGGGAAGAAAAGATGGACATGATAGGAAAACTCAGTGCTGTGCTGTGACCGAATTCATTCAGAGGCTTTTAGCAGCTCCATATGAGGTTCTATGTCATTCGCCTTTCCTGGGAGCCTTTGGCTGGACCAAGTTTCTCGCGTGGACCTAAGTACCTTGCTGCATCTGGTCAGCAACCAATGTTCGACACTTCAAAGGTTCCGTGGAGTCGGACGTTGCATGAAGATTGAGGAAGGGGGAAAGGGACGCAAGTGGCATGGTCTTCTGATGTCTTCTGGACGTTTTGTCAAAGCTGAACCTATGCTGAAAAAAGATGCCGGCAGGATGTTGCCCAGAAGACAAGAGCCATCATCATCTGACAATGTGACTGCAGTGACAAAGTCGCTTCAGAAGGTTGCTGTGTTTCTGTTTCTCGTCCTGAGAAGCCTGTAACAACGACATCCACACGGATTCAATGCTCTTCAATGCCTTTATTGGAACATGGAAGCATGACTAAATGTTCTGACTGCAAGGTTGATGCTGGTAGCGTTGGTTTGCCTGAGCCCAAGGGCTGCCATGTCACTCACGCAGCTATGGAAACTTGCACTGTGCAATACATTGCAATACCGTCTATGGAAACTTTGGCCAAGGTGGCCATATTCTTCTTTTCCACTTACGATCGGTGCTAGTTCCGTTTGCGCCTGGTCAGAACACAGGGAGGGACCAGGGTCAAAATTTCCAAGGTGTGATGCAAAGAACTTCTTGGGCTGAGGTACTTAGTGCACTGGTTGTTTGTGCAGTGGAGCCAACTGCAACTTGGCCACCCAAAATGCGTTTATAACACATGTCCTTTCTTGAAATTGCCATAAAATGGGGTATGCAGCGCGTGCCAATGACACTATTGAGGTGAACGCCATCTACCATGGCTTTTCTGGCAGAATGCCACCATACAGGCCCTTGGAAATACTGAAGAAATCTCTGAAGTTTCTGTAGATCTTGAGGCACCAGACTGGAAGTGCATCCCTGTTCTTCTGCCGCCTGACTAGGTGGTTCTGCTGCTGTTGCCACAGAAAGATGAGAAAAGACGCCTTCTACGGCGAGGAGGCCGAAAATCACCATGGAATTCACCACAAGGTCCACTGATGAGAAGAGCTGCAGGAGGGTGAAGACCCAGATCGAGCAGAACTGGAACCTCTGAATGGACCCACCGTGGCCAAGCCGCAGGAAAAAAATGGAGGAGCAAAATTCACTCTACCTGAACTAAGGATGATGATCCCCTCTGCGAGGGAGCTGCAAGGTGCGCTTCAGTGAGTATAGCGAGGCTCAACCTGCAACAAGACCTTTTTTTTTGTTTGCCTTGCGTCATGTTCTGTGGTTTGGCATCTGGACTGTTGTTTTTCAGTGATCATCTGCCACCAAGGATAGGCTTGATCTTACTGGCGTGGTTCTCAGTTTGCATCGCGCCGGGCAGCGACCAGATTGATATATGTGCATCAATGGCTGGAAATGAAAAGAAACGAGTGGCAGAAGAGTTCACAGGAATCCACAGTGGATGGGTGAAACTCAGTGAAACAAGGAAAGATAGGAAAGCCAGTAAGAAGACCGCAGGCTCTGAAAACTGCTACGTTGGGCATTCTGTTTCGCCATTGGGCGATCCGATAGCGAGGTAGTCACCGTCCTGGCGGGTTCGCTGCTGGCTGGGGCTTTGCATCTGCGCGAAAGAGTTTCGGTGGCAGGGTTCAGGATTTAAACCTGGCGACTACTTGATGGCACTGGCATTCAATATATTCAATGTACAGATCAATTCTTCAAGTGAATCCAAATTGGGGTTTCCTAAATTGGGGATACCATTTTAAGATATTTTAAGATCAATCCCAATCATCCATTTTAAATCATTTTAATGGGATTGTCCATCATAGATCATCCGTTTCGGGGTACCCCCAAGGCAGGAAACCACCCCCAGGACGGTTGGGCAAAACCATGAGGTTGGTCAAGCTACTCCCTCGGGGCTGCGAACCTCGTGGCATGGCTGGAAAGCATCACTCGGAAGCTGTCCTTGCGGCTGCAGCTTGGGGAGCAGACGGATGCACACTTAAATGGGTTCCCAGCCTGCAGTCAGTTGAGACAAATGCTTCTAGTATCTTCTAGTTGTTGTTGCCATTGGACAACATGTTCATCTGATTTCATCAAGTATCATCCGTTATTGTTCAGCTGTCTTCCACAGCAGGACTGGGGCAGTATACAGACATCATAGTTGTTTAATGTTTTTTATTCTACATGTCACCCTTGAACGGGTATGGATCAAATTGAGATCCGAAGATCGAAGATGTGCGAAGCCTTGCACAGAATAGCCGCAGGTTCTACTCTCATTTGTTGGACAAGGGCCAGGCGTTGGTCTCAGCAGTCGTCGAGGAAATCATATCAGATGTATCCTCGACGCTTGGAATGCAAGAAGGAAGACCAGCCTTTCACCCCCAAACTGCAACATGTTGGGATTTGTTTGAATTTTGTTTTTGTGAATTTGCACTTTGTGCATATATACTTCGTACATAATCAAATTTCTGGCATGGTATATGCAGGATATATCGTGTTCCGAGGTGTGTGGTCAGTCTTATCATTATTCTGCTTTATGTGATCTTCGGACTCCTTCATCCTCTTCCGATCGGTGGCAAAGTGAGCAATCTTGTTGGGCTCTTTGATCATCTTATCGCGTGGCCTGTGATTTGTTGTGTGTTTGAGCACTTGGATTTCTCTTAGGTCAGAAGCTATTTGTGGAAGAAGACCCTGGTGTCGCTATTGTATGGCTTCTCTGTGACAGCCTCGGTTGAGAGTGCACCACAAACTCTGACGAACATCTTGTTCCATGTCGATTCTGGTCATTGGAGCTTGTTCTTTTGAGGTCTCCGCGCTCTTCTTGTTGCTGAACAATGATTTGGTCACTCTTGCTGCATGACATGTCATTGTTGTCATTGTTACACTTGCGAAGCTTCAGGGTCCACATTGATCATGCCCCTGTCAGTCCATTGCCCTCACTGTCTGCAGCCTATCCCAGGCAATTTTCTTTGGCATCGTATCCTTCTTCTTCAATTACGTTCCCGAAGTCGGCAAGCAACCCAGTTTGCTCACGAAATCACTATGCACGGTGGATTCGAGAAAATTTCACGACTTCCGACCTTCGATAGCCTCCAGGTACCATCATTGCCATCATCATTCCCATGCCAGTGATCTTGTTAGACGGCCGATTGGCATCTCCAGCCACCACCTTGATGAAGGCAACAATGGGACAATTAGCATCCTGGCTCAAGGAGAATGCACCTACTACACCTAGTCTGACACAGACACTGCAGAGTTGTTGTGTCTTTATGATGCTGATGCCTCGTGTTCAGACATGTAAATGTTGGAGGACTCCCCTCATTCTTCTTTCGCTTGTTTGCTTGGTTTCGTTCGCTTGCTCAGGCGATGAAAATCGTTTTCAACAACATCATTGAGACATCCCTAATCCAAGCAGATACGGAGATGAAGGTACACCCAGCCATGTGCTCAGTCACCCGTGGATTTTCTCGAAATTACTGACACGTAGTGGCACCAGTAGTGGATCCTAGTGCATCCTTGTAACTTAGTACGTAGTAGTTGCAGCCTGTTGAGGTTTGGGTCCTGTTGACCATCAACTACTTTGGCTTCATTTGGGGCCCAGTGGGGATGATGATTGGCGTTCCCATTCTGTCAGTTCTGAAGCTTGTACGGCTGTGGAGTCGGGTCATGCTTTCACACACAATTCCATAGGTTGGTAGTTCTGGCAATGTAGTGAACAGGGGAAATGAAGGCTGAGCTTGCCACAATGAGTGGGGTATTGCGCAAAATTGGGGTACCAATTGCCCACAATGAGACCATCAATGTGGTACTTGGCTGTATTCGAGCATCCCATGTTTATCATTTTTTGGAGTTCAGAATTTTTAGCCACTGCAGTTCACCATCATTTTGCCAAGTCGTGCTCAGGAAGGGCGCAGCGGTGTCTACAATTGAGCTTGATACAGAGAAGGATGACCTGACCAAGGCGGTGATTCGGTCGATCTTCAAACAAGGGTGGGATTAGAGAAATTAGAGAGAAATGCTCAATTGCCATTGTCCTTTTTCTTCTCTCTGTATGATTTGATGGTACTTTTTTTTAATGCAATTCTTCTTTTAGTCCAATCTCGGATGTTTTCCTGTTCCGTGCAATTAGCCCATGTTGCCTGAATTCATCTTGAATTGCTGGATCCTTTGTGGAAGGCGTGGGCTGAATCCTTCTTGGCATGCTTGGAGGGCCGTCCACAAAAAGCAAGTCGCTTCCTCAGAGTCACGTTCTGCCTGCAGTCAGCCAAAGACTTTGCTTTGGATGACGGCGCAGGAGAGAAGTTGGAAATAGCAATTGGAGCAATGAGTCTAAAAGCAAGACCTGAAGAGGTTCCTTGGCTGAATATTTCAGCTTGTCTGAAAATATGGTACTTTACCTCTAAATCCATTGACATCATCATTTGAATTAGATTGGAAACTTGGGGGATATACCATGATATACCATGATATACCACATTTTCAGACTCACCGATTTGCATTGAAACGCACGGCATCTTCTAGGTGGCCTCCCTCGTTCACTCAGCTGCAGGAAAAGCTCCAAAACTTTGGTGAAACCACCAGTGCAGCGTGAAGCGAAAAATCTTGCACCGTTCCGCCCAACAGATGGGTATGAGTCAAAATTGGGTACCCCAATAGTTCGATGGTTAATACTAAGAATAGGCTAAAATCTGTGGTCCCAGGTCTTCAATTTTGACCCATTCCCAGATGACTGCTGGAGTTTGGATAGTGTTGCTTCAAGGCTTCAAGGCATCTTTTGAAACATCAAGCTATATCAAGCTTACATCCTTGCACATCATCACACCACTTGAAACACAATTCGATTTTAACATGATCTCTTCCCCCAAATATTAAACACCACCTGAAACCATCTAGCGGGTGGTGAATATTGGGGGGATGGCATTGATCATGGACGCCTGAGGCCTCCGAAGCAGCACAACCCAAGTTTCTATGCAGTCGGACGCCGGAGAGAGGCCTGGGAGGTCTCTCCTATCTACCGGCCGAACAACAGCTGAAAATATATTAATGATGATGCACG
Source organism: Cladocopium goreaui (assembly GCA_947184155.2). Taxonomy (NCBI): domain Eukaryota; class Dinophyceae; order Suessiales; family Symbiodiniaceae; genus Cladocopium; species Cladocopium goreaui. The sequence continues at coordinate 41,946 of CAMXCT020001499.1, forward strand.
GTATATCATAGATTAGATTGGACATTGGATTGTATATATATAATCTTATGTGATGTCATGTTATCAACGTAATGATATACACAATATACGCATAATTGTATAAACTACTGTATATATATAATGTAACACGCACACACACACATACATACACACATACATACACACATACATACACACATACATACACACATACATACACACATACATACACACATACATACACACATACATACACACTACACACACATATAATAACATATATATATATAATACACAGTCACCGTGCACAACCATATCCTGAAAAATGCGAAATCCGGCTTTTGCGCGTCAAGACCCGGTTTTGATTCGGTTTGACAAATGATTCTTTCTGACGACGGTTTTTTTCAAGTATTTGTAGGGAATGTCTGCTGGTTTTCACGCGACATTTACAGGTTTTGGAAGGGTTGGCAAAACCAGGGTTTTCCAGCCTCCATCCGAATTCCAACTTAAACTTCTTTAATTACTGTAATGGATATGGAGTTACAGGGTATGTATATAACTATATATATGTGTTAATATATACATCAATTTATACACATAATATACACATATAATCATATATAATCTTATAATACATGATATACACAGTCCAATCTTCCCTGGGTCCTACCGCATCCAGAGGTTAGAAAATCGCAGGCATGGGCCTGGCGCAGTGCAACGCGTGCGAAAGCTGGTGTCCAGCCATGGGATTGATGTCGCAGACTGAGTGGTGGATGCTGGCGTCACCAACATGGTGATTTAACACATCAAAAATGGTGTAAACATGGGATATTCATAGGATATATATATATATATTTATGGGATATCATTCAAATTCTATCCAACATAGTGATTTAACCATCTATCCATCATAAACAGGGGAACATCACCTTCAAATGAGGATAGAATGGGATATTCATGGGACATATGAAAATGGGGATAATTATATTGATGGGATATGGGATATCACTTGATATGATATTTGGGTCTGTCTGAAAATTGGTAGTATACCATGGTGTACCCATAAAATGGTCATTCAATAGGGAACACGAGAAAATCACCAAATTTTGGCCCTATTTTCAGACAAACCCGTATTTGAGCCATGTTCAAAACCACTGTTGATTGATAATTATATGGAATTACACTATCCAATATATTGGGGAGTATCACAATCCATTAGCTGGGAAATGCCTATTCACCAGTGAACTGGAAGGACGGAGGACATAATGAGGAGCAAGAGTTGTTCGGACAGCTACTGTAAGCATTTGCTGGATAGTAATGACTCTTGAGCAATGCTTTCTGAGCGCGAGCTGCACAAGCTGTCAGATTGCAGCGATTTGCGCCAAGGCAAAGTTACATCGGCGGACCGTGTCGGTTTCTTAGGTCATAGCCAAATCCTGGCTATAATGGGCCTGGTTCAAAATTATCAATCACCCAGAATGGATGGTTTTTCATGTCACCAGGCTGGCCCAGCCAAAGGCAGGCTCGAAGTCTACGGAGTCCGATGCGCCTGATATGCAGGCTCGGGATGGCTTGGGTATAAACATCTCCCAGAGCCTTGGGCAAGGAAGCGTCTCAGTTTGATTCAAGATGTTCAAGCTTGGAAGGTTCTTCTTAAAAACTTCATCTATAACATTCTATAATTAACTGCATTAATCTTTTATCCGTGAACCGCGACGTTGATTCTCTCATTTGCACACGAGACTTGCCCGCATCGGCGCTGAATCCTGAGCATGTGACAGGCAAGCGCAAGCAGCGAAGATCCCTTCAGCAGTGAAAGAGAGATGCTGCTGGTTTGGAGCCTGGTTTTTGCCCTGCCGTTTAGCCCGTTTTGGCCGTTTTGAGTCGTGATATGTCATGATTTCGGGAACCTGTTCACGCCTTACAAAATGGGAGGACGTCTGAAATAAGGTGATTTCATGTGATTTCCACCAAACTCCAGGGGTTTCCCATGCTTTTTCTCTATGAAAATCTATGAACTGGTCATCAATTTGGGGCCCCATCCCCTCATTCCTCCAGGCTGCAGTGGAAGGTTTGCGAGAAGCGGCAGAGGCCGCCATGCGACGAGCGGAGGCTGCAGAGGCGGAGCCTCCAGAGCTTCCAACCATTGGGAGGTTGTGAAAAACCCATGAAAATATGGGACAACTTGGGATGTTGGGATACTATTCAATGATGGGATCCTACTATTTTCCTGAAAAAATATTCATCATCTAAATTTGTGGGAAAATAGTAGGATCCCATTATCAATTAATATTGATGCCCTTGCTTGTTTTCCTGTCATAGTAGGGGGCTATGACATGAATAAGCAAAAATAATCCCAAGTGGGGGTATCCACAAGAACGAACCGCAAATTGGATCAAATTGGTATGATATGCTGCTATTGTGGATCCAAGCTAAGAGGATGCCACATTGCGCCATAAAGGACTGGGAGTGAACCAAGAAAATTAGGAATATATGGAGGTGTCTCAAGTCATGGGGGATCCCAAAGTCACCATAGGTTTCAATATAAAGTTATGGTCTAATGACTTGGATGATTTGGGGTACCCATTTCAAGATATTTCAAGAAACCAGCATATAACGGTAATGTGTATATATGGTTCATGGGTCAAAACTAAAAGCCCAGGGTATCACAATCCCACTGTTTGGAATCCAATTTTGACCCATGCCGGCAGCGAGGCTGCGTGCTTCGCACCAATGAAGCTCGCGCTGGAGGCATGGAGTGAGAAGGGAAATGGATCAGCTTTGATATGTGATTAAAATCTGGATAAATCTGGTTTCGTTGATTGGGTTGATTGGTCAACCTGTGTAGCTATTTTTTTGAAAATCATCTTTAGCAAAAAAAACGTTGCCATGATTTTGTGTGATTTCAGTGGTAGCGTGTGAGACCATCTGATTGGCAAGGCTCACTTGAAGGAGTACAAGGAACACATGGCATCTGAGATTCGAAGTACGCTGCAACAGGAGATCTCAGAGGCGGGACTTGCCTATGGCTTGCCTATGTCTAGGATCAGCTTCACTTGGGTATGGGTCAATTTTTATTGTACCAAAAAAGCCTCCAAACGTGGGTTCATGATGGTTGATGATGGTTGATGATGGTTGTTGATGGTTGTTGATGGTTTATTTCAACCAAAACTATTATTTCTTATAATATTAATAATTTATTAATATACAATACATCTATTTCCTCCGTTCAAGGGTGGTACTCACTGCCCCACTTTTTTTTGAGCTGAGCTAGGCCACTGCAGAGCTGCGTGCAACTGCTCGTGAGCTCTGCGTGCTTTGTCGAAGTCTAAGCATCACCGGGATGGTCGGGATGGGTCGGGCCGGGAGACTCCGAGGCCGCTCACCGCTGCAGACTGCCGCTGGTGAGGCTGCGAGTCACGTGTCGGATCCCCGTGGGTCAAGAGAGAAGGCAGACAATGCATATCATGAATATCATGTATATCATGTATATCATGTATCCAGTGATCTATCTGCGGATTTGCGCATGATGATGGGATATACCCCTAAGATCCACTGGTTCCGCTGGTGCATCACCTCTTTGGTCGGTGCGTGTCGCGCCTGAGGCCAGAAGGCTTAAGCTTCACCCCCTGCAGACAGCCAGCAAAGGTGGCAGCCGTTGCAATGACCTTGGAGCCACAAGATTTTCCAGTCGTGATGTGCCAGGCTGCTGATTTTGCGCCAAGCAGATTGGATCCTCAACATCACACCTTGCCAAGCTTTACACCCAGTGCTGCAGGTTGACCCTTTGAAAATTGGGTGATGAATCTCGCCAAATCCAAGGCCTCGGCTTGAGCGGTGAGGGCCTTGAGGTGCCATACCCTCCGTGGCACTGGGCAGTTACCCTCTGGTAATTTAACATATCTATTGAAAATGACCATTTATAGTGAGTTTTCCCATTAAAAATGGTGATTTTCCATAGCTATGTTAGTTTACCAGAGGGTAGAATTTCCACTCTGCTGAGATGGCCTTGAAACCCTATCGGTCGGTGAAGGTTGACATGTCTCCACGGTTTTTTGGCCCAATGCAGACCCTTCGGTACCGAAACGGAACGAAACCCCATGCTGTTTGGTGCTGTCTAATGGTCATTGTCGACAAGCATCAAAGTTGCCAATGCAACTACCACAAGTCACAAAAAGATGTGGAATCCCATGATTCCTTCAGATTGGTTTGGACGAGCATTACAGTACAGACCATTTTCAGTCATATTTCACTGCCTTCTTAATGAAAGGTGCTGGTTGCGAGCCAAGATCATGTTCCATCTAGGAGTTACAGTAGGATCACATTAGATCTAGGGAGGGGACTGTTGTGGCCGCCTCTTTTTTAACTATTGTTGTCAAGTTTTTAATTAACCATGAACTATTTCACTGGGAAACCTACACAAAAAAGTCATGAATAACTCTTGAACCATTGTTTGGCCAAATGTCTTGCAATTTTATTTGGTAAGTTCCAGGCAGTCTTGACAAATGTCATGGGACACATATGAAATTATTTCGTGAGAAACATTATTTGCAGCCTTTACCAAGTTTTGAAAAGGATCTGAAACTTTAGCAGCAATGGCCCTCAGGTTCATTTCATCAAAGTATCTTTGGTTCAGTTAGTGGTCTGCCTAAAAGGTCTTGCATGTGTATATATACTTTTTCTTTCTAAGTTGTCATCCTTGAAAATCACAAATTTTCTTGCAGCAGCAGTTCAAAATCTCAAGCTTTCAGCTTTCCAGGCATGTCAAAATCATTCAAAATCTGTAGATTTTTGGTATGCAGTTTATATGCAGTTTATATGTAGTTTATATGCAGTTTATATGCAGTTTTCAAAACTGCATATAAACTACATGTAGTTTGGTCAAAACTGCATATAAACTACATGTAGTTTTGAAACTGCATATAAACTGCATATAAACTGCATATAAACTGCATATAAACTTCATATAAAATTTATATGAAAATTCAAGGGCTGACATGTGGTTTTTAAGGATTTTGATTATACATTTGGACTTGGTTCCACTGATTCCCAAACCTTTGGACACCAATATGGACATATAAAATTCATAGTGTGATGCAATCAAAACTGGCAATGCCAGCAACTTGTTTCCTTTCCCAAAACTTTGAAACAATTGCAAGTGCAAAGGCCCAGTGCACTTGTTTACAAAAATGATTTGAAGAATCATAAAAGGTTATTTCTGTTCACAAGTAAGTAAGCATCTCTAAAGATCCAAGATCATCATATGTAAATCTCAAGTAAAGAGGTTTCAAGGAACCATAAAAGATTCTTTTGGCTCACAAGGAAACATCTGTACAGGCCCAGGATCATCCCCTACACATGTAAATCTCAAGTAAAGATGCTCTAATATACCACAAAAATCCAAGAACATCACATGTAAATCTCAAGTAAGGATGTTTTAGGCAGGACAATACAAGTTTCTGTTTGTGTTCACAAGTAAACATCTGTACAGGTCCAAGAACATCACATGTAAATCTCAAGCCAAGAGGTTTTAAACAAAACAATAAACTTCTTTGTATTCACAAGTAAGCATTTGTACAGATCCAAGAGCATCACATGTAAATCTCAAGTAAGAATCTTTGGAGGAAACTGTCAGTGAACATATAGAGATTGAAGTGCTAGCTACTATTGGAAAAATGTATATGGAAAATCCAAAACTGTTTCAAGTATCCCCAGGTTTTTGCCTGCAACAAAGAAGCATGTTTCAAATGTTATGGATGCTTGGTCCCAAAATGGTAAAAAGACAATGATATGATCTTTACATGAACCTGCGCCTGGCATAAAGTACTCAGGCTTTGTTTGGAGGGTCACTTGATGGATCCTTAATTGAAGAAACTTCTATGTGCCAATCTTTACTTGTGGATTCAAACAATATGGTATATATTTGATGGATCCTTACTTGAGGAAACTTCCATATGCTAATGCTTACTTGTGGATTCAAACGACATGGCCTATATTTGATGGATGAGCAGGGAATATAGAAAATTAGCTAACCACATGTTGGAAATTAGTAGTTAAATAGATCTGATGATCTTAGATTAACTTGCTTCAGTAGTCCAGACACAGAGAGAGAGCGGCGCTAAAAGCCAATAAAGGCAGATGACCAGAGAATATAGAAAATTAGCCAACCACATGTTAGTACTTAAATGTTAAATAGATCTGATGATCGTAGATTAGCTTGGATTAATCTGGATTAATCTGGATTAATCTGGGACCAAAAAAACCAAAAAAAAACAAAAAAACCAAAAAAACCAAAAAAACCAATGTTTTGGAGACTAGTCTAAAGATAGCCCTGATCCAAGTAGTCCTGAAAACATTGTTTTTGTTTTTTGTTTTTTTGTTTTTTTTGTTTTTTTGGTCCCAGATTAATCCAGATTAATCCTTGGGGCTTGAACAGATATCAACACACAAGTTATCGGAAGGGAATGTTGTGACACCCAAATCTCACAAGAACACAAGTTATCGGAAGGGAATGTTGTGACACCCAAATCTCACAAGAAGTATTCTTTATACATATTAAGTGTGAGATTTGGGCGGCCACAACAGTCCTTTCTGTAGATCTAGGAGCCAGCATTAATGCAAGTTCTCTTAAAGATCTTAAAGGATCTTGAATAGTACTGCTTGGCCTTGGCCTTGAGGGTTTGCAATGTTCCTGCCCTTCTCTGTCGGCCAATACTCTGTCACTCCAGCTTTGCTGGAGCATTTCATTCCTGCGTTTAGCAACAGAAGCGACACAGCTGATGGCGGAATGTTCCTCCAATTCGTAACCTTTCGGAAGGCTGACAATTTGATACTCCATCTTGTCCAGCCTGGAGGTAGCTGGCAGAATCTTTGTCTCGTTCCTCTTCTGATTGCGCTAAATCTGACCTTTGCGTTCGTGATGCAATGCATCGCCCGCCACACTCGCATCTCAGAGACTCTGCGTTTACAAGGAAAACGATCAGAAGACAAGTACTCTGCATTTACGGCCCTTCTGCGAGATCTTTCGGGCGTCCAGAGCGTGTACTTCATTTCTCAGGGTTGGCTCACCAATCCTTCATACAGATGGATATCAAGAGGTCTTTGCCTCCTGACAATAGCACATTGGTTTGCAAGAGAATGGCTTTTTGCAAATTTTCTCTCGTCGCTGACAGCCAACTTGACGAATGCAGTGGTTGCACTTCCAATTTCAAAGGTGTCTTGGATTCTTGTGTGACATGTTTATTTTCTCGGCACCCTCATGACATTGCCGATATCGTTGGCAATGTTCAAGCTCGGATTAATCACATGTTTTATATTGTATATTATTGTATCAATGTTGATAAACCGGGTGGTACTGCCCTAAATAGTGATAATCGCTGTCAAAGTGGCTAGTATAACATGAATACCAAACATCTTCATGGCCAAAATTTGGGACGTTTTAAACCCGCGCCAAGGATTTATCTCTAGTCTACAGTCGCTTATTTTCCATGCTGGCTTGGCAAATAGCAACAGCTCCGCTGTTTCTGATTATCGTGCCTGGGTTGGAAATCATCAATGATGCAATGGGTCAAGAGGAAACATCTACAGGAAACATCTAAGGAAAGCCAATATTTGGATATGTTTTGAGATTCTTTGGCTATATGATGAAATTTGAAGATATTTGCATATGATTTGGACATATTTGGCTGTTAAAAATTTTAAACCGATGTTTTCTGAAGATGTTCCTATCAACATCCAGGGATGGCGGATCCGATGACTGAGGATCCGATGCTTCAAGCGTGGCTTGGCCCATGGTCCAATGATGTCCAATGGTATTCGCAGCGGGCATGAAACGCTCGTGTCTACACGACATGTTTGGTTCGGAGCCGAGGTGGTTTTCCTCCTCGATGCAAAGTAACTTGGAGGGGTCTTAGACAGAGCCTCCAGGTTTGTGGTGATGCGACATGCAGCAAAGATGTTGGTTTGGACGGCCTCATGACTTTCACTACGCCAAGGTTACATCACAAACTGCATGGTATCCTCATATATTGCAGGCTGGGCAACAGAATGCACGGCAGAACGGCAGAACCTACTATATTCAGCTGTGTGTTTGATTCTTGCAAATGGTTTGCTTTGCCTGCAATTGTTCAGGAGGAGGGCAAGCTTACTACAAACTCAAGATGGATGATGAGGTTGGAATGTTTTGCTGATAAATTAATTGTGAGAAGTTGAGACTCTTCAGGATGTTCATGGGATATGTCAGTCATGCGATGTCTCACACACCTTGGCTCCAGAAGCGGGACATTGACAATCCCGACCAGCGCATTAGTGACTCCGCTGAGCAGCAACTTGCCTGCAGAAAAACAGGATTAGTGCATTGCATTGTCACTCTAAGTGCCAAGCTGTGCCACTCTAAGTGCTACCTGAGGTTTTCCAACATGATGTACATCCTTTTCTCAGGATTCCTATCTGCTGTGCTGCTTATTTGAAATTGGAGCTGTGGCTCATGTTTGTGGATGCCAGATAATGCCAGCATGATCAGCGTGGAACACGAAAGAGCTAAGGTTTGGAATGGTCGCTTGGGCAGGAGTTCGTGCCTTAAATCAGTATCAGATGTATCATAGACTCCTGACACATCCTGAGACATCCTGACACTATTTGGGTTTTGAGAGAGAGTCAACCGACAACCGAACCAAAGTTCTGCAGATTGAGTTGGAATATATCGAATGATGTATCATGATCACAATCAACCGAGAGCTGGAGGTCATGATACAGCTAGGAGGTCCAATGCTTGTCGTGACGTGCATTGGGATGGCCTTCCTTCGTCTCCTCTTATCGATTAGTGCCGGTCCGAGCATTGCTGCTGTATAACTTCTAGATTTGACTTGGTAACGATTGAGGCATGTTTGGAAATGCGCTTGTGGATGCTTTCAAGGATATGCTTGAAACAGGCTGGACTTCCTCCAACCATGCAGTTTTGCACCAAACTCAACGGCAAAGACAGTTCTCAGCTTTGGAGGAGCAACCTTTCGATATTCTCTCACGCGCATACGTCTTGGACTTACAAGATGCCTGCACCAAAATTATAAAGCATACACAGATCCAATGCCTGGTACAGACTTTCAACCAGCGCAGTCTGAAAAAATCAATGCAGCTACCCTCTGGTTATTTAACATAGCCATGGAAAATGGCCCATTTATAGATGGTTTACCTATTAAAAATGGTGGATCTTTCCATAGTTATGTTAGTTTACCAGAGGGTACCCATCACATCTCATCGCTTCCTGGTGACTCACCAGGTGAAAATGCGGAACCTGTCGCCCTTGCGCATGGCGACCAGGTTGAGGAGAGCCGTTCGCGAAATCTCTTCAACTCTCACATCGATGCCGCATTCACAGAGTGTTCAGTGTTATTCAATGCATAATACTCTTTCAATATCTTTCAATAATGTACTTATCTTCTCTGATTTTCTTCACTTCGACAGTTTCAAGTGCTTCTGACAGCACTTTGAAACATCTCAAGCCTCGCATAGCCTCGCTATCCACTGAGGCCATTCGATACAACGCACCTTGGCAGCCGCCAGCTCCAGATAGCTCCAGCGGACGATGTGGACACCTTAAGGCCTTGGTGAACATGCTGTTCACCACCACCTTGGGCATCATCGACTTCTTCCCCATTGCTGGCAGCTGAGGGATGGCCGGGCCACATGGTGTCCCCATGGTGTCCCCAATGGATGACTCATGGCGGGCCACTTGAGGTGATCCTGTGGTTATATCAGAGCCCTCAGATTCTGGCAGGCAGGGCACCACTGCTTGCAGCTTGCAGGATGTTGCAGGATGTTGCAGGTTTCTTACGTTAAACAGCAGTGTCAGCTGAATTCCAGTGCCAGGTGCGCTGAATTTTGGGGATGCTGTGCGGTGCCAGACAGGATACATGCAAGTGGCCAAGGCTGGCAATCGGCAGCAATTCCCAGCCAATGGAGACACGACTTCAGCTACGAACTTGAAGAACTATGAAGAATCGAAGTGATTTGGGGATGGGTCAAAACCCTGGTACCCCTGGTGAACCCCAAAATAGCTGGGATTTATGGATGTGAATAACCCACTAAAAATGGTATCTATAGGTATTGACCCATACCCATTTTGGAATTTGAAGATTTGGAGGTGATGGACTTTTTTGCCAACTCTTTCTCCAAATTGAAGCAGCTGTACCTTGGCATTTTGGGTAGGTGAATCCTGAGAGTACCATGACCACAAGTGCCGCGTCAGAAACACCAACTAAGGCAAGCCAATGGCGAGCGATTGTGGCAGCTTTGGGAAGCTTCAGATGAGGCAAGGCAGATCAAAGTAAGACAGAAGCTGGATTTTTTTCGGCTATCCATGGCTATCCAATGGTTCAAATATGTGAAAGTTAAAGACATAATCTGTGGATGGGCCAGCGAAATCCTGCATCACCAAACGGATGGTTGAAACCCTGTAAATCATGGGATAATAATACCACATCCCTCAACTGGGGATTTCGCGGGCCCACCGTAAGGCCAATGCGGCTCCCCCAGTGGATGCCACCATTCGTTTCGTTGCCAGCGCGGCTTGGCTTTGCCAAGGCCAAGGTCATGGCGACATTCATGGGGGTTTCCTTAAATGGGGCTACCATGGGCTACCCCACTGGATGGTTTATAAGGAAATCCTACTAAAATGGATGATTTGGGGATATTTGGGGTACCCCCATTTTAGGAACCCATCATATTTTCTCGTATCCATGCAAAGTGTGAGTGCCAGCAGTTAAAGAAATGCTATGATGTTGCTGTTGTCATGTTGTTTTGTGCATTTTGCAGTGATGGGCACTTGTAAACGAGGCTTTACTATCCCAATCAACTCCTGTGCAGCCCATTGACAGTCAAAACTTGATGATCCCCTGTGTCTATTTGACACTTATCATCATTTTGCCCTAAGTTGTTGGTAGTCCTAAGATTTACTCCCCCCAAAAGACATCTGCTATCTGCGGCAGTCTTTTGGCCCATCTTTCTTAACCCATCTGACACGGCCGAACCAAGGAGGTGTCGGAAGCCTTTGGCTTTGATTCACTGGTGGTCTATGCACCTGGTGGCAAGACACCTGTGGCGGGAGCGCCTTGGCAGCTTTTACTGAGGATTCCAAGCCATGTGTACCAAAGTGCTTCGGGGAAATGAGTAGAAGATAGCTTGTGTACAGTGGACATTGAATGATCGTTTGATAAGGGTTGGCAGATTTGCTGCAATCCTTAGATTGAAAGTGAGATCACGAGCCGACTGTACTGTATACATCTGTATACTGCTCATACTTGTTTTAAATGACGTTTCTTGGCAATTCTTTTGATGTTTCATGGCAGCTCTTGAGCTGCTCGATTTTGCCAGCTGATGGCAGTTTCAAGATTTTGAAGCTGCAAGAAATTGAGGTGACTCTGTCATGCGCCACTGGACAAGGTCGGCAGCGGGGCAGCTGAGAATCCCTTGCTTCGCAAAACCTGTCAGCCATGACTTGTGAGGCGTGTTGATCACTGGCAACTCAGGCCTGGGATTTATTCGATTTTCTGCATCTGGGATTTTTGATCGAATGATCCGTCATAAATCTGAAGTAGAACGCCCCATGCAGGTATTGGAAAGTCATCCATTCTGCGCGCTATGGCTGGGCTTTGGTTGACGGGCGAAGCCACTTTGACTGAAAGTCATGCTTGTCGCAACTCTTTGATGGCTTCCAAAAACACGTAAAGCATCATAAAGCCATATTGGGTTGCCTGAATATTTGATACCCAAACATTCGGTGGTTTATCATGGTTTATCGGTTTATCATTATATAATATTATATATACTTGCCCTGTCAAACTTGGAGGTATAATACCCCATTTTTAGACGCTGCACAGATTGATGGCTCTACACTAGTCTTGACATCTCCGTGCTAAGGGAAGTGTGGCAAAGTCTCCTGGTGCAGAAGTGGTTTTCCTACCGCAGAGCCTCAGTATGCAATCAGTGCCTAATCAGTTTGTGTTTATCCCCACCAAGAACAAACACATGTTTTTTTCAGTGCCTAAATCTGGGAAACCACAGCTGGAGATTTTGGTCACACTTCGTTCAAACTTCGTTCACACGTATTTTGATGATATTTTGATGTAGTTTGTACATGTTTGTACTGTACTGTATTTATGTACTGTATTATCTGGTGATGGTTTTCATTTGGTAGCTAGGCTAAATGATAGTCAGCCAAACTTCGCGACATCCCCACAGCTCTGAAAGGAACTCCTACTTCCCCGTGGGGACCTTACTGGAGGCTGGAACTCATACCCCGGAATTTCACTGGATTATTAATTTTCTCTTAAAATGGCAATTTTGGAAGTATCCACTTCTTGTGGCGCATCCCCAATCGTAGTTGCTGAATTCACCATCTAATTTCCCTTCTTATCCTTCTTAACGGCCACGAATCAGTACAGATTGGGTGTAAATCCCCCCAAATCCTCCCAATTTTGGGTGGAGAACCATTGCGAAAGCTCCCATCCATCTGCATCAGGCTGTCATCTACCCTGCGCACATTGACGACTCGAATGGTGCTGAGAAGTGTGGTTTGCAGGTGCAAGCCACGCTTGCTCTGAAGCCACCTGACCTGCATGCCATGGCTTGGTGCATGGTGTATACCCCCCGATCTTATGGCTATCGAATGATATGGAAAATATGGGAAAATTATGAAAAATGAGGATCCACCTGGATGTTAGGGAGTGTTGGGGAAACCATGGGAAACCCATTTTCGGACAAACTCAAATCGACCTGTTCAGACTTGATGGTGAATCCACGCATACAAGTACTGTGCATGGCCCAAGCCAAGGCGAGCCATGATGGGCCCAATTCTACGAAAGTGGGGCTTGCAGGACATCCGAAGCCACTCCAAGACTCTTCAGATGGTTTGTCATGGTTTGTCTGAAAATTGGGTAGCCCGAAATCCGTCGCTTTGTCATCTTTGGCTCTATTAAGTGGCCATAATTGGGGGTATACTGCCCATTTTCAGACCGAGTGGTCTGACATGATCTGTTTTTCGCGGCACCACCAGGAAGTGCGGGACTGGACCGCCACGTTATCTGCCGGTGAGCGGCAGCGCTTGGCCTTTGCGCGGCTGTTCATGATGTTGGCGGCTGGGACATCAGATGGTGTACCAAGGAGTACTTGACAGTACCCGTGCATACCCGTGTCATCTTGTTATATCTTGTTGCAGCCTTCCATCCGTTGAAATTTAAGCATTTGAACATGATTCGATTGACAATGTTTATTTCCTTCTGCTAAGGCACTGCGCTCGCGCTGTGAAGAACGACGCAGACCGCATCAGCATCATGGCAAGGTCAAAACGGCTGTTTTCACTGAACTTGCCAGATGCAGCAACCTTCACGAAAGCAAAGGTTGCACCTGTTTAGTGAAAATGCTATATTGGGCCATGGGAATGGGTAGAAAAAGTAGCAGCCATTTTGGTGTGATAATGAACCAGGGCATTTCAGTTTTTCTGATCCATGGTTATATCAGCCGCCAAAGAATGGAGCCATCACCGGCCCAGGAACATCTCCCTGGAAACACACAAGGCGCAGAGCACCACAGCCCTGAGCCGAATGGCAGGCCTTGGAGGTGCAGGCCTTGGAGGTTTTATAAATGCTTGCTTCGCACACTAGCGATGCCCCAAGGGTTGGTGTTGCACAGAATGTCACCCGCTTGCTCTGCTCTTGTTGTTGTTGTTGTGGTGGTGGTGGTGGTGGTGGTGGTAGTGTGATTTGCATCTTGCAACCATCTGACTACACATCTTTTTCTCATTCATTTAGGAGGCAGCCAAAAATCGTCAAATAGGTGGGGTTTCACGTTTTTTTCGAGAGGCTCGGAGCAAACAACACCGTAAATACCGATATTTTTGCATATTTTTGCGCCTTGGAAGTCCAAAACCACGGTTTTTACATGTTTTTACGATGTTTTTTGCTTCTGGTAGCAAACATCAGGGTACTTACAGTGTTTTGTGGACAGCACCTAGCAAAACATTGGTATTTGCGCAGTTTTCAGCATGCAGCATGTTGCACAAAAGGCACAAAAACACTATCGAGCCAACTTTTCTCCGCAACGGAATCTCCTTCACCCAAAAAATCACTATGTTTAGTGCAAATCCTAGCATTCAAATCACATCTTGGATGTAGCAGTTCCACTGCGATCTGCCAACAGTGAGAGTTGCAAAACACGATGCAATCGCAACACATTAGTCAAGAACAAGTACCTTGATACATACCTTGCCGCAGCCACTCCACTGCGATCTGCAAACCTAGCTGGAAGCCTCAGTTCCATTGCCAGCGCAGTTCGAGATACCGAGGGAGCCCGCACCCGAGGGAGCCTGCACCCGTCGCGCAAGCGAGCCAACAACTCTCCGCAACCGAACGTCTGTTTACCCGAAAAAGCACAATGTTTCTTGCATTGCAAATCCTAACATTCAAATTGATGTAACAATGCAATCTGCCAACAGTGACTTGCAAAAGACAATAAGAATCGCAACACGTGACGCAAAAGCACCACCTTTCTCCTCTTCACTTTACTCTGCTCTACGCTGCTCTACTCTGCTCTAGTCTAGTCTACTCTACACTACTCTACTCTATTCTACTCTAGTCTGATTTATTCTACCTCTACTGTACCTCTACTCTACCTGGACCTCTAGTATCACTCGACTCTATTTTACTCCCACTCTACTCTGCTCCAGTCTTCTCTACTCCCACTAGACTTAACGATCATTTGATCTACTTCTCTACTTCAAGCACATGCCAACTAGACATAGTGATCTTCTGAGCTTCTTCTCTACTGCAGAAGCATGCCAACTGGACACGCTGAACTTCTACTTAAGGACTACTTCAGGCACATGCCAACTGCACACAATGAATTTCTACTTATGGACTACTTCAGGTACATGCCAACTGGACACAATCAACTTATACTTAAGGACTGCTTCTGGCACATGCCGACTGGACTTAAACTTCTCTACTTCAGGTACATGCCAACTAGACATAATGACTACCTCTCTACTTCGGGCACATGCCAACTGGACACAATGATCTTTGGGCTAGTGAGAATGTGACTTAATGATTTCTTAACGCAGGTGCCCACTGGACACAATGATTTTTGGGCTAGTGAGAATGTGAAAATCCGAAGGTTCAGTATATAACCATGGAATGATTTCAGGAACCTTGGCAAGATATTGAGAACATTGACAGAATATGTAGAAACATGACAAACACAGGGATACGTTTGCGACAATAGCATGCAAGTGTCATAGATAGGTAAAAGTGCCAAAAAAATATTTTTCTTTTGTTTTTTTGTGCGGTGCCTGTGACTGGTACATTTTGAATCATTTTGGCCCCTAGTATCTTCAGGCATGCAGCGGCTGGCTAACCCTGCCAGAGTGTATGCTTACCCTTCCCGAGTGTATGCTAACCCTGCCTGAATGTATGCTAACCCTGCCAGAGTGTATGCTTACCCTTGCAGAGTGTATGCTAACCCTGCCTGAATGTATGCTAACCCTGCCAGAGTGTATGCTAACCCTCCCGGAGTGTATGCTAACCCTACCAGAGTGTATGCTTACCCTTCCCGAGTGTATGCTAACCCTCCCGGAGTGTATGCTAACCCTGCCAGAGTGTATGCTTACCCTTCCCGAGTGTATGCTAACCCTGCCTGAATGTATGCTAACCCTGCCAGAGTGTATGCTAACCCTGCCTGAATGTATGCTAACCCTGCCAGAGTGTATGCTAACCCTCCCGGAGTGTATGCTAACCCTGCCTGAATGTATGCTAACCCTCCCGGAGTGTATGCTAACCCTGCCAGAGTGTATGCTAACCCTGCCAGAGTGTATGCTTACCCTTCCCGATTGTATGCTAACCCTCCCGGAGTGTATGCTAACCCTCCCGGAGTGTATGCTAACCCTGCCAGAGTGTATGCTAACCCTCCCGGAGTGTATGCTAAGCAGTGGCAGATGCTGGTAGACTTTGGCGTATTTTTTTTTTTCAGCGCCTGACAGGTGCGGTTTGTTTCCTTGCTGACACGTGTGATAAGTATATAGGACAAATAACATGTGCGTTTCCGGTCAACAAACCACACGTAGCTGGAGTTTACGCGATTGTTACATCTGTCGTAACCATGCTTATCAAGCATAGACCAACAGGACTGCAAATCTGAGTTTGGAATTGTTGTTTTACGGGAATCAGATTCAGGGTAGGAGTAGGTGTTCGATTGATGTTTTCGTTTTTTTTCCATGGGTTATTAAACAGCTCCATCCCAGTTGTGGTTTGCGACCTTCGGCAGGTCCCGGCCATCATCCCACGCCACGTTTCGGACGCAGCCTGGGCAACGAGCTGTGGAAGGCGGGTCAAAAGGAGCTCGTGCCCGAGTCGCTTGGTTGCACTGTGATGATTGCACTGGATGGAAAGTGAGGACTCAAAATGGGAACTTACCCGGGGAAGGACTCAAACCAGCCGCTGGTAAATTTGGACCCAACAACGGCACCTCCATCAATTTACTTGAACCGAGTTTAAGATTAGCTAAGATTAATTAACCATCCAAGTATGAATCTGCTTTAAAACATGGAGCACCCAACTAAGATCCAACTAAGTTTGTGCTGAGTTCTGAGGCTGGGTCGCTTATCGCGTCAGGCTGGACTAAGAACCTTGGGCAGCATGGGATTATCTCAACGTTTTAGCACCACAAATTGTGGCGGATGAACCGATGAAAATTGGGAAGTATTCAAATGATGATGAGCCACTGAATGTTTAATCTGAGATGATCGTCATGGCCATAGCTCAAAAAAATACTACCAGAATTGGGTGGTCAAACACAATTGATAAAAAAACACACAGGCATAACATATGGCACATACCAATATATCATGATATCAATAGCTATCATCACAATAAAAAAACATAAACGTCAGATGATATATAGTTATCAGTATGATTATTGTTACCAACCATTCTTCAGTGCGATGATTTATTATGATTATTACTATGATCATTACTATGATCATTACTATGATTATTACTATGATTATTACTATGATTATTACTATGATTATTACTATGATTATACAACTTGTTGCCCTTTCCCTACAAACAAGAGTCCTCTGCGACGGCGCAAAGGCTTGGGAGACTTGCAACAAGCCTCGGCTCTCTGCGGCATCCTTGCTGCAGTAGCCCCATCCAAGTCCTTGGAGGAGTATGGAAAGCTATGGTGACTGGGGATAGCCCATGATATATATGAGTATATCTATATGGTTATAATGGGATAATGATCATATAGGGGGTTATCTATGATCTTATATGATCTTATATGATCATTATCCCATCAGTATATCTACATGGGATAACTGATCATATATGAACCCCCCAAATGTTGATACAGTAGATACCAGTAAATCATGGAGGTGTCACGGAAGCAGTGAATCCTGCCCAAATTCTTTGAGATAACAATTCCCAACGACTCTCCTGGCAGTCTGCTGCTGGCTCCACTTGAGGTGAGCTTCCAAACACCGGAGTCATCACAGTCGTGGTTTCCGCCTCAGAGTGGATTCAATGTGCGATCCCCCCAAAAACATGGAAAACCATTGAGAAATCCTTGAGAGAGTGAAAGAACTGCAAGACAGGTTCTTGACTTTCTCTGACTGTTTGCTGACTGTGTCGTGACGTGTGCCACGATAAAGTCAGATAAGTGAGTATACATGTACAATATATCATCTATACATTGTAGGGATGGGCCATGAGTTTCTTTTACTTTCAAGTCATACAAGTCATGATGACAGGATGGTGTACGAAAAATTTCGGACAACTGCTGCCTTTAAGGATGAGGGCACCAGCGCCGTGGAGATGAGCGTAGAGGCTGCACTCTATGGAGTGACCTGGTCGCAACAGATCCACAGTGCAGTGGCTAAACCCATGCTGGTTGATGATTATATGTATGGGGTTATACTATATGTTATACTATCCAATATTTTGGGAACTATCACAATCCATTTCCATTGCCGTTCTTAGCATCAGCTGATTGAACAAAAATGATTTGCAAACCTGTCATCAGGAATTGCGAAAAGAATTGCAGCGCGGTACATTGCTCCTGGGCTTTACCGTCAGCTTTTGCCTCCAATCGTCAGGTAGTGTTGATGATGTTGATGCATCATTTCTGCCCACATTCCACAATTGCCAAGCAAGGCTGGCGGTGGCATCCGCAACTCGATCCCAACGTCTTTCTTGCAAGCAGATGCAAGCGCTGCATGCATGACGCATGAGTGCCATGTTTTTCCGATTACTGCTGTGCAACGCATTCTGTGGAACCGTTTCTTGGTGCCGTTTTTACACGTTTTTGCTACAGGTGAGTCACCGTCCAAGTTTACAACAATATCACGACACAGAGCTTGTCATTGGAGATGAGTCGACAACTCAGCATTGAGTCCAGCTTGTTGCATCTTTGGCCATTGCCAAGATATACATAGAACATCAACATAACCATAGTTGTAGGGGCCCCATATCCACATAGTTATATAATATATAGTTATGGTCCTGGTGATTACATACTGTAAGAGGTATACCGGTATACCATGGTATACCTATAACATGTGTCACTGCACTACGAAAATTCCATTGCCAAATTGCGCCAAGGGCAAGGATGCGGACAGAGCCCGTCCTGGACGAGGGAGTTTGGAATACCCCACTTGGGAAAGAGACCATCTGGAAGCATTTGGATTTGAGACCTCCATCACCGACCAAAAAATTTGTCCGGCGCTCAGGCGCCCTAGAGAGAGAATGGTAGAACAGGTCCCAAAGTGAGGACATCCATGCGTCAGATTCATGTCCTGTGTTGAGGAGCTTGAGGAAAAGGTACTTCAAGATACTGACAGCTGAATGAATTCATTAACAAACTCTCCTGCTTTATCCGGATGGTCTGGCATATTCCACCAGAGAATTTACAAACCATTCCGTTCTGGGGAAGAGGTTAGACTTTGTGCGCGGTGCAAAAAATGGCAGCTGGTGTGAGAGAAAGAGCTGTTGCCTTGCAGCAGTCTAGACTTGTTGCTCCCAGCAACAGCAAGCTGCCTCTTGGCCATTCTGGGTGGTGTCTTCCAATGACCAGAATGAATCTCCGTGGCTTTCAGCGCAGGTGAAGCGCAGTGCTCACGAGCACCAGAGAGGAAGCAATGTGTTTGCATCAGCTCCCGAAGCACTCTTCACTGTGTGATCCTGAGATCTGGCAGTTTCTAGGGGGTTCAATCATTGTAGGGTTGTTCAGCCTTTTTTTGGAATGATAATTCAAAGTAATCCAAAGTGCTCGTGTTGTCCAGGGGAGGTTGAACCCACCAGTTTTCATTTGAGATGTCCTTCGATTCCTTTAACTCCGGTCCATTTCAATCATTCCAATTGTCACTCCAACTGGAACATGGACCTGGCCAAGTGTGGCCACAAGGCAAGCATTTCCGAAGTGACGCCTGCAAGGGCAAGAGTCATGCAACTGCACGAGGACGCGGCATTTCGGCAGTGCTTTATGCAGGGTGAACGTGTTGGCCTTGTGTTTCGCGCAGATCCTGTATCCAGCAACTGTTTACATGATTTTTACATGATTTCACCAATGATTTTCTTGAAACGTACCAATCCATATACGTAAAATCATATTAAATCACATTAAATCTATATAATTTCAACGACATACTAGCACCAATTTGACAGTGAGATCAGTGAACTCAAAGTCATGCCGACCTGGTGAGTTCTGCTATTAAAATGTCGAATATTTTTTGAGGAGACACCTGCCACATAGTTTTGCAGCTTGAAAGCAACATACCAGGACGCAGTCCATCACAAAGAAGTTGGACCAGCTGAAGAAGAGGCACAAAAAGCTTTGTGCTTCGGTTTTGAGTTCTTTTCAATTCAGGTGATTTCTGCCAGGACATTGATGCGCGAAGGCGTCGGAGCGTTCGAGATGTAGCATCCTCAAAGTCCCGACCCATTTTTTGCGACAGCGGTCCGACAGTCCTCCCAATTTTGGAAGCCCTGAATTGCCCAGGTTGTATCACACTTTGAGAAGGTCAACAGGACCACCATGCACCAGCTATTTCGAGTTTTTCATCATGGATTTTCCTTATTTTCCTTGTTATTTGGATTATTTGGGAACTATGGGAGCAATGATGGAGCTGACAAGAACGAGTCCTGAGTCAGGAACTTGCCATTCACCGGAGCAGCTGGTTCCTTCATGTCAGGCCAGAAAGTGCAGTGGGAATCGATTTTTGTTCTCCAACCCATATGTTGTTTCCAATGGTGATTTTACCCATCAAAGTTCCAAGATATTGTTGGGCAAGCTACTAACTGTGCAAGATGAGTACAACAGGTTGAAACATATTTTGATATATTTTGACTTTTGGATACTTTTGGATAGAAACGCTCAGAGCTCCCACGGGATTTCGGCTGCAGGTTTTGTCTTCCAGACTTCAAACTCCTGGGACTATAGCTGTGGCACAGTACTTCATTGCCAGCTACCAGGGGATACCTACCGGGTAGCAGGTTTGATGTAGATGCTGTGCAGGAAGAACATAAAAAAACATCAAACTCATCAAACATATGAAATCGCCTTAGAAAACCAATCAGAAACCGATACTGAGACTCATGCTGGTTAGGGATGTTAGGGCTGGTATGCCGAAGGTTTGTGGAAAGCTGTTTGGCTCGAGTTTTTCAATGAGCCTGTCGCCCAATGGAGCTGGAGAATCTTGAAAAAAATGGAGGAGGTCGACGAGTCTTGTTCGATATTCTTAAGGAATGGACGTCAGCCTCATTTCATCGACAAGTCAG
Organism: Cladocopium goreaui; assembly: GCA_947184155.2. Classification (NCBI taxonomy): domain Eukaryota; class Dinophyceae; order Suessiales; family Symbiodiniaceae; genus Cladocopium; species Cladocopium goreaui. Next base: position 62,750 of record CAMXCT020001499.1, read on the forward strand.
AGACACCAGCCCTCCGGGCTGCTCCTGGCAGAGCTTGGCTATGGCTTTCCAAGAAGCGCAGGGGTCCCAGGGGTCTGGTGAAGTGACAGATGTGGAAAAAAAAATGCGAAGATTGCTGGTCCAAGCTTACGGCTCACTGTCAAAAGAACAATGCAGATCTGTCGCAGAGGAAAAGCTGAAGTGTCGGCTCTCTTTTTTTCATCAAACCAAATATCGAAAAGTGGATCGGGTTTTGGAACATTGGAACTGGTACTTGTATTGCTTGACATTTTGCAGCCAGTCCTTTAGCGACCAACATAGGTGGGCAAACACACTAGAGGAACCTGTTCAAGGCGTTTTCGTTGTTCGGATGCCATTGGACTCCGTCGACCTCTACTTTTTTGCAAAGCTCTTAAGACTGCAAATTTTGCTTCTGCAGTTTTGCGAGAAGGCGCTTCGATTTGGGGACAACGGCGTGACCTTGCACTTGGTCACCTATGGGGGCATGTGGGCGCCACTGCTCTCCACCAAATTGTGGCTGCAAGAGAAAGCAGATTTGTCTGGCAGCATCGTTCAAATCGACAGTTCGTTAAAAGGTTCTCTGGCCCCCTTTGCGGGAAAGACTGCTTGTGTCCTCGGCTATGATGTGGACAAAGACTACCACATCGCTGCTACCACACGGCTATTTCCACTGAAGAGTGTGCAGATCAGCGAAATCATCGCACGCAGTGAAGACAGGAACATCACTTTTTGGAGGCATCACAGTCGTCATGATGAACCACCTCTGCGTGGCATTCCAGACAAAGCAGTGGAATTTCAGATCCTGCTGCATTTGCTGCGCCATGAAGTTGGACAGCGCTTGGAAGACCTGCATGAAGTGATGGCTGGACGGTGCCCCAGGCCAACAGAGCTTCAGGAGGATTTGGCACCCTGGGAAGACTTCGTGTCTGGACGGGAAGCAGTACAGAACTCAGACAGTCGAGACAGTCTTTGGGCTTCCTCCCTGCCACTGCAAGAGGTTGTAGCCATGCTGTTTGAAGGCAAAGGAGTCTGGACGAAGTGTTTGGTGCCAGTTGGCCCGCAGCCAGACAAAGTCGATTTCCTAACGTGCAGAGTTCAAGATTTTATTTGCCTGAAACAGGTGGTGGAGGTGGTGGATGAGCATGACGACAAGTTTTCAGAAGTGACATTTTTGGCTCATACGGCGTCGGATAAACAGGCCAAACTTCTTTCCAGTGATGCTGTTTGCTCATGGCTGGTGCTGCATAATTTCCTTCCTGATCAAAGTCATCAGCGATTTCGTCAGCTTGTCAAGCTTCATGAGGGAGATACGGCCATTGTCACGGAACGAAGACGGGGCAAGTGGAATGGTTGGGCCAAAGGCAGAGTCATTGCAAGCTCCCAATCCATCCAATCCGATGACTTTGGTGAAGGAGATTTTAAGTTGGCGTTGCTCAGACCCCAGATTTGGATTGCTCGGATTGAAGCTCAGAGATACCCGAAAAAAGTGGAGTCTGGGATGTAGATGAGCTGGGTCAAAACAAGAAATTGATCAAGTCTACTACCGGTAAGGGGGAGGGGCTTTATATAAACAGGATGGCTGTGGATTGGGACACAGAAAGCATTGACATGGCGCAACATTGGAACTGAAGGCAATAGGAAGCCTCCCCAAAAGAAGGAGTAGGCTGCCGAGTGCCTGAGTCTGCCACTCACAAAAAATCATAACACCTCGTTGACACGGGAGATCCCAAATCCATCCAAATCCAACCTGATAGAATAGAAATTGATAGACCATGATAGACCATCAAATGGCGGAATTTGGGACTCAGACTTCAAAATGAACAAAGCTCCTCCCATCTCCGGCCATGTCGTGATTTCATTGGTTCCAAGTGGGACACAAGATGACTGTTTCCTCATGTTCCCCTGCCAAACGCATCCAAACGCCTTCCCGGAGGTTCCAGCAGTGTGGAGAGACTCGTGCCAAGCTGAAATCAAAGTACAATCATGAGTGCACATGCTGAAAGTCTAGGAAAGATCAGATTTGTTCCAGGTTCCCAATGCCTGAACCTCCACTTGTTTCCTGAGGTTCCTGCATCCAGTGGCAACGAAGTTGGAGGCAAGTCCCGCGCGGGCACGTACGTATCTTTGTGCCTTGCCATGACATACTGTTTTTACATCTGTTTACTGTACCTATGCTATTTGATTCTATTTGGCAGATTTAGCATTTTTCAAGATCTTCAAGTTTTCGACAAGGATAAGATATAATAAGATAATATTAAAATATAGGTAAGCTTATTATAGATGATGATGATAATAGTTATATAATATTATACTATTGAGATATTATATCAATATTGAAGATGATATTGTCATATATTGTCAATTGATACTTCCGATGGCTCGGTCATTTAATGCATGTCGTTCAATGATCTCCACATACCTGGAACATCCTGGACTGCCAGGCCGTTCTGCATCGCATGGGATGCCTAGTACACTGCATGAGCCAGGTGCTGATGCAAAACTGGTTGAAACATGTTGAAACGTTGAAACTATCACGATGCCTGGCTGGTAGATGATGATTAGGAAGGAGAATGATTCAGAATCATTCCCAACCTCGCTTCCCCTAAACTCCCTTATGTATTCCTTATGTCAGATTAGTGAATGATTGCAATACGTTATACATATATTCCAGATAATTGACATGGGTGATATTCCCATTAACAGTCTCTGCCTTGCCGTCCAACTGTTGGCCAGGCAAAGGCTTCCAACTACCTGGCTTGACTCCGCAAACTTCCAAAGAGGCCTCAAGTCGCTTGTGGGTGCCTAGCAGCTGTAGGGTGTTGTATGATGGTGTAGCCAGAAACAAAAGATAACAGACAAGATAAACCTAGTCAGAGCTTGAATTTGTTTGAGTGCTTTTATGCCATTCTGCTTCTTTGATCGTTCTGCGCTGTTCCCGCGGAATATTGTCACAGCCTTGCCGCATTATGTCCTAGAAACTCTCAGACCAGGGCCCTTTCCCTCAGATCCTGCAGGACCTTGACGCAGCAAGCCATGCGAATCTTCTTCGGCGGAAGTCGATTTGAGAGGAGATCGACTGTTGGTTGGTCCTTCTGTGTGCCAGAAGAGCACTTACCATAGACGGGTGACTTGAACCTGGTCCATTAGAAGTTCTAACTCTGCAGCCAACTGAGGGCTAGAATCGGAAGCCGAAGGAAAAGGTCTTAAACGGCTAGCGAGGCTAGCGACTAGCAGCAGAATTTAAATGAGTGACTGAGTGACAAGGTTGTTGCACTTTCAGAGACTCATTCGCAAGGGTTGGGGTGAGAGATGTGAGCGCAGTTTTTGCTCGGAATAACAAGAATGAAGGGTGGACGTGGGATTTGCTGAGCATTTAAGCAAACAACGGCTCTGCCTGACTGGCTAGCACCAAAGTTGGTTTGATTGTGTTTGGTTTTGAATTCGTGTTCTTTGGGTGATGCTGAAACTTGTTTGATGTGAGAGGGCCTCATCACGGTGACAGACTCTGCTGACTCGCTTGTTTCGGTTCTGCCCAAGGGGCTGCCAAAAGGCGTATCCCAGCATATACCAGCAGGTTGTGTAGGTTTGGTCCGGTCTGTTGGGTGTCTTGGATGCATCTTGAGTCTCAAGGCAGGACATGTTTCTGAAAGTGATCAAACCTTGCGGTTTCCGCAAGTTGCCTCAGCATCGGGACTCTCTGACTTGCAACCAAGTCACTTTTACCCACCTAAGTGTGCTAACTATTGCTAACTTGTAACCCACATATAATCACATATACATATACCAACAACATCCAACAACGGCACTGAAGCAGCAAAGGTTGTAGATTTTTGATGATTTTTGCAACTCTCCAAGGCCATGGGCTCTTGTTCAAGCCGCCCGGATGATGGGCTTTCTGAGTACCAGCAAGATGTAGAGGCCCCCATGTGGCTCTTGAAGGTGGAGGATGTGCTTCGGATGACTCCGAGGCTCTTGCCACATCAAGTGTTAAAGTCTCAACGTCTTCTGGTCAAGTGGAGCCCCAAGATGTTTGCGATCTTCGTCTCCCACCAGTGGCTAGGCTTTAAACATCCTGATCCGAATGGAGAGCAACTGCAAGTGCTTCAAGGCATTCTTAGCAACCTGATTGCACGGAAGCTCAAGCTCGGGGAAGATTGTACGTCTCAATTTATGAAAGGCGTATTGAGTGAGAAAGAATTCAACTGGATTGCAAGTGCATACATTTGGCTCGACTACTTCTCGGTCCCTCAGAAATTGGATGGGTACCTACGTGGACATGGACTTGCAGAGGAACAGTCTCTTTACGTCTATAGCATTCCAGGCTATGTTCAGCGGTGCAACATGTTTGTTGCCTTGACGCCTCAATCCACCCACTGCGACAAGGGAACAGAATGCAACTTCTACAGTTGGCTGGGCCCCACACCATGCATCCCGAGTACCTCATCCACTTCGAAGCCCTGCGGCGCGAATGGCGTGCTGGCTCGTCGACCCCTTGCCCTACTGCGACTGCCGCCTTCCAGTTCTTCCGCTGGACCCGCCACCCCACCCACTGGGACACCCCCTATGGTCCCATCCGCCCTGCTTGGGATACCGAGCGCCTCCTGGGCCACTTGGCTGCCCGCTCCTGGCTCCGCCTCCTCTGGGACTACGACACGAAAACGGCTGACCCCATCCGCCCCACCCAGGAACCGGTGACTGAGCACCTCCGCCCCTTCCGCTCCACCCTGGATCCTCACCTCCGCCGGGTTGTGCTTGGTTGCGCTGCTGATGCCCGCCTCCTCGCCCGCCTGGGTCACAACAAACCCTGCGCCTGCGGCAACCCCTGCCCCAGCAGAACACACCTCACCTTCCAGTGTCCGCTGATCCCGTGGTCTCAGGCTCGGGCTACTGATGCTGAGCGCCGTTTGCTCACAAGGCTGGTGACCTTCCTTCCCGCTACCCTGGATGTGCTTGATCCACCAGTCGACCTGGTACATTATCTGCTACGACAACGCGCTGCTGGGACCTCTATCATCTGCATGGCGTTGGACGGCTCTTGCTTGGACCCTACAGGTCAAACTTTTGGATGTTGCACTGCTTGGGCTGCTGCTGCAGCGGATGGCCACACTTTTGGCGGTGCTCTTACTGGTGCGGACCATACTCCCCACTACGCGGAGCGCATGGCCCTGTGGTATGTCACTGCGGCTGCAGCCGCTGCGGCTCTGGATGTCTTGGTCCTTACGGACAACGAAGCGGTGGCGCGTCGCTTTGACAGCCTCCTTCGTTATGGGAGAAAGGCAGGCGATGCCTCGGAGTTCTGGCATCAACTACTGGCACGCTGGCGACCAGCTTCGCGATTGGCTTGGATCCCAGCGCATGGCAAACGCCCGGGATGGACACCCCCGGCAGGATATCCTTCCCCTGATCTCTGCAGGGCCATGAATGCAGCTGCCGATTCGACAGCGAAACAACTGGCGCATGATCATGGGGCTGGATACTACACAGTGGCGCAGGAACGACAAGATGCTCTGCGGTGGGCATCTACTGCTGTGCAGCGACAAAGCGTGGTGACACGCGCATGGTGGGACCTTTGCTTACCTCACTTCGTTTTTCGAAATGAGGCCTGGCAGATTCGGAACTAGCTGGATGTCGTTGGCGTCTTAACTGCGACTTTGTCGTGCAGGTTGACGTCTCATGGAACAACAACAACATCTACAGTTGGCTGGGAAGGGGGTGGTGTCGTACAGAACTTTGGTGCCATTTCCTCTCATCAAAGATGCCCATTGTTGTAGCCAAGGGTCCTTTGTTGGCAGAATTGTCATCACCTGTATGGCATAGGTACCCAGTATACTCCGGTGAGTTCTCAGAGAAGCTGGACAGAGAGTCGTGTAGCTCAATCATTGAAAAGGCTTTCAGGCACCATATATCCCAGCTGAAGAAGACACTAAATTTGACCAGCTACCGCTTGTACCTCTCCATATTTGAAGACATGACCGGAAAAGCTGCTCGGACACGCAGTGTCGAAGACTTCCTGAAGGAGTTTGTATTTTCCAAAGTTTCCCAAGGTGGTTCGCTCAGTCCTGTGGCCTGCGCCACTTTGACGGGAGATTCTGAACTGGTGCGCAGCCTCGTTCGTCAAAAGGCCTCCATGCACAGCCGTGCACCGTTGCTGCCAGAGGTGAACAACGCTACAGACTGTGCACCCTTGCACTTGGCCGTGTGGTTCAAAAGCAACAACCTGGAGATTTTGGAGACGCTGTTACAACTCGGAGCTGACCCCAATGACACCACTTCGAATGTAGCCCCTCCTCTGGCCTACTGCCGTTCTGCAGAAGCCGTGAGGCTGTTAGTTCAGTACAAGGCAGATGTCAACTGCCCAGGCGGGCACATCTCGCGATTTTTGCCCCTCCAAGGTGTCGCATCCCTCTATGCTCCATGCGAAGTTTTGCAGGCACTGCTCGATCTCCGAGCAAATGTGCATGGTGGTTCTCGAGGTTTTGCATCAATGTCACCGTTGCACCCCCTTACACAAAATACCGTGCGGGCTGACCCCAGCAACGACTTGAAGTCAGCGCAGTTATTGCTGGAGAACAGAGCAGACGTGAACCAAGTGCTGCATCCAGAGGGCGCTATGAGAAGCATTGAATTGATGAGTAGGGCCTACTGCCGAGTCCATTGGGGCAAGCCAAGTCTGGCGATGAGACTGATGCGGGATGGGAGCACAACGCCTTTGGGTTGGTCAGCCATTTTTGGCAACGAACATATGTTGACGTTTCTGCTCCGTGCTCGGGCAGACCCTGACATCCCCAACAACCGGGGTCTCCGACCGATTGATATGGCCCCAGAGTCTTCGAGAATCAGAGAGATTTTGCAAAATCCCTCAGAGCACATCTATTCAATGGAATATGACTCCGAGTTGGTCACCGAGACTTTTTGACCAAACCGAGCTCAGAACATCTAAAAACCTGCTTTTTTGCCACTCAGTCGACTGGTCAAGGGGAATAGGCGTCATCGCCTCACCGTGACCATTTCCAATCATTTTCCTTGTCCTCCTTGGGAGAGGAGGCCAATTCCATCCAATTCCTTCTTGTGAGAAGCCACCAGCCATGATCATCATGATACTATTTGCATATTTCTGCCAATAACATGTTTGAGCTGCCTCCGGATGGGACAGCAAAAGCCACAAGTAGATAAGTAGATCGGGACATGATCGGGACATATCCGTTTCATGCCATTTCTGTGTGTACAGTCTGACTATAGAGGCAATTGAACATTGAAGATTTTGTTGAGAAACCGGTCTGGTGGTATCTCGCAGCGGATTGAAGCGCTTCACGCAAGCTGCTCGCTGCACAGACGTTGGTCGCCCACTGCTGGTTCAAACCAGCGGGTTTTGAGGCTGCCGAGCTCCAAGCCTTTCGCAGAAAATCACCCAGTGCCCGGTCCATTGATCCAACTTTGTATTGGGAGGTCTGTGATGTTGTACGTTGTAGCCAGAAAGGAAAGATGTCAGACAACATAAGCCTATAGTCAGAGCTTGAGTTTGTTTGAGTGCTTTTATGCCATTCTGCTGCTTCGATCGTTCTGCTCTGTTCCCGCGGAATTTTGGCACAGCCTTGCCGCAGCATGTCCTGGAAACTGCAGGACCTTGACGCAGCAAGCCATGCGAATCTTCTTCGGCAGAAGTCGATTTGAGAGGAGATCGACTGTTGGTTGGTCCTTCGTGCCAGAAGAGCACTTACCATAGACGGGTGACTTGAACCTGGTCCATTGGAAGTTCTAACTCTGCAGCCAACTGAGGGCTAGAATCGAAAGCCAAAGGAAAAAGGTCTTAAACGGCTAGCGAGGCTAGCGACTAGCAGCAGAATTTAAATGAGTGACTGAGTGACAAGGTTGTTGCACTTTCAGAGACTCATTCGCAAGGGTTGGGGTGAGAGATGTGAGCGCAGTTTTTGCTCGGAATAACAAGAATGAAGGGTGGACGTGGGATTTGCTGAGCATTTAAGCAAACAACGGCTCTGCCTGACTGGCTAGCGCAAAAGTTGGCTTCATTGTGTTTGGTTTTGAATTATTTGAATTTGGGTTCTTTGGGTCATGTTGAAAATTGTTTGATGTGAGAGGGCCATGCTTCAGTTTGATGCACCCCTCATTTGCTTGCAGGGAGCGCAGGTACTTAGAATACAACAGCCACTGTTCAGCACCAATCGGAAATCAAAGTCTCTTGCTGTCTCTTGGCCTTTGCCATCCTTCGCCACGATGGGGACGACTTCCAGTAGTTTCTCTGCTTTGCAGGACATTTGTTGCTCGTTGGCTTTACTTTTGAAATGTCTTGAAGCGTTAAATGTGTTCATCTTTGTCAACGAACTTCGGCTTTCAGTTTCCAGTGGTGAGGACCCCTTTGATGCCACGCAATTTCAGCAGGCTCAGCTTCTGTGAAATTGCATCAGATCCCATGATGATCTCCATCGGCAGGTTCTTAGCACGTGGCTAGCGCCAATGCGCTTGGAATGCAGCCATCCTCTGCTTGTAGGTTGGGACTCATAGGTATGGGTCTAATTTTACAGCCCCAGCGACTGGAACGGTGGATCGCAGATTTTAGCTGTGTTCAGACAAGAATTAGTATGAAGATGTATGAAGTATATGATCGAGGCATCCGATATGTGCGGTACCAAATTTTGACCCAAAGCCACGTGACCAACGCCGATATTTGCTGTGAATCTTGGAAGCAACAGGCTGGTACAACAAAGCTCGAGCTGAAACTGCAGATGGAACGCAGAGCATCGAAGGGTGGGAGACTGGGCTGCTTCGAGACATTGCGACATGATACCGACATGATGCTGCCATGGTAATCTCTTCACAGACGAAGGCCTGATGATGCCGTGGCGTTTGCCATTTATTCGGTGCCTTGGTGCAACTTACTGCGTCCGGGCAAAGTGCTGCAGAGGCCCAACAGAGACACTTTCCAACATGAAACTTTCTTGACGCCAGAGAGGTGCCACAATTCTTGGAGGTTGTGGGCACCTCAGTTTTGACATGTTTTGACTAATCCCATCACCCTAATATTAAACACCCCATCAATGGTCCCAAAACAATGTCGAATTTCCCTACTGTTTACCATGGTTTCGTTTAAGGGGTGTTTAATATTAGGGGGAAGGGACTACTTCTTGCAGAAATGACTGGGTAAAGCTGAAGAACCCCATGCGCTGGAGATCATCTCCCGAAGTTGGGCACATTTGAAGGTCGTCGAGCACTACGCTCGTGAGAAGCCAGAGAGGGACCGGCAGCATCGGAAGCACTCTGGGAATGCAAAAGACGTAGATGGTAAAAATGGGAGATTCTGCATCACCATATGGATGTCAGATGTTTTTGATTGAAATATTGTTCTTGATTTTAGTTGGCATACTGGCATACCATGGCATACCCAATCATTTTCTGAATCTATACATTCAATCATCAACAGCTATCCGATGTTATCCGATGGCATCACAATGGCCATTCCATAGCACGCTCAGTCCATGCCATGGCAGGACATCGTGGATGGTGCAACGAACGCCATCCTCGGTGAGCTCCGTCCTGGTCTCAGGAAAGGCTTTTTTTAAATGGTTGTTTATAATTAAACTTCCATGTTTAAAGCCTTTTTTAATGAATAGTTTATACAACCAGAATCCAAAATGGAGCCAGACTGTGTACATCTGTGTACTAATAGCGTATAGGGGCTACTAATAGCGTATAAAGGTCGTTTTCTGGGATGATGGAGATCATTCCGATTCAGTCCTTGAGTGGATACCCAGATGGTGAGGCAATCAATTACCAAGCTCTCTAGATGCACAAGTCATCAACACGGACGTAGGACTTGGCTTCGAATTCTGCGTTTGCGGTACGTTTCTGTTGTTGAAGTGGGTGTGTTTGATAATGGGATGGGCCCCAATCAAATTGGACAGTTAGATACAGTTATAGTTCGCTTGTTTGGCAGGACCGCCCTATTTCCATGTGCAAACAATTGGTGCGGTTTGTGCAGAAGACCAGCACGTTGAAGCGGAGGCGTTGCCTGTCACGGGAGTGAATATGTTGTGGTGATACTCTCAACAACATAAAATTACGTACAATATTCTAGTGCTTCTTTGTCATTACACGGTTCAAGGTTGAAAGCCCAACAGTTACACTATCACAATTGCTGTCTATGATAATTATTCTCTATTAACACACATATATATATATTATAATCATTCTTATTTGTACTGTTATCATTATTCTATATTATGTAGTCTGTAGTAGTCAATATTATTTATTGAAATTACAGCAATATGGTACCATAGCATTGTCTCATCCCAATGGCTGCCCCATGATCTGACGATGCAGGATGTGAAGGGTGAAGGCAGTGCTGAGTGGCGCGAAGACTTGGAAGATCGTTTGGAGGCCAGCCATGAACCAATGGGAAAATATCAGATTGATAATTATCATTGTAATTATGCATAATTATATATATAATATAATCAGAATTATATATCATAATTGTTATATATATAATATAATTATTATTATATATAATTATGTAGTTTGGATCATCGTAACAACTGATTGATAATACCATTAGTTTATGAACCGTAATTTTAGGATAACCCATATTAATGTTTGTTAATGATTGTGATACTTTTATAGATTACGAATGATTGTTACGCCATTTGTCATCCAAGCAAAACATATGCAGAATAGTACAGTATATAAAATATATAGATGGGCATTGAAATAGGAAAATCATCGTACCAAATAGTTGCATAAACCAGCAAACGTGGCAAGCTGGGACATTTCCGATTACTGTATATATATAATATAAATGGCCATTGAAATGGGAAAACCATCGAACTAAATGGGTAAAACCAGCAGGAATATGTAAAAAGCAGCAGCACATCTCTGTTCTAAAGATTCCTAGCGGCTTGCTGGCCTAGTTTCTGACTATTTATTCAGTGTAGTGGCTTGCCATTCTGGTTTGTAAGAAAACCATTGAGAATGAATCACTTACATCGTTACCTACTCATAGCTTCAGTTGATGCTTCCGACACGGCTTCCAGGAGACACGTGACCCAAAGATGTGGGGGACGGAATCTGCGATGCGCAGGAGTGGAACGCAGGGTTTGTGTTGATGACAGCATGTTTTGCAACATTAAACATCGATAATAATCATTAAACCATATTAAACCATATCAAAATCAAACATCACTCCTACATCCCTGCATGTTGCCTAACAACCTACCATCCTTGAGGCACTATATTTCACATGTCATTTGAGCCATCTGACACTGGAGGAAGATTTTTGGCGTCAATGTTCACCGCGCTGGCAACTTAGCTCACGACGACTGAAGATTTGAATGGCCTGTTGGAACAGAATGTAATGTAATTAAAGTAAAAAAAAATCCTTACCTTGACGTTGTTTCCATGTTGTGCCAGCATCTGGACTTTCAGCAATGCTTGAGGTCTGGGGTGGGTGGCCTTGTCCTCAGGAATCCTGTGATTTCTTGTGTTGATGGCATATATTATATGGGATTGTCCAAGAAATGGGGCCACCCAAAATCCACCTGTAAAACATGGTCAAACTAAATTGGATGCCATCCACCATGCCCAGGTACGCCTATCGAGCCTTGGTGGTCCTGCGCAACGGAAAGCAGGTTGGCCTCACAGGGATTTGTGCACCTGTTTACCAGAAATGTAACATATAGACACTGTACAGGAATCATGATGACCAACCTTGAATCTATAGGTAGCCCAATTCCAAAGCATATATGGTACAAGTGGGGAAGTGCACAGATCTTTGACGGAAGCAAACACAACTGAGGCTCTGGAAAAGCCAGAGCCATTGGAATTCCTCAGTATCGAGGAGCTGCAGTGCAAATTTCGAAGAGACGGCACTGCTCTGTACTTTGAATCAAGTTTGCATTTTTCAACAAACGAATTGGTACTAGCAGGGGTTGGTAACTGTCCCATTTTGGGTATATTGGACATCACCTTATTAATAGCCATTATAGACCATATACCTAATGGTTGGGTGATGTTCAATGGGGACATTTAATGACCCATGACTAGTGGAGTGCATGAGAAAGCTTGCCGAAGGACAAGAAGAGAGTTCTCTCCGAGTACAACTTGAGGTCGCTTGACAGGTCTAAAAAAAACTCATCACGGGACGGTGTGTTAGGCCAGTAGAGTCGCTGGAGTCCATCAGCCTTTCCCAGCGCTGTACCATGCGCCAGGCATCAGTTGTGCCTTTGGCGAGACCTCTCAGAAAGCCATCCAGCAGACCGAAGATACAGCACCTTGCCGCACTCGGATGGTTGCGGCGCAACACAAGCACTGACACCAACAATGGTACTGTCACACGCTTGCAAGTTTCTTTGCTTAGATCCAACAGACCATTCGGATCTATGTGGATCTATTTGGATCTAGGTTCAAGATGGTTCAAGTAATCTATCTTGTTTATTCATGTTTATTCCATTATCTTCCATTTCACCTATAAGAAGATTCTCCCATATTCTCCCAATGAGTCGCAATACGTTTGGAGTGGATTCAGGTCCCGATGAGTTTTTCTTCTTCACTGAGACATCCCCGGAGAAGAGGAGGTGCGAAAATGATCATGAGGATGAGCAACCATAGTGCCATAGTATTTTTGGATTCTTCATTGATCAAGCATATTTTGCGGGAAAATATAGTGCCATTTTTGCAACCATAATTTTGGGTATCCCCCTTTGAGACAAACCCCTACTGTTGATGGAAGAAATCCTGCACCACCTTGGATGGTTGAAACCCTATAAATAATGGGATAAACCACCTATCAACTGGTGCAGGATTTCTTCCATCAACAGTAGTATAACCCCATTATGTTCAACTTCCAAGCTGCGATGAGGCGCTTCCTCGACCTGAAGGTGTCAAACATGCAGGGCATACCTCCGCCGCCACACTCAGTGCGTCTGCAGAGATTTGCCTACGGGATGGTGCCCCCCGAGTGATGTTTGTTGGTTTATAAACCCCATGAATATCCATGAATACTATAGTTTTCTATAGTTATATCTACCATAAACCATAGAATTCAGCCACTTCTAAGGCAACTGAACGCTATCTTATTGGGGGCCGCATCCTGTATGATGTGGGTGGTATTTGTAACTTTTCGAAGGATTTGCATCCATATAGTGATGCTCCATTTCTCATTGCCTCACTATCCTCACTGTACTTGCAATGTTACAAGGCCGCGCTGGACCTAGCCGGAAACCCTGAGCAGCAAATCAGTTCAAGAAAGTCAGACCGTATGGGTTAACTCGTGTTCAGTCAATCTGCTGTCATCGGAGATCTTGTTTTATGATGTTTTATGTGATTTGTTGAAGAAAGGTCTGTATCACACGGATCACAGCGGTACGCTGCGAAATGGTCGGCTCAAGTCTTCCTAGTTCGTACCTGCCAAAAATAACCAGTTCTCCAGTCAGTGTGCCCAGTGGGAAGGGCATGGAAGGACCAGCCAGGAATGGGAAAGGACGTCCAATTCTGGAGGGGAAAGGGTCGCTCCAGTGCCATTGAACTTGTTTTCCGGGGGGGCTATATTTGTGAGGGTTGAGAGAACAAGTTTGTACCAAGGCCTTCTGACGCAATGGCTGAGGAGGAGGGGCTTTGGTCTCAGAGAAGCTGAATGATAAGATCCATGTCACGTAACTCCGCGGCACGTCACACATGTCACATGTGACATTATGAACTATAATTCTCTAATTACTGTAATTACATTTAGTTTGATTAATTATACGGATTATGCACATTGGTGGCAGCTTTTCTCCGATTCTCCAACCATCGGTGTTGAGCGTGTTTTCGAATGATCTATGAGTATACTTGGATACCTCAGGGTTGGGGACAGAAATTTGGAGAGCAGAGAAGCGATGCAGAGCCGGAAGTTTGTGGAGAGACGGGAAGATTGCAAAGGATCCTTCATTTCCAATCGTGCAATTCAACTCAATCTCACTGCTTTGATTCCTTACCCATTTTGCTGTGACTCCCGCCGCATAAAAGAGAGATTATTCGTTCAATTTTTGATACATTAATATCCTCCTGGGAATTTAGCCTAAAGACTTGAGGACATGATGTCTTTAAAAAACTGTATTATCATGTATTATCATTAATTAATGTATTATCGTTGGCTTGGGCGCTCTGTGAGAAATTGTGAGAAGAATTCACTATGCCGAGGGATGCTGAGAGCTATAGGATGTATACCCCTGACCAAGGCAGGAAGTTATTTTCACCGAGAACACCGCGTCGCGTGCTCAGCCACTTTCCATTTCAACATGTTGAAGCCTACTTCTTGAAATCTGAATGCGTCTGAATGCTTTAGGCCGGACAGAGAGATTTGGGATGAGAAGGGTGGTCTCATCAAGAAAGGCCCGGCAATCCACAAATTGTTAATACCCCCAAAGTGTTGTGTCGATCGAGTCCTGACTTTGCTGCAATAAAACAACGACAAAATACGACACACTTTTTACAGCACATTTACATACATTTACATTTTCACAACTTTTTCTCCAGCTTACTTGTAATAAATTCTTTCACTGCAAAGTAGCGTAGAAAGCTGGGCTTTGATCCAGGTGCAGCTGAAATTGCTGAGCGCGATCAGGATCATGTGCCAGAAGTCAAGGCAATTGTTGAGCGTAAAGTGGAGAAGCTGCTGCATCAGTCAGGGTTTCTCCAACCCATAGGTACATCCAATAGGGGAAACTTTATCGAGCCAGGGTTGGGAGCAACCCTGTCAGTGGATAGAGGAGAATGCTGGTAACCTGCCTTGTCCAACGGAGTAGACTTGGGCTCAACTGCCCTCCACCAATTTGGACAGGTTTTGACCACTCTAGGTGCGGCGCCAGTGTAGTCGCTGTCATGCCAGTGTTCGGAGAATGTTCTGTAGCAAAAAAACATTTTTTTTTGGCTGCAGGCATGTTTGCCGTGCCTGTGACCGCAGAGTTGATGTCTTAGCTGTTTCAACTGCATTCAACTGCCAGTCCGACACAAGTGATGACTCTGCAGTTGGTACCACTTGTCAGTCCTTTCTTTGCTGAGGACAACCGTTGGTGAGATCCGTCAGAAAGTGCAAGAGTGGAAGCCAGAGTGACCCTGAATACTACAGTACCCTTTGTATCCCTTTGTGAGACGCTTATATCAAAATTTCGAGGAAATTATTTTATGAGACACGTTTTGAAAAATCATCCTGGAGCCAGGTATTCCTTGGAGCAAATTGAGCTCGTCTGCAAAGACAAAGATGTAGTGTGCTCAGCATCGATTGGTTCATGCCCAACAAACTTATGATGACGTGTAGTCAGCAAGTTTGCGTGGACCTGCTGGCGTAGAGAGAGAACCACGAAAGTCACAGACGACTGAGGCATGGGGGCCTCTTTTCAACAAGACCTCCCGCCCAAGGCCTTTGGCTTTGACAGTTTGATGGCTGTGATATCTGGTGCGGTAGGATCGTATGGTACATAAAGGATTACAACATCTCGAAAAGGCCATATGAAATCAAGAAATATCTCAGTCCACAGGGGTCGGCATGCTCAGTTTAAACTTCAAAGAAACATAAAGAATGCGCAGATTTGCAATGCACCATTTCCAGGGACAAGGCAGAATATTCAGAACATCCTGGCATTGCATGGTGGATCCAGAGTCACCAACGACACCAATGGCAAAGCCATTCCATCCATCCGATGTTTTTTTTTGTGTTGCCAGGGATGACGATGAAACCGTTACAGGCTTAGATCGACATGAGTCTGCACCATGAGATTTCCTGACTGGGGCTGGATATACTGCAACTCCCCTTTGAGGTCGAGTCTTTGTGGAGTGATTGGGACATTCCCCGTCGCATGATGCAGGCCCGCTCTTAATAATCTGAACGCTGGAAGGCTTTTAGGACAACAGTTTCTCGTCTTGGCCGATCTTTGGAAGGTTGCTTTGTGGATCAAAGAGAAGAACGAGGAGACAGGCGAGTGCGAACCTTAGAAAGCATGTTTGTCGGTGTGAGCTGTCCTCCCATTGAGCTTCTCGAATCTGTGATGATGATGATGATGATGGTGGTGGTGGTGGTGATGGTGGTGGTGATGATGATGGTGGTGATGATGGTGGTGATGATGGTGGTGGAGGTGGTGGTGACGATGACCAAGACATACCAAGACCAATTGAAACACCACCACCATTGGATCCTTAGGTGGGAAAGTACCTTCTGGAAGATGTTGGAGGAGAGCAAATGCTCGGAGCCCAGATCTGGTTCTGAGTCCAGCCCCTCAGATTGGCCAAATTGGGGCACTCCCCTGGCCTTCAGGTGACGATTGGAGCTTCCAGGGTGCAGAGCCTATACAGTAACATTGCAAATCAATGCAAATCATAAAAATCATATCCATTCTGATGTCAGTGACACCGATCCAGAATTTTCGCCTGCTGAGGTCACACCATTTGAAAACACTCTAGTCCAGCTCTCAAATTAGCGACTGGGAACTGAGATTGCTTTGGAAAATGAGAAAATCGCAGTACTCTAAGAAACAATGCCGAAGTTAACAAAGCTTGAAGCTGGAAGAGCTGGCTTCAACTGGACTGCTTCAACCTGGTCACCCCAGGTCGGGTGATTCTTGCAGCGACGTGGTGGTGTGTCGTAGCTGTCGTAGCTCGAGGTCCTGAGTTGCTCTTCGCAGAAAGTCACAGCTACAGCATTTTACAGCTGTTCCAGATGAGAGAAGGAGCACTTGGTCAGTGTCGGATGAAGCTTGAAGAGAGGGACAGCAGGTCAAATGCTCACAGACTTTGAGAAACCACACTAAGTTGGAATTCAATTCTCAGATTGAATGCTTCGAAGCAGATGCAAATGGTAAAAAAATGTGAACTGTAGATTAATGTAACGGATGTAAATGGATCTAAATGGTAGAACGGTGCAGGAAGCAAACCTTGTAAAGGGAAGCAGCAGTGACCATGACAGCTTGCATGACCTGTGGCTCAAGTCTTCCCAGTTTGCACCTCTCTTGTGCTGCATTCCTCAGGTGGGGAGCCCCAAAGGAACGAGGGCACTGGATGCCCTACTGCTATCAACCTTATTACCAATTCATGGGTCCAGAAAGAATGAATGATGTTCAGCAATGCCTATCATGTCTATTTTTTCAAGCAACTTATGTGTTCTTGAGATTGTAGCAAGTGGCAACGGCAACGGCATTCTAGATTCTACATATAGATCATTCATCATTTGTACTATCATTTCTGGATATATATATATATATATCATTTAAAAAGCTATCATTCAATTACTGGATATGCCATTCCAGTACATGTATCATACATGTATCATTCATTTGTCATTCATATTAATTCTATGGAATTCTGTAAGCACCTTTGCAGGTGTTTGATTCGGACCGCATTTTTAATGGAAAATCTTCTGCTCCATGAGGTATTTTGCCGCCATGGCTGAGGAGGAAGGGTCTCGGCCCCGGCGCAACATGGAATCGTGAATGGTCTGGCAAAAGGAAACATGTCACGGTTAACACAAGGCAAAACTCTAGCAGCATGAGTTTCAGAATTCGCCTGGAATCCAGCAATAGAGAGGTGGCAAACACATGCAAATTTTATCCAACCACGAATTGTGCAAGGGGCAAGGTGAATCAGGTGAGGATTCTACCGGCAGCGAGCAGAACCACAGGAAAAGCACGGTGTAAAATGGCCTACAAAGAATGAGGTGATGCAAGTTCCATCGTGTGTGGACATTGAGATTGGAACAGCTGAGCTCGAGGATAGATCCTTTCAACAACGCCAAAGCCAGTCTGAAAATTCCCCACACTTGGACTCAAACAAAAATCGTGACGAACTCACCGCAAGTGCAAGATACTTGCCTACTGCCTCACCAAAGTAGGCCATTTATATTACAATATCATTTTACATCAATAAATATCAATAGTCAATTTGTCAATAAGCTATTAGGACCGACTAATGAATCTGCTACACTGCTGAGGCAGGAAGTCATTTTCACCGAAAACACCGCGCTGCTGTCTGAGCCAGTTGATTTGCATTTCGCAACTGGCCGTGATATACAGCTCTCAACAGAAAGGCATAGGTTGCTTGAAGCATTCGCTTCCTCACTTGTTTAGGCCGGACAGAGAGATTTGGGATGAGAAGGGTGGTCTGATCAAGAAAGGCCCGGCCTACGTCGGCATGATTTTGCAACCTCAAATTAAATGAACAATTGTAGACATAATTATCCTCTTCTTGCAAGTATTGATAGATAGACTCTGGAACGTCCTGATGTGCAGGTCCTTGCACATACTCCCAGCGACTGTAAGAAAATTGTTCTTCCGTAAAGTCCAAATGTAGAAAGCTGACATGTGATCCAGGTGCAGCTGAAATTGCTGAGCGCGATCAGGATCATGTGCCTGAAGTCAAGGCACCCAAGTCTTGACAGGTTGTTTACTTTTGACTTGGGCAACCATCAGCTCATCAGCTGCCATGTTTGCAACAATTGAGTCATCCATTGGTCCAGAAGAAAGGAAGCATTGGATGCTTTTCGGCACACTTCACGCTGACTTTGCAGGTTTTGACCACTCTAGGCTGGAGATCATGTTTTGTCCAAAGTCGTTGAATGTCGTTGAATGTCGTTGAATGTCGTTGAGTTGCCAGAGACATGGACCCTGGTGGTTACATAGGTCCAGCTGATGTCCATAGTCTGCTGATGCGAATCGCCACAGGCATGTTCGCCGTGCCCGTGACTGCAGAGTTCACCTCTCAGAAAGGGACCTGGAACGGCTTGGATGGGCTTGGTATGTCTCAAGGCACCTGGGGAATTTTGAAGATTTCAAACATCACCTGAAGATGCTTAGTGGTAGTATCTGGTAGTGATTAAAAATGATGGGATGGTGTTCACCTGATTTTTTTCAGCCACACTGGCCACACTTGTGTTGTTCGCAAGAACTACTGACCAAGGACCACAGTGGGTGAGATCCGTCAAAAAGTGCAGGAGTGGAAGCCGGAGTGACCCTTGCATGTCCTCATCATCTTCATTTTGCAACTTTAAGGTCCTGGAGACTGACATGACACGTCATGGAACCAGGTATTCCTTGGAGCAAATTGAGCTCGTTTGCAAAGACAAAGATGCTGCGTGCTCAGCGCCAGTCCTCAACAGATTGTGATCCTGTTGAGTGGCTGAACTGAAATGAATTGTTCGCAAGGACACATGCGTATCCATGTGTCACGTAAGGCATGGGGGCCTCTCTTCAACAAGACCTCCCGCCCAAGGCTGTTTGCATGTGGGGCACAAGGGACCTAGGGCAGTAATTATTAGCCTTTGCATTGTCACTCAGAGCCCCCGTCCTTGGTATGTCTGACGTATCGTTCAAAATATGGGTCATTGAGTCATTGCATTTAAGTATTGCCAGGGGATTGGCGCTTGATCCAACAGATTTTGCCAGCAATGTTTCCCGCTTAAATTGACCAAGTCGAAGAAATGCAAACCTTAACGATGAGATGCCTGTGGAAGGCTGGCAGAATATGTTCTCACTGTTGAGTTGATATACTGTAAATGGATCTGTGCTGCTAGGGATGATGATGAGACAGTGATAGACTCAGCTGACCGAGTCTCCATTTTGACGAACAAACTCGTATCTTGTAAATGATTGAAACTTGGGATTGCTCTTTTCGCAGACTTCGAATTGCAAGAAGAAATGGACAGATATAAAATATGAAATGATGTGAGATAATATATTGATAATATGAACTAGTCATGAAAGATATGAAAGGCAGAAAGTCAAAGATATGATGTGCCAATCACTCCACCAGCTCCACCCGTATTGAGGTCGAGTCATTGTGGAGCGATTGGGACATTCCCCGCCGTATGATGCAGGCCTCTGCATACGCTCGGTACAGATTGTGGAAAGGCTTGTGGAAGTTGATAAAGTATATAAAGTCTGATAGGGTCAGGGTCATGTAAAGTTGATAGACTAACAGATATTGCTTTGAGTTTGCCAAATGGAAGCTTGAGGTTGCTCTCTGGATCAAGGAGAAGAATGAGGAGACAGGTGAGTTTGATCCTAAGCCTATTGTACGTGTTGAACGTTTCACAGTATTTCCCCAGGAATGAAATACCTGCAGACATCTGCAGACTGAGTCGGTGTTTCTGAGGTGGGAGAGTACCTTTTGGAAAATGTTGGAGGAGAGCAAATGTGATGACTGGAGCTTCCAAGGCCCGAGTGGAGCGGCCCGCTGCCATAACCTGCCCAAGATAACTGTGCCCCCCGCGTAATATGGCAATCCATAAGTCCCTTAAATCAAATCTACTTGTAGCCACCTATCTTACTGATATAATCCATTATAATTCAGGATATAATTATACCCTTAACAGACTATACATAAGAATTATACGTGTGTTTGAGTGAACCAACTTCCAGCTTGATGGTTCGCATGCACAACTCATACTGAGGTCACACCATTTGAGCACTTGGTTCTGCGCAGATGCTGAAGGCAGAAGTCTCTGGTGATCAGAGCAACACAAAGAGCTGCTAGCCACTGCCACCTGCTAGAGCTGACTGACTGGCCTCCAGAATTCACACTCCATCCCCCTAAAACATACCGAAACCATCAAAAGATCTTTAAGGTCAGGAGAAGAGTGTTGCAAAATTCACAAACACACCATGTGGTGGACAAATATGGAATTCTGCTTCAGCACTGCTATCTAGTTGTCGACCACATAGTTCACAAGCTCCGCAATGCAGCTGAGGCTGGTCCACCTTGTTTGGTAATGAGAACGAGTGGCAACAGAGGATGATTAGAGCTTTCAGAGCTTAGGACATGTGATCCTTAGGCAATGCGGAAAAAGTACAGAGGATAGTGTGGGAAGGCCAACTGAATGTGCAAAATTGCGACAACTTTGAGGCTGAAGCTTCCTTGCACGCACTGGTCCAACTTGACTTCATGTTTCGATGCATGTGGATGTGCTAATTTTCAAGCATCAAGCGGTGGAAGGTGTACTATATACGATCAAGCCAAAACAGATACTCTTGAGTACCTCATGATATCCAGACTCCAGACTTAACGATGCAATCTATTGTTGTTGAAAGTGACACTGCTCTCCTTTCCAACTTGATTTGCTGATAGCCATGGCAATTGCAGCGGGTAGGGGCCAGGTTCCTTTCGCAAGGAGGTGGGGAGGACGGGGAGGTGGGGTGCCTTTGTTTGGTACATTGGCTCGTCCAAAAATGGGGGGATCAGGGTTACCGGATGATACCGGCAACTCCCCACATGGCCATTGAGAAATGAATCATTAGATTGTACTTAGACAAGACTTGTAGGGCCCCATTCCCAGATATCCTTTGTGCAGATTCCCTGCTCTAAGTTTCCCAGTTTCCACTCAAGACTTGCCAGGCGGGCCTGTACCTATCACCATGTGCTGTTTCTCGTCATTGGCGCATTCCTTCTCAGCAGACGGGGCGTGTTGGCCCCAGTACTATCCATTGGACAAGGCTCAGAAGTTCAAGAAGTGGAGGAGAAGATCAAAGGTAGCAAAGTCTTCCTGCTCTCCAAGGAGTATCCTTGGATTGGCTGAAGCTTACTTTTTTTTTGGATTCTCCCATTGGTTCATCCACCATTTTTGGGGAATCTATCAGGAAGACCGGGCCAGACCTTTACGACCTTTAGGGGGGGGCATCGGGCCATCCAAGGTATTGCCCGTTCTGTCAAAGGGCCAAATCGATTTTGAGTTCTGTCGGAGTTGCGGGCCTCGAAGTTTTGGAGCTTGCAGATATGGACAAGCGGCCATTGGTGAAAGACCCTGCAGCTATCATGGACTACATGGAAAAGATCACTGGCGCCCGGACTGTCCCTCGTTTGTTCATCGCGGGCAAGTTCGTTGGTGGTTACGACCAAGTCTTAGTTGTTCTTCTGCTGCATGTCGCTTTTGTGCCCTGCAGTTTGCTTAAGTTTGAAGTGGAAGTGTTGCAATATGTTGCAATCATTTCCAGGGTAGAGAGGCAAACTATCTCTGGTTGCAGATGAGGGTCTTGATCTGACATTCACTGCCAAGATTGGTCGGATAGCATTTTCATTTTTGCCTGATGCAACCAACCCTGCAAAAAGCAAAGCAATCCCCCAAAACAGATGGAACGGCAATATCCTGCCCAAGGTAGTGGCAAATTCATGTGAATATATGTGAATTATATACACATTTTCTAACTCATGTTTTTGGGTCACTACAACATATTTCGCACTTTGGACTGAGGATGACATTGTCCGGATGTCTCAATCCGGTGAATTGCAGCAGCGCCTGAAAGAAGCTGACGCGTTGTGAATTGCTTGGGAAAAAAAATGCGGCAAAAAGATGGGAACATGGTCGTTTTCCCACTGGGATACTCCTTGTCACCATTGATTTCCTCATCATCATTGGAAATGACAAATTTTGGATAATGTTGGGGTTGCATGGGGTTGCCAAATTTAGAAACAATAATCCTCATGCAGCTCAAATGCGGGAAATTTGGCAAACCGGCTTCGACGATGGAGGTGGAGCTCAAAAGGAACCAGACATTGCTGAAATTGCTATGTTCATTGGTCCAATTGGGCAGAAACTTTGGTGCATTTCAAACTTGTTGCAACTCCCCAGCCTGGATTTGGTAGGGGTAGGTCAAGATCCTGTGATGTCCATCATGTTCTCACCACATTCGCCTTTTTGACTACAGCCCATCCTGCCGTTGCTGGATGAGCAGGGCTGCTTTTCGGTGCTGTGGATCTACAGTCTTGAGGTAGATTTTCACCCTCCTCAAGGAGAAGAAAGAAATGAGGGCAGTCTCAATTCCATTGACCCATTGATGGAAAGGACATGTAATTGTATATATAATTGTATATGTAATTGTATAATTGCATGTATAATTGATTGATGTTACAGTATTGACATGATCTCCAGTACCTGTGGCAGTCGGATGATCCCTTCTCATTGCAAGTGGCTGTTTTGGCTCCCGACTCACAACATCTACACCCACCGCCTTGATCGAAGCTGATTTCTTGCAGCACGCTCAAAGCTGCCTGGCTGGACAGTCGAGTTGAGGATTGAGCTACCACTGCCATCTCAAGATGCTCTCTGAACGCCTGACTTTGATGCACCAATCTCCTTGACCGAGGGGGGTAAAACACGCTGGGCAAATATGCTTTTAAATGTTTTGAACATCATGTCGTTCGGGCAGAGGAATTAATATACAATTAGCTACAGACAGTGGCTATTTGCTACAGACAGTGGCTATTTGCTACAGACCTGAGATGAGCTGAGTTTCGTTTCAGACCGGTTTTGTCTGAAAATGTTGCAGTGCCTCCAAAATAAAGATGGTTGATCATCATCTTCTCTTACTTATGTCTATTATTTTTTTGGGTACAGCCCATTTTTTTTTGATTACTCCACATCCAAAATCAACACCTGGCCAGGTTGGTGATGGCGTTGTCCTTTGCCTTCCTTCTTTGGCAGCAGCCTCCGGCCTCCAACGGTGTGAGTTTTGTTGGCGCGAAACCCAGGTCCGCTGTGGCCCTTTGGCTGCATGGTTCGGATGTGTCGTCCTGGGGACTGCCCGTTTAACAGTTGGGATCTGGGTTCATTTGATTGCTGATCATTGATCATCACATTATCATCACAACAATATCATGTCCTATTATAGAGTGGCTATTTCATGGATGATATAACCCAGTGACACTGACTGCCTTCTAGGTACAGCGTGGCCCGGTGCTTTGCCGCCCAGCTCTTCCACGCCGTACCCCTCGGGCCTCTCAAAACGTGGCCACGTTTCCACGTCGAGGTCTTGCATTCTGGGCAGTGCCCTGGATGAATTCACACGAGAGTCAGCATATTTGATAGTTGTTATTATAAACTGCTACCAATATTGATACTCGTTGCAATCATTGTTAATATTGTTAGAAGTCAGAAGTGAGTAGTATTAGTTTAACTATTATCCAATACTATCCATAGTTGTTGGGAAGCTGCAGTGAGTCTTCGTAACGAGAAGCCCAACGGGAAATCATGACATGCCTTTTCTCTGACAACCACAAACAGATTCCCTATGGCCAAATTTGAACTGCTGCTTGGCAAACGTTTGAAAAAGAAGGGAATGAATGATGTGAATTGGCCAGGTTAGACAATGATCCGGGTTAACCCTTCAGATGTTGGGCAAATAAACCATCGCAACAAATTGCTCTCTGCATGCTGCTATGTCCCAATTGGGGAGCCCGGAGCCACTGGCAGATACAGCACACTTACCTTTTCGGAAGTGGTTTAGCGTCCTCGTCATTGTGGTAGGTATTGCATGACCCTTACCATGGGTGTCGTTCCAACTCGCACTTGACAGTGAGGTGCTTGGCTCCCTCGCCTCTGTGAGCGTTCTCGTTCCTTTTTTAATCTTCCAGGCGCATACAACAAAACATGAGCAAACGCGTTGCTGAGTGAATCGTTTGATTGAGTGAGTATCACGCTTCATTGTTGAGTGAATCTTCTGTGGTTTGCAGTTTAGTACTTTCATTCGCCCTTGAAAGCGGACGTTTGTCCATCTCGGGTGGTGGCATGACACAGCTTTGATCACAGGGGAAGCTGACTCTCCACATGGCCCTGTTGCTGAAGAAACTGGTCCAGGTGGCACAGGACTATGTCATCTATGTCCTAAAATGAAGGGATACCGGGATAGTCCCTCAAGAATCCATTAATTTACGTCCACAAATTGACTACGTCCTGAACTTGACCATTCATTTTCATCATGTTTATTGTGCAGGCAGGCAGTTATTTGTAGATGATTGGGCAATCTACCCTCATTTTGGACACTGAAGTTGACAGAAGGCAAAGAAGCTGATCTTTCCCAAGTTTTCGCGGCAGGATCACAAGTACAAACTCCAAGCTCTGTCCATGCTGCCATTTTTCAGACTCTTCTTGATGTACGGTGGCTGTGGGGCTGTCACAACAGCAGTGCTGGTCGTGACACTTCGGCGAACGCTTTGGCAGTCAGGTCGCTTCTCAAGGTCCAAGGCAAGTCAAAACGTCAAGCCTTACGCTATGGCGATCCAGCCATATCCGAAACATCCTGATGGTTCGCCCACTATCACCATGGACTCCTACCGCAAGTTGGAAGTGATCGACCAAGATGACCTTTACAAGACTTTCGATGGCTCCAGAAAATCTTGGGAGAAACTGGCCGTGTGCTTGTGCCACATGTCGAAAGTGGGCCACCCTTGGAAGTCTTTTGTGGCTAAGCTGCAGGGGCATCCAGTCTTCCAGGCCCTCGCTGAGCGTGACACGGTGACAGACACATCTTTGTTCTTGTGGCTGCGGCACGTCTCGGATAAGGATGTAAAAAGGCATTTGATGCGTGAACTCGTGAAACACCAGCCAGTGCCACTAGCAACCGCATGGCCACAAAAATGTTTTTTGGACGAACTCCTTTGGACCATGATGGCAGCTCCTGCCTTGGTAAGCTTGAAGCTGAATTCCAATGTGGAAGGTGTTTCCAATTATTTGAACCAGATCTTTGACACCGACTTCGCTCGCAAAGGGTCAAGATTTGGAGAGTCTCAGCATCCATTTGCCCAGATCCAATTTGATGCCGATATGAAACCCGAGAGCCGCCGGCACTTTGCAGTCATTGACGTACATGGCACAACCACTCCGAAAGGATTATGGCCTCTGGAACTGGCAAAATCCTGTCAGTTTCTGCTGCTTCACATCAAGGAGAAAGATCTGAAATCGCGTGAAGTTCAGTCATTTGTGAAGGACATATCCACAGGTACCCAATGCAAATGTTTGTTTATCATGATCTGGGATGATGTTTGTTTGGAAGTGCGCGAAGATCCCCAGCAAGGCTTCGACGATGAAAAGGCGGGGCATGACCAACTAATATGAGAATAGACAAAAATAGTCTTATTCCTGTCCTATATCTATCTATATCTTATATAGGAGAATGACAAAATAAATACGTAATATAGGTGGAAAACCGTACGCTTTTTTTGGTGAATCCTGGGTTTCTAGAAAAAGTCTTCCGGCGAAATCAGTAACCGAGTTGGCCAAGCAACACTTTCAAGTTACGTTGTGCAGCCGACAAAAAAAGCGCTCAATAACTTGGTCCTACCAAGTGAAGGCATATCCAAATATTTGGGTCGTGTTCAACATTTTGTTGAAAAAATACTAATCAAAAACTTAAAAACTGACAAACCGCTCCTGGTAAGAGCACACTTGGGGTCTTCGACAAAGCTCGGCCATTGGCCGTGTGCAGGTCTTGCCCAGTTTTTGAAAAACACGCAATAATTACAAACTTTCTTTTGGTAGGGGAATACTAATTTTCACAAAACGAAGATGTGGCAAATACATTGTTGTGGCAGTGGTGGCGGTGGTGCTTGTCGTCGTTGTCCTCTTCCTATCCTGCTCCCTGGCCTCGTCGTGGTTGTCCGTGACATTGTCTGGGATCGGTTGGGTTATGTTGTTGTTGCTTTGACGTTGCAATTATTGTCGTAGTGGTGGCAGGGGACACTTCGTTTTAAATGACAGGTCTTTGCCCAAAATCTAAAGTCCCTGGGCATTGTTCCAAGAACATGTTGGTCCCTTTGCAAGCTTTGCCACCACATAGTTTATCTACAGCCTTTGCCACTTTGTGGCCCTCTCCAGGTCCACATTCTCCGCATCCCAGCTTCGGAAGCAAAAAACGTGACTGCGTCTGATCCTCCTTCCATCAAGATTCGGCAACAGCTGTATCCTGAGCTGAAGGAACGTCTTGATCAAGACGATCTGAAACAGAAGCCTGGCCGCATGTTGGCGGCATGTTGAGACAGATGCTGAATGGGGCAATTTTGTTGGATTTGCAAATTGCAAGTCTTGGACAATAAGTAGAAGAGCTGTAACAGGATGGATTCCTACATATTCATACATATTCCTACTAAGAGAGTCTTTGCAAATCGAACAGAATGTAAAACCTTTGGTCCACAAACAGAGCCCCTTTGAACTACAGCAGAGCTGCCACAACTGGAACAAGAATGTTCAATCTTCTCTTTCGAAGCCATCATGGTCCCAAGTGAGTGGCAAAGGTCTAAGCCAATGCTTCGGGTGAACGACCTACGAAAGGTGATGAATGCAGAGGAGCCACCACTTTGGGAAAGTTTGCGAAGCATCGCCACATCCTGCGCGGACAGCTTTTGTAGCCATGACGATGGCCTGCTCAACAGAAGATTTCCAATGATGCATCTCTACCGTGAGTAGCCTCCTTAATCAAGTGGTTCGCAAACATGCTTTCAGCATGTCTCGTTTCATCGCAAGTTGCATGCAAGATGATCCAGCCGCGGTGGTCCTGAGGCTGTGCCAAGTGGAGCGTGACCTGACTTCAAGCGAAAGGACTGACAACCGCCATGAAGCTCAAGACCTCAGAGAAAAACGTCTGGATCTTAGTTATTAGTTCAACATCTTTCACTTCCTCGACGAAGGGAACTGCAAGTTGGAGTTGACATGGAGGATATTGAGATGCCTTGCTATGCAATCGCCCTTGAGAACTCCATACGTTCTTTTGCATGACTTGTTGCTTTCAACCACGTCGAACATCTTGAGGGAGAAACCAAGCTTCTTATTCATGAATAGTATTGATTTTGCTCCAATGATGCAACAAACTGAGACTGTGCGACCGCTTGAACTCAGGTGGTGCCTTGGTTTTCCTAGGGCCTAGGAGAATTGCGACATAGGATATTCTAAAGATCCAACCGGTGGCGTGCTCATTCAGACGGCCCCGCAGCTAAGGACAGGAACTGCAGCAAAAACAGAAGACTGTGAAGCCCAGCAACCTCGCTGAGGCAGGGGTTGGTCCCCGCTGGGGACATTTAGGGGTCCTGCAAAATTGGTGCTTCAATAAGGTTGGGAACTTGGTGGAGATCCTAAGTTTGAATAAGTTTGAAAACTTGTAACTCAGCAAACAGGATTTGAATGCAGAGCCTCGGTGAGAATGCCTGAGTTTGCCGACCGCAAATTCTGCTGAGGATTTTGTGAAGATCCTGGTTGCTGAGAATAGTGAAGCCAACCTTGAGCAGCCAGGGGCTGAGTGTCACAACCAGCATTTGTTCTTAATGAATTCGTGATTGAAATAACAGCCCAGCCAAAGCTCCCGGAATGCAGCAACACAACGCTACGTTGTTTGAGAACTCGCTCATTTTGCAATGAGTCAGACAATATGTTCATGTTTGAGAATGAGCTGAGATGTTGAGACCAATTTCTCGTTGATCCAGTCATATCCCGTCATTGAGGCTCTACAAATTTATGGCGGAAGAGTTTGCGCAACGTGGGAAGCAAGATGTGCATGTGCAACTTGCGATGAGTTATCTGCACAAAGAAGTCATTCAGCTGTATTCCCATAGCGAAGAGCTGAAAGACAAGGATGGCGTTGTCGAAGCGTATGAAAAGCTTGTGTGGAAGGGGATGCCTTTTGAGATGCTTGATGGTGAGCACATGCATTTTCCTCGCAAATTCCTTGCAGATCTCTTCAAGTGTTTGAACGAGCGTGTGGGGGAGAAGCAACTGCAAGTTTGTAGTACAGTTGGCCCTCAAAGCTCTGGCAAATCCACGCTGAGCAACCACCGATTCGGCAGCCGTTTTGGTGTCTCCGCAGGTCGTTGTACTCGAGGAATCTTTGGAAGCTTTAAGGTGACGGACAATTTTTTGGTCTTGGTCCTTGACACAGAAGGGCTGCAATCTGCGGAGCGGGCTGATCCAGAATTTGATCGCATCATGATGCTCTTCATTTTTGCAGTGTCCCATTACATCGACATCACGGTGAAGGGTAACATGACCGAACCGCTTCCAAGCTGCATTTAATAATATATTTTAATTACTCAATCATTAAATTAACTTATAGCATAGCATATACATTGCTGAGTTGGCTTCATGCGTTTTATATTGGCTGCTTGAGTTGATATTGGTACCTTCCAAATCCTTCCAGCTTCCAATCAAGCCTGGGAGTCTAGGGAATGTTGTTTGGCTGTTCAGCTCTTGATTATTCTTCGTAGGTTGAAGTGTTTCGTGCTTGATCCTCATCGTTGACATGTAAGGTTGAAGAAGCTGATCCAAGTCTGCGTCCACGCGTGGAAGGAACTTGAAATCCACAAAGTGCCACAACCCAACACCAAATGGATCATGAATCAAGAAGCTGTTCAAGACAGACAGCATCACAAGGAGTCTTTCCAGAAGATGTTTGAAGAGCTAAAGGAGGTGTTCAGTTCAGATGATGATGTGAAATCCTTACGAGATTTCTTGAAACTTGATGGCCATTCCATCAACCATTCCATCGCAACAGTGCCTACAATGTATTCAGAATCCACCTTTGTCACAAATGCAGAGCCTGAAAAGTTCACTCGTCTCATGAAAGCAGACAGCTTCACCGAAGCTTGTGCTGACCTTACTCGAAAGATGCTGGACCACTTCCACACAGCCAGGAAGGAGGAGTTTAGCTTGGACAATTGGCTCGACATGTCTTTGGCAGTCTTCCAAGCAATTTGTTGGTTTCCGACCCTCACCAGCTTTTCTGATATCAAGCAAATCAATCAGAGGAAGCAAATGAGAAGTTGGATTGAATGCATGATGGACAGCACCTTCGAGACTCCAGAGAAAAAGCAGAAACATGACAAAGTCAAAGGTGCCTTGTGGCAGGAATGCCGTGAAGCAGGCGAAGCTTCGATCAAGCAAGAGCTGCCCGTAAAGCTCAAGCAACTTGGTGTTTTTTCAAGTTTTGCCAAGCATTTTTTTCAAAAGAGTGAGACTCTATTTGAGGCTTGTGAGGCATTGAATTGAGGCTTGTGAGGGAGTGTGAGGCCGCCCCGAGGCTTAATTCATAATTATGAAGAAATCTGCAAAAAATGATGCCAAAACTTTTTTGATGCTGGGTGGGGGGGTGGTTTGGAAAGGTATGTCATGAGGTGGGGGGTTTTGGAGGGTCTCTCATGGTATGGCATTCATGGGCTACATGGTTTGTCATGTCCAGTTATGTTACATGGCATGGCACGCATGGAATACATGTCGGGGGCTTGTCATGTCATGGCATGACATGGCATGCATGAAATACATGTCGGGGGCTTGTCATGTTAGGGCATGGCATGGCATGTATGGAAAACATGTCGGGGGCTTGTCATGTCATGGCATGACATGGAATACATGTCAGGGGCTTGTCATGTTAGGGCATGGCATGGCACGCATGGAATACATGTCGGGGATTGCCATGTCATGGCATGCATGGAATACATGTCGGGGATTGCCATGTCACCATGCATCTATGTTGCCATGCCATGTCCAGTGGTTCAAAAGCTGGGCCGTGCAGCCAAACACTTCAGCTGAACTTTGGCCGGATTAGTGCTCCTGACCTGTTTACCTTGGTCGAAGAAGCCGTGTGGGCACCGCAATCATGTTGTACTGTAATCCTGCTGCGACCCCGACACGCCATTCCGCTCAACAGGCCCAACAGGCTTGCATGGCATCTTGTGTTGATGTGTTGATTCTAATAGTTCTCAGTCAATATATCCCCGCACCAATTTGTCACTGATTTGTCACTGTTCATTTTTTTTGACTGTTGGCCGTGCACGTCGACTAAGAGCAAAGTTCTCTCACATCTTCCATGGCGGCTGGTTCCACTGGGACTACCTATGGGACTATCCAGCTCATAGCATGTGGTCGCAAGTTTGAGTACCGTGGATTTCACGGACAGTAGCTTGACTTGCAATTGCCATGGACTCATGACCTGACATGACCATGCCACATGACCTGTACATGACCTGTCACATGAGCTGTCACATGACCTGTAGCATGGCCTGTTGTTCGGCAAGTATTGACGGGATGTGACAGTGCCTATGGTCTCTGAGGGGGGACTCAACTGACGGTGCCTTGGTGCTCAACTTCCAAACGGGGTGGGGGCGAATGACTTCTTTTTGGGTGGCGTTGTGCCATGGTTGCTTGTTTTTGCATGTGCTAGGATATGCTGTGTGATGATCTGATATCTAGGTTGGGCACCGCAATCATGTGCATGACTTTGGGGCCAATACACACGGTCATGTCATTTTCATTAGAGCTCGTGAGGCTTCCGCAGAGCACTTGTACCTCATCCAAAGGCTTCGGACCAGGCAGAGTTTGTCATCCTGGAAGTGTATGCGGACACTCTCTTCCTTCATCGTATCCTGAAATGACATTGCATGAAGTTGTGTTGGCATTCATGTGTTGGCATTGCATGGCCATACATCATGATGACATGGCATGGTTTGACATGATGACATGGCACGGTTTGACATGATGACATGGCATGGCATGGCACGGTTTGACACAATGACATGACTTGCCATGAGTTGTTAGGATGACATGACATGACATCAGGTGGCATGAGCATAAGTGGCATGCATGACATGCATGACACAAGATGCCTTAGCACGACCATGGTCAGTACTGATTTGCTGGCCATTGAATCCTGAGACTTCACCGACAAGAGACACGGGGAGAAGAACACTGGCCTCGATGACAGCTATTAAAACCAGCTTTTGGAAGACCACCCGGATGTGGTGAAGTGGGCGAAGAATTTGGCCAGAATCCTCTTGCCCCTTGACGGCAGGTGGGTACTGGATGAAACATCCGAAAATGAGGAAGCTTCAGGTGGTCCCGAGCCTATCTTGGTGTCGGAGATTGAACCTGAGGGTGAAGGGCCTGTTGAGAATCCTTTCGTTGGCCTAGTTGCTTTAGGAACACGGACTCATGGCAAAGAGCGAATGGTTAAACATATCCCTGTTGGAATTCGGACCAAACCTGGGGTTCCATTCTATAGGGACTAAAACGAAAACCCAGGACTAAGGGGGGGTGATTTTCCCTATAGAATAGAAACCCAAGAAAGCTAACAACCCCCTGCCACTCCTATAAAATGAAAACCCAGCCTTATACTGGCCACCGCTTGGAACAAATAATCCACTATAGAATGAAAAATTGGGTCACAGTGATTAGGAAAAAGACACCTTATAGAATAGAAAACTGGGTTTGCAATGCCTTAAGTTTGGTTTCACTTTTTGGATCTGGGCTGGCACCATTCCACAAAAGAATATACTTGGTGACTATTTTACAGAGGGGGGGTTGGATTACCATTTTATAGGAACTGATCCAAGAGGAGCCGTGCCTCAGCATGGCCAGGCTCAGAAACATTCATATAATGATGTGGATATGTTACAATATATATATATAAATAAATCTATGTATGTATCTATCTATCTATCTATCTATATATATATATTTAAAAAAGTTATACGCATGTATACGCACTATTATTTTGCCTACTGACAAGCCCCCTGCCACTCTTATAAAATGAAAACCAAGCCTGACACTGACAAACCACTATAGAAATACTGAAATACATAAACACATAATATACACACTATAGAATAAAACACTGGGTCCTAGTGGTCAAGAAAAAAACCTACTGAATAGAAAACACTATTTCCAAGGCCCAAAATGTGGTTCACGTTTGG
This sequence comes from Cladocopium goreaui, assembly GCA_947184155.2. Taxonomy (NCBI): domain Eukaryota; class Dinophyceae; order Suessiales; family Symbiodiniaceae; genus Cladocopium; species Cladocopium goreaui. Next base: position 95,219 of record CAMXCT020001499.1, read on the forward strand.
ATCTGAGCTGGTGCCTTTCAAAAAAGAAACATTCCTGGGGACAATTTTTTGGAAGTGGTGTTGGATTTCCATTTTATAGGAGCAGCCCTGCTAAAAACTGATTCGTTAACAGTAATGATTACCTTTTCTGTTACACACTTTAATTTGCACTGTCATTGCCCACTGACACTCCCCCCTCCCCCTCCTATAAAATGAAAACCCAGCCGGACACTGACCACTACTTCCAAAAGATTATCCACGAGTGCCCTGCTGACTAGAAAACGCTATTTCCAAGGCCCAACATGTGGTTTCACATTTGGATCTGAGCGCCATCTGAGCTGGTGCCTTTCAAAAAAGAAACATCCTTGGGGACAATTTTTTGGAAGTCCCGCTGGATTTCCATTTTATAGGAGCAGCCCTGCTAAAAGCTGATTCGTTAACAGTAATGATTACTTTTTCTGTTGCGCACTTTAATTTGCACTATCATTGCCCGCTGACACTCCCCCCTCCCCCTCCTATAAAATGAAAACCCAGCCGGGCACTGACCACTACTTCCAAAAGATGATCCACGAGTGCCCTACTGACTAGAAAACGCTATTTCCAAGGCCCAACATGTGGTTTCACATTTGGATCTGAGCGCCATCTGAGCTGGTGCCTTTCAAAAAAGAAACATCCTTGGGGACAATTTTTTGGAAGTCCCGCTGGATTTCCATTTTATAGGAGCAGCCCTGCTAAAAGCTGATTCGTTAACAGTAATGATTACTTTTTCTGTTACACACTTTAATTTGCACTGTCATTGCCCACTGACACTCCCCCCTCCCCCTCCTATAAAATGAAAACCCAGCCGGGCACTGACCACTACTTCCAAAAGATGATCCACGAGTGCCCTACTGACTAGAAAACGCTATTTCCAAGGCCCAAAATGTGGTTTCACATTTGGATCTGGGCTGGCACCTTTCAGGAAAAGAAATCTTGGGGACAATTTTTTGGAAGTGGTGTTGGATTTCCATTTTATAGGAGCAGCCCTGCTAAATTCTGATTCGTTAACAGTGTTGATTACTTATTCGTTTGCAGTATGTTTCAATATTTTACAGTATCATACAGCATTTACAATATTATTGCCCACTGACACCTCCCCTTCCACTCGTATAAAATGAAAGCCCAGCCTCATACCCACCGTTTGGAACAAATTATCGACTATAGAACGGAAAACTGGGTCCCAGTGATTATGATTAGGAAACATGCCCCCTCTAGAATAGAAACCGCTATTTCCAAGGCCCAAAATGTGGTTCACGTTTGTGCTGGCACCTTTCAAGCAAAAAAATCCTTGGAAACCATTTTTAGAGGAGTGGTTGGATTTCCATTTTAAAGGAGCAGCCCTGCACAAAAATGATTCGTTAACAGTGTCGGCCACTTATTTGTTTACAGTATGTTTCAATACTTTACAGTATCATACAGCATTTACAATATTATTGCCCACTGACACCTCCCCTTCCACTCCTTTAAAATGAAAACCTCATACCCACCGCTTCTAGCAAATACTCCACTATAGAATGAAAAACTGGGTCCCAGTGATTAGGTGCCCCCTATAGAATAGAAACCGCTATTTCCAAGGCCCAAAATGTGGTTCATGTTTGGGCTGGCACCTTTCAAGCAAAAAAACAATTGGGAACCATTTTTAGAAGGGTGGCTGGATCTCCATTTTGAAGGAGCAGCCCTGCACAAAACTGATTCGTTAACAGTCTTGGCCACTTATTTGTTTACAGTATGTTTCAATACTTTACAGTATCATACAGCATTTACAATATTATTGCCCACTGACACCTCCCCTTCCACTCCTTTAAAATGAACACCCAGCCTCATACCCACCGCTTCTAGCAAATAACCCACTATAGAATGAAAAACTGGGTCCCAGTGATTAGGTGCCCCCTATAGAATAGAAACCGCTATTTCCAAGGCCCAAAATGTGGTTCATGTTTGGGCTGGCACCTTTCAAGCAAAAAAACAATTGGGAACCATTTTTAGAAGAGTGGCTGGATCTCCATTTTGAAGGAGCAGCCCTGCACAAAACTGATTCGTTAACAGCCTCATACCCACCGCCTTCTAACAAATAATCCACTATAGAGTGATTAGGAATCATGCCCCCTACAGAATAGAAACCGCTATCCCCAAGGCCCAAAATGTGGTTCACGTTTGGGCTGGCACCTTTCAAGCAAAACAATCCTTGGGAACCATTTTTAAAAGAGTGGTTGGATCTCCATTTAAATGAGCAGCCCTGCACAAAACTGATTCGTTAACAGTGTTGGCCACTTATTCGTTTACAATTTTTTGCAGTCACTATTATTGCCCACTGACACCTCCCCCTTTCACTCCTATAAAATGAAAACCCAGCCTCATACTGGCCACCGTTTGGAACAAATTATCCACTATAGACTAGAAAACTGGGTCCCAGTGATTAGGAAACATGCCCCCTATGGAATAGAAACCGCTATTTCCAAGGCCCAAAATGTGGTTCATGTTTGGGCTGGCACCTTTCAAGAAAAGAAATCGTGGGGACAATTTTTTTGAAAAGTGGTTGGATCTCCATTTTGAAGGAGCAGCCCTGCACAAAACTGATTCGTTAACAGTCTTGGCCACTTATTTGTTTGCAGTATACTTTCAATATTTTACAGTATCATACAGCATTTACAATATTATTGCCCACTGACACCTCCCCTTCCATTCCTTTAAAATGAAAACCCAGCCTCATACCCACCGCTTCTAGCAAATAACCCACTATAGAATGAAAAACTGGGTCCCAGTGATTAGGTGCCCCCTATAGAATAGAAACCGCTATTTCCAAGGCCCAAAATGTGGTTCATGTTTGGGCTGGCACCTTTCAAGCAAAAAAACAATTGGGAACCATTTTTAGAGGAGTGGTTGGATTTCCATTTTAAAGGAGCAGCCCTGCACAAAACTGATTCGTTAACAGTGTTGGCCACTTATTTGTTTACAATATGTTTCAATACTTTACAGTATCATACAGCATTTACAATATTATTGCCCGCTGACACCTCCCCTTCCACTCCTTTAAAATGAAAACCCAGCCTCATACCCACCGCCTCTAACAAATAACCCACTATAGAATGAAAACCCGAGTCCACGTGATTAGGAAAAAGACCCTGTATAGTATAGAATAGAAAACTGGGTTTGCAATGCCTCAAGTTTGGTTTCACTTTTAGAGATGTTTTTTCCCCAAACTGGATGGGCGCAATCCAGGTACCATTCTATAGTAAAAACTGGCCTACCAACCTCATCTCTATAGAATCGTGCCTCCAGGTTACCTATTTTATAAAGATAATTCCAAGGATGATTTAAAAATGCTTTTCGAGTCATTTCATGTTGACATGGCATGTTCTCCATGTTTTGCAAGTCTTGTCATGTTGACATGGCACATTCTTCATAATAGCTAACAGCTAACATGTTACTTGAACTGTTATGCAACCACGGTCGTACTTCAAAGTTTATGTTGTCCTTGTCTCATTTGCCTTGCATAGTTGAACCTGTGTATCCATAGCCTGCCCCAAACCATTTCTTTTCGGAGATAATGTTGGATTTGCAATGGTTGTCTTGCACGCTCAAACCTGGGTGCTGGAGGTAATGCTCATTACTACTATTACTCAAACAAAAGGATTTGTCACAGGCTTTGCACATGCTTGCCTAAATAGCTACTAGACGTGCCAGGCTTCCAAACAGCTTCCGCGAACCAAAAGGCCCAAAAACAACTCAAAAAAAAAATCTCTGTGGGGGGGAGAGGAGTTTTGTTTTCATCATTTTTCCGATGTGTTTGAGCCAATTCATTTTAGCAAATCTAGCAACTAGACGCGATGGTCAACTTAGGATTTGTCACAGGCTTTGTACGGCCGTACCCAGGTACGAGACGCGATGGTCAACTTAGGATTTGTCACAGGCTTTGTACGGCCGTACCCAGGTACGAGACGCGATGGTCAACTTAGGATTTGTCACAGGCTTTGTACGGCCGTACCCAGGTACGAGACGCGATGGTCAACTTAGGATTTGTCACAGGCTTTGTACGGCCGTACCCAGGTACGAGACGCGATGGTCAACTTTGGATTTGTCACAGGCTTTGTACGGCCGTACCCAGGTACGAGACGCGATGGTCAACTTTGGATTTGTCACAGGCTTTGTACGGCCGTACCCAGGTACGAGACGCGATGGTCAACTTAGGATTTGTCACAGGCTTTGTACGGCCGTACCCAGGTACGAGACGCGATGGTCAACTTAGGATTTGTCACAGGCTTTGTACGGCCGTACCCAGGTACGAGACGCGATGGTCAACTTTGGATTTGTCACAGGCTTTGTACGGCCGTACCCAGGTACGAGACGCGATGGTCAACTTTGGATTTGTTACAGGCTTTGTGCGGCCGTACCCAGGTACGAGACGCGATGGTCAACTTAGGATTTGTCACAGGCTTTGCAACATACCTCACTGATTTTGGCGTGCAAGCCAAGTGACGTTTTGTCACTTGGCTTGTACGCCCGTACCCAGGTACGAGCGTACAAGCAGGCATTTTTCTATGTGACGCCCCTCTGAAACCCATACCTGTCACATACCAACCCCCCCCCGCATGTACGCCCGTACCCAGGTACGGGCGTACGAGCCAAGTGACGTTTTGTCACTTGGCTTGCACGCTGGCATCACTGATGCAGCTTGTAAGGCTCAAAATTTCAATTTGACTTCAGGATTCTGACCTGGTGACCTCGTCTGACTCAGGGCTATGGCTGATGCGTCCGATGTTGCAGCCCAAAGGCAACAGGCAGAAGCACAAAAAGCTCTGGTTAGGCTAATTCCTGCCTATTAGGTTATTTTAGTTTTTAATGTTAAATTCTATCTATTAGGTTATTTGGTGTTCTGTCTTTTAGGTTGTTTGCCTGTTTGCCTAAATAGTTTATTTAGCCGAATAACCTAAAAACTGTCTTGTTTTAGACTTTGCTTTTCTTTCGTCAAGCTATATTTCCAACAGTTCAAACAAAAGACCCCGTCTTTTTCCATATTTGTTTCCTTTGGAATTTTTGAATTACATGTTTTTGGGCAAATAGTTTTTTTTTCAAATGTTTCTTCATTGTTTTGTGAGTGGTGTATGTCGTTTCTTTTGATATATGCGGGTCTGAAGTGATTTTTTGTGCCAAAGTGAAGCCTTTTGTGCTAAAGTGAATCTGTAAATTTCAGTCGGATATGTTTTAGATGGGGCAAGCCAACACAGCATGGAAGCAACAAAACACATGTCCAAAACAATATATGAGCAAATGGGTATGTCTCAACATGAAGTGTCCTTTTTTGACCCCAAAATGGTCACGTTGAAGCGAAAAAAGGTCACCTCATTTTCAGACATACCCAAACAAGAAAAAAACATGTTTTGCAACAATGGCAATGGATAGCTTTTGGGAGCGCCAAGCCAGCACAGGCTGAAAAACCAAAAGCAAGAAGAACAATGAAACCAACAAATGCAAAAACAACAACACAAAGTAATAAATCAAAAAGTGTGAAAACAATTATCCAAAACCTAACTTGTCAGCTGCATCGTTTATGAAACTCAGAGGAGTTCATGTGAATTCACGGGTGCTCATTGCTCATGGGTGTTCATGCGTGTTTTTCATTTTTTCGGCTGCCACCCATTTAGCTTACTCAGTAGGTTTCCATGCCCAAAAAGAAAAATCAAAGTAATTTATCGTGAGGTTCGCGCGCGATTTTTGGGTATAAAATGGCACACTTGCTGATTTGGTTGGTGGTTTTCTCTCATGCGCTGCTATTTGGCTGCAAAACCTGTGCCTTGGTGACCAGATGGAAATCCCCGAGTTCTTGGTCAGCTCGGACTCGATGGTTATTTGTTTATTTTTAACATAAATTTGGGGCCAGAGAACCCCAAATCATTGGCAAACCCTGGCTTTGAATGTTTTTTTTTTGAAATCATCTTGAACGTTGGCCAGTAACAGATTCATAAACAAAAGCGGTCAAGACTGGAAGGTTTTCCACTTGTAAGCAAGTAGTGGCAAGCACAAAATGTTTGCAAATTGCTTGGTGGGAATTGGTTGTATTCAAGGTGTTTTTGCAAAAACTAAACGGAACAATCCAGCCAAAACTTGATCAATCACTAAGGGGGTCTCCATCCCTCAAACCTGTGTACATCAAAACACCTTCCCAAAGATTTGCAATGACCTGGGGCTCTCCATCCTTGGCCTTTCTCCCCATTGAAAAAACAACGAAACTACCAAACAATGCAAGTGAGTTGAGGTGATCGGCATTCATGTCTTTGAGGCAAGTAAACCCAGAATTTACCCAAAATAAAGAGAAGGGTTGTCAATCCCAGAGCCCATCCATTACTACGTTACTACTTTTTTCGTCAAACCTATTTGCAAGAAAATGCAATCCAACCCAGAGTTAATCAATCACTTGGGCCTTCCCATGCAAATCCATTTCCTGAAAATTGATCCAAATGTTTTGCAATGACTTGGGGCCCCCCAGTCATCAGATTCATTCACATGTGCATGGGAAAATCTCTCCCAGAAAGTGTATGGTTGAAGATTTGTTGATGGAAAAAAGTGATTGACGTGATTGACCAACCATTTTTTGACAAAAAACATTTTAAAAAAACAAGTTTTTTTAAATAAAATCAAGATTTTTGCTGAATAAACATCATTTGATTGACTAAAAACCCAGATTTCTCTTGAATAAAATCATTTTGTGAATAAATCCAAGATGTTTTTAAGATTTTCAAGGAAATGAGGTGTAAGTTTGATGTAAGTTTGCATGAAAACTTTTGAGGTGCAAGTTTACATCAAACTTACACTAAACTTACACATCAAGAGTGTAAGTTTACACCAAACTTACATATCAAAAGTGTAAGTTTACATCAAACTTACACATACAAGTGCAAACTTACACTTCTCAGTGTAAGTTTGATGTAAACTTACACTTTTGATATGTAAGTTTGGTGTAAACTTACATAGTGTAAGTTTGATGTAAACTTACACCTCAAAAGTTTTGATGCAAACTTACATCAAACTTACACCTCATTTCCTTGAAAATCTTCAAAAAACCTTGGATTTATTCACAAAACAATCTTGGTTTTACTCAAATCTTTGTTTTTAGTTAAAAACAATCATATTTATTCAGAAAAGGACTGAATTTTATTCAAAAAGATTTCTTTTTTAAAACATGTGTTTTTTTTCAAAAAAATGTTTGACCAGCCATGTTTTCCATATCAAAAAATCTTCAACCAAACACGTTCTCGGAGAGATTTTCCCATGCACATGTAAATGAATTTGATGATTGGAGGGCCTCAAGTCATTGCAAAACATTTGGATTAATTTTTAGGAAATGGATTTGCATGGGAAGGCCCAAGTGATTGATTAACCCTGGGTTGGATTGCATCTTCTTGCAAATAGGTTTGACGAAATAAAAACGTAGTAACGTAGTAATGGATGGGCTCTGGGATTGACAACCTTTTTCCTTCTTTTTGTAAACATGAATCTGAAAACTGCAAAACCAAAAATTTACTGGCAAATTCCAGGTTTAACTGCATAGAAAATGTGAATGCTGAACACCAAGTCATTGTTTGTCTTTATATAGTCAGATTTTTTTTGGCATAAATGTCAAGGATGGAGAGCCCCAGGTTATTGCTAATTGTGTTTGATTTTCTGATATCGAGGGCTGGAGGCCCTTTAGTGATTGATCAAGTCTGGGCTGGATTGGCCGTTTATTTTTTGCAAAAAAAATTGAATACAACCATGAAAGGCCATCCAGTCTTGACAGTTTGTCTTTATAAAACTACTGCTGCCTGAACTGATTTCAAAAAAGGCCCCTTCAAACCCTTGGATTGCCGATAATTCAACAAAGAAATCGGCCCAGGGCTGGGACCTCCATCTCACGTTCATTTTTTTAAGTTCAAAGAAAGTGGATGGCAGCAAAACAAAATGACAAACAAACAAAAATACATGAACACCCATACACACGCATGAACAACCATGAACATTCATGGACACCCATGACCACTTGAGCGCGCATGAGCACCCATGAATTCACATGAATTCGTGTTTTTCGAAATACAATGCAGCTGGCAAATTACTTGTTGAACCATATGTTTCACAGTTTTTGAATTTTTTATTTTGGGTTGTTGGCTATGTGAGTTTTTGGTTTAATTGTTTTTTCTTGAACTGAACATTAATTCTATTTTTATGTTTTATATATTTTTTGGTTTTGTCCTGTGGTGGTTTCGCGCCCCGAAAAAAAATCGCTGATTTTTGCAAACCATGTTTTTTTTATTTATTTATATATAGTTATTTATTTTTTCTTTATTTATTCAAATTTATTTATATATATCTATGTATATATATATATGTGTGTATATATATATGTGTGTGTGTAATGTTTTGTATTTATATCTATAATTATATATATATATCTATATAAGTGTGTGTGTGGGGGGGAGGTTGTCTCAAAATGAGGTGTCCTTTTTTTCTCTCAAAGAACCCTTTTAGGAACCAAAAAAAGACACCTCGTTTTGAGACATATCCATGTATATACAATACATTACTTTTTTGACATGTGTTTTTTGTTTCTATCTTGTGTTGGTTTGTCCAATCCAAAATATATGTTTTCTGGTTTTCTTTTGTATTTAGTTTTTTTTCAGCATCATTTTATCGGAAAAATGTATCAAACCAAAAAATGTGTAATTGGAGATTACAAAATATTTTTTTGTATATAAAGAAAACGAAGTTTCTCCAAAAAAGGTACCAATACAGGTTATTCATATAAATAACCTATAAGAAAAAAGTTTATTCATATAAATAACCTAAAGAAAAAATGTTATTCGATCATTCTGACTATTAGGTAAAACAGTTGTTTTTCCTAATCGGTAAAAACACAATTTAACTAATAGTCAGAAAACAAAATATAACCTAATAGATAGAATTTAGCCTAACCAGAGCTTTTGGGAAGATGGCGAAATCCACGAAGACCGATGTGGACTTGAAAGCACTTCTGGTGGAAGCCATGAGTGAGGGATTTGACTCCTACATGGGGAAAGTCCTCGCACCCTGATATTCCTATTTATCTTGGAGCCATGCATGAATGTCATGTTTGTCATGGGGTGGTCTTTGAAGATGAGACATGCATGTGATTTCATGGTGATAGAACAGATCGGTTCGCTCATGACGTCATGACATGGCCCTGTTTTGCTTTAAGCATGGACAGCTTCAGATGAGGGAAGGTGTCAAAGTGCCCAATCCGACCAGTGGATGAACTCAAAGTACTCGCTCTCGAAGAAGACGCGAGTTCAGACTGGGGGGTCTTGCGCAATGCTGGCCCTGGGGGACACTGGTCAAAACTTGTTCCGCACGAGTTATTCTGTCAGCATGCTGGAAGTCAGCTTGAAAATGAAAAATCCGAGCATGTCCCACAACATGTCACTTGTGAGATTCACCAACAGTTTAGCCAGCTCATGCCTTGCAAGTGTGTCACATGGGAGTTTGCCAATGACATGTTCAATATGCTCCTTAATTTTCTCATGTTTCAATAGGAATTTGCCCATGACATGTCCAACATGCTGATGACATGCCATCATGTTTCACATGGGAGTTTGACCATGACATGTCCAACATGCCCATGACTTGCAACATGCCCCGCATATGGGTTTGTGGTACCACATGTTGACTTTATCATAGGCTCCCTACCATGGACATAACTTGATAAGGAAAGGGCAGTGGGCGTATGGCAGACTCGCAGGATCGAGACTGTCTTGATG
>CAMXCT020001499.1:110347-122847 GCA_947184155.2 Cladocopium goreaui
AATAATAACAATAATAATAATAACAATAATAATAATAGTTATAATAATCATAATGGTCATAATAATAATAATAGTCATGATAATGATAATAATAGTCATAATAATGATAATAATAATAATAATAATGATGATGGTTATAATAATGATGATAATGGTCATAATAATGATAATAATAATAACGATAATGTTAAGCCATTCAGAAAATTATCCGCGATCCAAATTAAAGGAAGGTAGTATATGATCTGGAAGGGAGGAGAGGGGGGGGAGGAGGGGGAGAGGGGGCGGTCCATTTCTCCTAGTCGTTCAGGGGATAAGATGTCCAACCCACCCTTGCTTCGCAAAGTAAACTAAAAGGTAGCCGTTGGGAGGCTACCTTTCGTAAATAGATTGTTTTTATTTATTTATTTATTTATATTATTTTAAGAATTTCAGATAATTTAAAAATATTGATATTAATTATTCTAAATATAAAAAAAATATTTTAAATTATATATCTAAAAAATAGGAATTAAATTCATCAAAAAAAATCCATATAAGGCATTGGAATATTTCTGACCCAATTTAATATCCTTAATTTTGTTCCTTAAAAATATCCAGAAAGAATCCAGATATCAAAGGGCACCCCAAAGAACAGGTAATGAAGGAGACGAATATATGAAATTATCGATTTTTTCAGAGGTTGCTTTCAGCATTTCACAATTGCTCACGCAGCTTGCTACATCTTTTGAGCAACTCAGGATCCTATCAATGACCAGCCCAAGCCCAACCTTTTTGACTCAGGAATCATGTCTTTTTCCATTCTATGAATCACGTCCTAGGATTTGGCTTCCAGCAGTGCTCTTTGCGACTCCGGAAGCCGAAGCTGGTTGAGCGCGAACTCCCTGCTGAAAGGTTGGTGAGCTTCTGCAGTTACTTGGAAAAACTGCAGGCGCTGCAAATACCCAACCGTTGCTGAGAGATCTGCTTGTTCTGAAACGCCAATACTACAAGAACTTGAACATCAAGCAACAACCTGCTCACACAACGCAAACAGAATCTCTCGCAAGCAACTTGATCAGGATCAAACAATTTGGCACATACCTACCTGTTGCTGGTTGCTGTGGAGTTGCAGCATCAAGAGCAACTTATGTCTGAGATTTGAGGAAGAGTTGCGAATCACCAATCAGCAAAATGAGAAACACACCTTTCCAATCCCTTCTTGTCAATCTCATAGATTGACTTCTTCCTCAAATGCCAGGTGGTAAGCATCAATGCTTCATGATTTTGCGCTCGTTATCAGCAGCTAAAGCGCCAGCCACTTGCAAGTCCCATGACATGACCCATGTCCAGTCCATTAGTTGATTTGGTGTCAATTCCAAGCTAAAATCTCATCTAAATAGGACCCCTGCGCAAGAAGTTGGGCTTTGCATTCCTAGACTTCCAATCTCTTCCATACGGCATTTGGGCTGGCACCAGCTACCAAAAATGGAACAACTTGCATTGAACCATGCGGAATTCAAACAAACTCAAGCCCAAATGCTCTCAAATATGAGCCCTGCCCAAAGTGTGGGTTCCTTAACCGCACATCGGGACAAAGTCCCATTCGATCGGTCTCTTGGGTGCGCTTTGGGACCACCTGAAGTTCATAGCTGACCTGCAGGAAGCGTGCTGCAATTGTCGTTTAGAAAGACCTGCACAATTTCCTTCATCTAATGCTTATGCTTTGATAGTAAGGGTCGGTCAAGTGACGGGAATCAGTCCCTTGAGTCTGACAACAAATCTCAGCCATCATCATCAAAAGTAATGGTCTAAGTTGGAATTTCTTGAAGAAATGAGGAAGTCATCCCTTCCCAGAAAGAGCACGCAGACCAAATTTCTTGTCTGTCTATACACCTCAAAAACCATCTGAACATCCATTCCTGTATCCATGTACACTTCTGGCCGTGTTTGAGATACCAGTTGCAGTACCTCCGCATGCAGGCATGATGCAGTTCCATGACGTTATGTAGTGTCATGTAGTGTCATGTAGTGTAATGTTATGTAATGTTGTCTCATGTAATGCAACGTTATGTAATGTCAACACGTAATGTTAGATTTGTACTGTAATGTATGCAATGTATGCAATGTATGCAATGTATGTAATGTATGTAATGTATGTAATGTATGTAATGCATGTAATGTATGAAAGGTATGTACCGTTTGTACTGTATGGTAAGGTATGGTACGATATGGCAATGTAATGTAGTGTGATGTGATATGATGTATGTAAGTATGTTGTGTAAGTGTGTAAGTATGTAAGTAAGTGTGTAAGTATGTAAGTATGCAAGTGTATGTAAGTGTATGTATAAGCATGTTTGTGTATGTTTGTGTATGTCTGTGTATGTATATGTGTATGACTCACTGTATGTATATGTATATATGTATATGATTATGTTTATGTTTATGTGTATGTACATGCATATGTATAGGTGTATGTATGTCTGTATGTATGTAGGTAGGTAGGTAGGAAGGTATGTAGGTATGTAGGTATGTAGGTATGTACATATGTACGTAGGCATGTACGTACGTACGTACGTACGTACGTACATATCTATCTACCTATCTATCTACCTACCTACCTACCTACCTATGCATGTATGCAAGCTTACAGGCACGCAGTGCTCTAACCCCGTACCCTGTATGGGTCTGAAAATGGGGATAAGCCACTTACTGGCCAATGAACATGGGGAATACGATGATTACTGCTATCTGTATGTGTATATATATATAATAGATATATCTATATATATATACATATATTATGTATATATATATATACATATTATATATATATATGTATATATATATATATATGTATATATATATATATGTATATATATATATATATGTGTGTGTAACATCTGAACAGATGTAAAACTTCTGCTGTTCTATACTTTTCAGATTTGCAGGGGGCGACAGGGTCGCTGCATGGCTGTCGCCAACGAAGCTCCATGCAGTTGACTAGGATATGGAGTCTGATCAACTCCATGTACCTGCTTTTTCCGACATAGCAAGGGGCCAAGCTCAGAACCCCAACCATCATGATTTTATTCCTTCACGGTTGCCACAATCTGTAGTTTATGCATCAGAACCTTCCTCAGATTTTCGCCGAAACCATGTCGCCGACAGTATTCTTGATTTTTTGGATTATTTCGCCGAGATCATGTCGCCGATGAACTTTGGGTTATTTTGGGAATCCATCGCCGAAACATTATTATTATTTTGGATTTTCAACATGCTGGTCAAAACTTTGTGGACTCTGGTTAAAACTCCGTTTGACAACATTGGATGCCTTACATCGTTTTCGAGAAGTACCTCATGAGGCTCCTTTATAAATCTAACGATCTAGGCTGGTTTGCATGTTTCAGGATTCAGTTCCTGCCGGATCATATAATGATCCATTCTTGTCTAGTGTGTGTGCATGTATATGAATAAGCCGTGGATTTAGAGTTGCACCCAATTTCTTTTAATTATAGACAAACCTGTATGCCTTCCAGAATTCAACACCGACTCTTCACATGGAAACGGATGTGATGTTTCAAATCTCGAATCGCACCAATATTAAGAGGTTTCTTAAAATGGGGGTACCCCAACTCTTCCAAAACTAGATGATTTTAGTATTGAAACCCATGGCGACTTGGGGATCCCCATTTTAAGAAACTCCTACAAAGTATTTGAGGTGGCATACCTGGCACTGAGCTTCTGGCAAATGACTTGAGGTGCCTTAGAAGCTGGGAGCAGGTGCTCGCATTGGCTTGGCAAAGGGAGCAAGAACAGCTTGAACGACTTTTTGTATTGAAGTTATTGAAGGGAAACTCAACGTCTAAACAGGAAACGTTTATGTTTGTACATGTTTGTACCATCAACCATCAGGGTATCCTTTTAGTTTTCCCATTGCACTTCGAAGCCGAAAATTCAGGCCTGCACTGACCGTCGGTTTGGCACCAGCGCTCCAGTGCCGGTATTTTTCCCCATTGCCCTGCCAAGGGCTACAAAGATAGCATGTCCCTTCCCGGTATATGGGGCTTATCATAGAGTTGTAAAGGATAGTTCACCGACTTCTCTCTGGTTAATCATCAAAAGTTAATCTCAGCCTCCTTTGGCGAAGCACGAGGTTGAGTTGCCTTGAAAAGCAGAAAAAATGACGCGTCAAGCGGATCTTGCCCCTTGCTGGTCAATGCTGATATCGATCTTTTCTCAACTGTTCAATCAGCAGCTGAGTCCCAGACTTGCAGCATCAAGAAGCCGATCGCGAAGAAAATCACGGTCAGCAGGGTCTGTCCACAATTTGAAGGACTTTCTACCGTGGGAACTTTGGCACTTTGGGACTCAGTTTGTATCACTTCATATCATTGGGCGTCCTCGAACCCAGCTGTGTCCACACCCAAACACTCGATCGCAGCCTGCTGGTGATTGCAGGAAGTTGGCTGAAGTGGAAAAAGAAGCTTGGGTTTTTCCGGTCTTCTGGTTGGAGAAAGTCTTTGTGCTTTTAAAAAAAGCACCAGAACAAAGCAAAATACATGGAGCGAACATCTCAGATTCAGTCCAAAGGTTTGCTGCGTTTTGCGCAATTTGGAGTCTTCGAGATGGTGCCACAACGTATTCAAACTGCTGCTCGTTGCTTGCATGTTGGAAACTGAAGGCCTTTTCAACAAAAATTACTACAGAATTCCTTTAAGTGCCGTTGTCCAACCTTACTATAGCTTCATTGTGCTTTATTCGCCAGTCCTATTCTGCGTTGATCCACGATCCTGCTTAAATGGTCTGTTCTCCACCAGATTGAACCGGACTGCTTTGGGGCTCGATGTCAACATCAACATATCAGGACATATCAGGCTTGCAAGAGGATCTAAATTTTCAGAGCTCAATGCATTGAGAATGGAAGGGAGTCCGTGATAAACAGTTCAATACTTGTTCAATCTTCAACGCGGATTGAAAACCGTGGCTTGGTCTTGGCTTCGGACGGACATGTGATGGTTCTGAATGATCAATCTGACGTGGTCTCGCGGTGTACCTGTTCCAAGTCATCTGTGCATGAGTCAACATTCCTCACACCCCAAACCACACAAATTACTTTGATTTGCCTGGCTAAGGGTCCCCAAGTTCGACCCAAAGAGTGGTCTGACAGCATCGTCGTCAACCTTAGATACTTGTTCTGTGAACAAAACATAGCTCCAAGACTCCAAGACATGAAAAAGAAACAAAGTAACAAACCTACACACAGCTTCCCATCAACATTTGAGCAGTGTTAAAAGGGATTCCCAGTTCTTGGATCATTAGAATCCCCAATATATTGGGCAGTAGAATCCCCCAACTAATCAACAACCAACAAAGGGGTCACCAAATTTCTTTGATCTAATCTCCGGCGCGGAACGCGCTCCGGCAGCCCTTGAGCCACGACTCCATGCGGTCAGAAATATGTTTGGAACACCTCAAAAGCCTCTGATCCTACGTTGTGAAAACTCGATTACTGATAAGCAACTGCGGAGTCTCATTTTTGCAGCAAGATACAACGGATTCTGGGATATTCGGAGTGCGAAAGTTGACTTCTCCTCCCTGAGCTGGCAGCTGGGTAGGATCTTGTGTACAATGCCAACATAAAAATGGTGAGACCTTCTGTCGCCCGTAGGGGGACAGTCTGAGGGTGGTGAAACGAAATGCTTGCCCGATTTTTAGGGACTCCTTGTGGCCCGGGCATGCACCAAGTAGAGAAGAGCATCACAATGGATAGCTGTCAACTTGTTGTCTTGATTCGTGGCTGATTCTCATGTTGATGTTACCTTTAAAGAGATATCGCCCATCCATGGTGATAAAATATGACCCATTCAAGCAGAAACAGCTGTTTTTGTGGTCGTTTTTCCTCTCCATTATGTCCCCTGTCCCTTTAGAAAGCCGTCTCCATCTGCGGGGCCGTGGGCTGAGTTCGGCTGTCAAGTGGATCTGGAAACATGTTGGCACCTGAGACATGGCTGGGTGCAGATTTTTTTTGCCACCCAAAACACATGTGCTAGTGCTAGGTTCAAAACATGGTACACGGTATATGCTTGTTTATGGTCATCTATCACGTGCAATGATGCCATGGGAATCCAAACATCATGTGCATACGAATTCCTATTGATGGATTAGGGACCATATCCCATGTGGCTATACGATGATGAACTCAAGTTGCTGAGAAGCCAACCCCACGTTCCGGACCAGCCAGCACTCATCCCTGGCGCTCCAACCACTTTCCAGGACAGCATTCTCAATTCAATGGTTGACTGGTGGTTTGCGTTGGCGGTTTGGAACACCCGCAACAAGGGAACAGTTGCCTTCTCGAAAACTGACCTGGAATCAAACAACAAACCGGCCACCCGAAAGTGGCCATGGTTCCATGGTGTTTTCAGCTGGGCCAACCTCCGCCTTTGTTGTCCTCAATGGGTTCATTCATCACAGCCAAAGGCTTGTCTCTCCTGATCTACCAAGGGGAGAACCGATATGGGTCTGATGGGAGCATATCGGTGAACTCTGGGAGTTTGAGGCTTTCCCGGCTTTCCCCGAAATTCTCAGAACGACCATCAAATGAACTGAGGCCAACCAAATCAACCAATGGTGCAGTCCTGGATTCCGTGGTGAGGATGTTGTAATACAACTTGACCTCAAAAGAAGGAGTTCTGTCCAGCTCTGTCCAGCTCTGTCCAGCTCTGTCCTGGACTGAATCTCAACATGTATTTCTCACTGAAGCACTCAAGGGCGCTATCTTCCAGCAGTCTGTGGAGGTCTGCATGGAGATTTCTGACTGAGCGCTCAGCATTGTTCTCATCTATGAATTCCACCCATGGACTTCGAGCCTCCCGAAAACTTCAAGTTATTTGGCTTTCAGTAACAAAAAAGCCTGGCGAAAGGGACGGATTACCCGATTACTTTCTGGTGATCATTTCCATACTGACAACCACCATTGTGACATTGTGAATGAAAAATCTACAGACAAATCATCTACAAAGGGCTCGGTCTCCGCATCCACCAGCGCCTTGGCCAAGATTTGGGCGGCTCCGGTTCCCATGGCCGGAGTTGCTTCTGGAAGCTGATGCGTCTGTGAGTTGAAGGATCGCAGAATGATGGGGATGTGGTTTCTTCGACCTCCTCGCACGTGCCACTCCTGCAGCCCAGAATCGCAGCTAAAGCATGGCGAAATGTCAGCCATGTTGGATTCCCGGCCTGGAAGCAATCCCTGCAGTACAGGTCGGCACATTGGACGCAATGGAAAAGCGCAATGCTCTCCACACATTCAGCACACATTCCCATCTCGACCTGCACCGATTTGCTGATTTCCCATAGGAAAAACACATCATGACATCATCCTGCCATCTGATTTTTGCTAATTCCAAAGCTGTTTGGACTGAGGGTTCAAGTCTTGTCGGGTAAGTTCGAAACCCATGTCCGTCGGTGGTTTTGTCGCCGCCCTCTGCTGTGCAACCTGTCCTTGGAAGACAAGGCGAATTGGACATCTGAGTGAAATCTTATGCCCAGCATACAGATATGCGGGCTGCAGCTTGTAAAATAATATCAATGTCCCAACATTGATCAACATTATATAATCAGCATTATATCATCAACACTATATCATATCATCAACATTATATATATAATCAACATTAATCAATGTTAATCAATATCTCAAGGCATCACCGACAAGAAAACCAGCGTACCACATCCCACCCTTCTGACGTGACAGGATCCTAAGGCGCCAGCGAAACAGCCTTGGCAAAAGAAGTCCTTGCACTGATCGCAAAAGAGAACTGCGTCCCTCTCATCACATTGGACCTCTCAGAATCCATGGATTGGTTTCTCAGGGAAAGGTCCCATATTTCCATGGGAAAATCGGATGGTTTCCGGATAAAAAAAATCCCAAGAAAACCAATCCAGAATGACAGAATGACGGACACTGGATGATCGACTTCACCATCAAGCAACGGCTTATCAGTCGGGTAACCCGGGTAACCTATTTGAGTTTGAGAATATGGTATACAGTATATGGTATACCAGCCATTGGAGTTGGGCTATGTTCAATCCAGGACTTGGGGCCCAAGGGAGGTGAACAAAAGCTCAGGTTCATATGAGCCTGGAAACATGATGGGATTTTGATATGCTGAATACATATTGCCTAGGGACCTGGCAGGATTTGAGCCCGTGACCATCTGCTTCCACCGCTTTAAAAATGCTCGGGGAGCTTGGGGGGGTCGAGGGAAAAATCACTGTGGACTCAGACCTGCCCCTCCCCTTGCTGAAGCAAGAGTAACTCCAGCTACCGCTAGCTTTCGTGATAATATTACCCAGTCACCAACTTGGATGCAAAAAATCAAACAGCTCAGCAACCACTAAGGTGCCGGCGCAAATCTTCATCTTTGCGACTCGCTTCTCTTCTATGCTCATGGCTTGCTCATACTGACCTAAGGAAGGGGGTTAGTGGTGGTTGGTGGTGCTTGGTGGTGGTTGGTGGTCATTGGCGGTTGGGCTGCTCACCCTCTGAGTTGATTGGGGAGTATTCCTTCAACTTTAACGGTATGAGGAACAAAATAAAGATAATAAAGCAATCTTTTACACCACCAAAGATACACACCCAACACATTTGGGAAATTTAAAAGCCACTAACGAGACACAGCAGTTGACTCAGATTTGCACTGACGAGGTCTCGGTATCTGTGCATCAAATTCCGGAAGTCTTCAACATCCTGGCTGCAATGGCTTTGGCCCATGCGCAATTTCGTTGGTGACTTTGAGCTCGAACTTCTAGAAATGAGTAGTGACAAATCGGAATATAATATAATGATAAGTTATAAGTCAATGAATTTAGGGATACCCCAATTTTCAGACACACCCATTTCCTTTCTGACGCAAGCACTTTGCAACTCCGTTCCTGCAGTCCCCACCTTCACTTTTCTCTTCTCTTTGACGCAGTTTCCATAATGTCTCAGCGCACGCTTCAGGACCTCAATTTCAGGGATGTCCAGCTCCAATGTCTTGGGATGGCTTGATGTTGAAACAGCTTCAACATAAAGTTTCTTCAATGCCAAGGATCATGAACGAGGTAGGGCTCATTCTTGATGTCCACGCCAAAAATCCGGGCCATTTCTATGACCTGAGCATTTGCATCTTGGTTTCAGTATTTTTCATGGTGAACCCCAAATCATACACCTCCGATTTGGGGATTGTTTATGGTTTTGGGTCCACATTCTCTTGAAAGTGTTGCTGGGTAAAGAAGCTCGCACCTGTCGACTGAGTCAAGAGGCATTGTCCACCGTTTCCACCAGAGGAAACTCGCCTGATGCCTAGCGCCCAAGGGCGCACTGGAGGTGGCTGCAGGTTTCGTAGGGTACATGAAGCCCAAATAGATAGAATCACTGGATTGGTTTGTTGGGGAAATCTACACCGGAAACCATGGGTTTTTACCATGAAATTTTTGGGGTTTTCCTGTAAAATTTCCCATAATCCAATTCTATGATAGAAATTGTAGGTTTTCCAGGATGTTGTCGAAAGTATATATCTACCTAGTAAATCACAAAAACATCCACGTGTCCAATTATTCTGTTTTTTAATCTTGGGATTGCTCTTTGGCTTTCACAAGAATGGCAAATGACCAACATATCCAACATCATTTGATCATAGAGAGGGATAGCCATGTAACCTCAGCTTTCAAACGTCGAACATCCCCCCGATTTGGGTGATGTACCTGGTAATTTTGCATGGCCTCATTGAAATACCCGAGGATATGCGCAGAAGCCAATTGCATTTCCAGCAAAGTTTGGACTTCGGAAAAGTCAACAAAATGGGCTTCTTTACTCATTCCATCCCATATATCCCATTGTGTAAAGCCCGACCTTTCCCTGCCTCTGCTTCCCAGGTAAAGATGTTTGATAGGAGAAATTCTATCCTGCACGACAGGTGGTGCCCTGTTGTGCCAGTGAAGGAGCTCCAATTAAAAGCTATTGTCAGTACGGAATCGCAAGCGGATAAACTTCTTCACAAACTTTCCCACAACTGAGGGCACGAAGTAAGGTTACGAGCTGATTATATAATATGATTTCGTATGATACATCTAGTTTCGGCATTTTAGGATCCGGGAAATCAATAACTTTGGACCCAAGCCAGTAGCTGTATTGTTTCCATCTTCTTGGATCATATCCCTACTGTTTGACGACGGAAGACGCCAACTCTGGACCCATTCTGAGCCAAAACCCATGGATTTTTCGGCTCCTGAACTCCATAATGGACTTCCAATGGGGCACAGGCTTTTGATTTCTGGCCACCTGATCCGAACTTGGGCTTGAGACCACTTGAGAGGGGGGGGACGAAAGGTAGGGGGGGAAAAGGCAGGAGGGAGAGGCAAGAGAAGGTGCGACTGTTTGTAACGCAAGCACGCCGACGACGACGACGACGACTACTACTACTACCGACGACGACGACGACGACTACTACTACTACTATGAGGACGACGACTACTACTACTACTACTACTACTATGAGGACTACTACTACTACTACTACTACTATGAGGACTACTACTACTACTACTATGAGGACTACTACTACTACTACTACTACTACTACTATGAGGACTACTACTACTACTATGAGGACTACTACTACTATGAGGACTACTACTACTACGACGACGACTACTACTACTACTACGACGACTACTTCTACTACTATGACTACCACTACTACTATGACGACGACTACTACTACTACTACTACGACTACGACTACTACTACTACTACTACTACTACCACGGCTACTACTACTACGACGACGACTACTACTACTACTACTACTGCTACTACTACTACTGCTACTACTACTACTATTACTATTACTATTACTTCTACTACTACGACTGCTACTACTACTACTACTACTACCACTACCACTACCACTACCACTACCACTACCACTACCACTACCACTACCACTACCACTACCACTACTACTACTACTACTACGCCCAGGCCCGTTACACTTTACATTCAATTGAGAAGATCAACAAGGGTATTAGGGAATATTAAACTCCCACCCCTGTTAAACTTTACATTGAATTGGGAAGATCAACAAGGGTAATCAAGGGTATTAGGGAATATTAAACTCCCACCCCCGTTAAACTTTGCATTCAATTGGGAAGATCAACAAGGGTATTAGGGAATATTAAACTCCCACCCCGGTTAAACTTTACATTCAATTGCGAAGATCAACAAGCGGATTCATGACTTCGTGGAAATTGCGTTGAAGAGTTTGCCGATTTCTAACGTTAGATGTATAAGGTAGGCATTTTGGACAAGAATCGGTTGGAAAGAAACTTTTGGAGTTTGAAAAGCTCACCCAAGCAGCTGGAATGTTTGTGTGCTTGTTGTTGGTGAATCGTTATTCTTGTAGGTATACCGTGTTGTCAGCACGCGGACTCGTTGGACGGGCCTCCAGGGAGTCGACTGAGCTAGTTGTTGACGCTGTGGAGGCGCTTCCGCCACGACTACATAAAGTATCGTTTTTTTGTTCTGTACAATGACGTTCCGAACTCCGAATACGTGGACCCGGTGGAGGGGCCTCCAAAGGGTCAACCAAGTGAGGGGTTGACTCTGTGGAGGCTCTCCCACCGGATCCACAGAAACTATTGTTTTTGGTTAGTTGTTGCCTTTGTGATTTCTAGCAAGTTTACATAAAGCCCAACCGGGTCCACAGAAACTAATGTTTTTGGTTAGTTGTTGACCTTGTGATTTCTACCAAGTATACATAAAATATCGTTTTTTGTTCTGTACAAGTACGTTCCGAACTCCGAATAGGTGGGCCCGGTGGAGTGGCCTCCAGAGGGTCAACCAAGTGAGGGGTTGACTCTGTGGAGGCTCTCCCACCGGGTCCACAGAAACTATTGTTTTTGGTTAGTTGTTGACTTTGTGATTTCTAGCAAGTTTACATAAAGTCCAACCGGGTCCACAGAAACTAATGTTTTTGGTTAGTTGTTGACCTTGTGATTTCTACTAAGTATACATAAAGTATCGTTTTTGTTCTGTACAAGTACGTTCCGAACTCCGAATACGTGGACCCGGTGGAGGGGCCTCCAGAGGGTCAACCAAGTTAGGGGTTGACTCTGTGGAGGTTCTCCCACTAACAAGGGTATTAGGGAATATTAAACTCCCACCCCGGTTAAACTTTACATTGGAATATTAAACTCCCACCCCCGTTAAACTTTGCATTCAATTGGGAAGATCAACAAATGTATTAGGGTATATTAAACTCCCACCCCCGTTAAACTTTACATTCAATTGCGAAGATCAACAAGGGTATTAGGGAATATTAAACTCCCATCCCCGTTAAACTTTGCATTCAATTGGGAAGATCAACAAGGGTATTAGGGAATAGTAAACTCCCACCCCGTTAAACTTTACAGTCAATTGGGATGTTGATGATGTTGATGATGTTGATGTTGTTGCTGATGATGCTGATGATGATGA
>CAMXCT020001499.1:127847-148980 GCA_947184155.2 Cladocopium goreaui
AAGGATTCTAGGTGTATGTTGCAGACCATGGGGCCAGTTGACTATGGCCACTAACCAGATAACTCCTTTGTATCCATGTATGTTTGTAAATATGTCTGTCTGTCTGTCTGTCTGTCTGTATGTATGTATGTATGTATGTATGTATTTATGTATGTATGTATGTATGTATGTATGTATGAATGTAATGTTATGTAATGTGATGTAATGTTATGTCACATTAAGTCGTGTAATGTTATGTTATGTTACATCATGTATGTCTGTATGTATGTATGTATGTACGTATGTGATGTAATGTTTTTCACACTAAGTCATATAATGTTATGTTATGTTACATCATGTATGTCTGTATGTATGTATGTATGTGCGTATCTGCGTATGTGTGTATGTGTGTATGTATGTATGTATGTATGTATGTATGTATGTATGTATGTATGTATGTATGTATGTATGTATGTATGTATGTATGTATGTATGTATGTATGTATGTATGTATGTATGTAGTATGTATGTATGTATGTATGTATGTATGTATGTATGTATGTATGTATGTATGTATGTATGTATGTATGTATGTATGTATGTATGTATGTATGTATGTATGTATGTATGTATGTATGTATGTATGTATGTATGTATGTATGTATGTATGATAGATATATAGATAGAGAGATAGATAGATAGATAGATAGATAGATAGATAGATAGATAGATAGACAGATAGATAGATAGATAATAGATATATATATATAGATAGATGGATAGATAGATAGATAGAGAGATAGACGGATATAGATAGATAGATAGATAGATAGATAGATAGATAGATAAATAAACAAATAGATGGATAGATAGATAGACAGATAGAAGCATCGATCGATAAATAGATAGATCGATAGCTAAATAGATCGATAAAAAGATAGATAGATAGATAGATAGATAGATAGATCGATAGGTAGATAGATAGATACATAGAAGGATAGATTGATAAATAGATACATAGATAGACAACTAAATAGATAGATACATGGATAGATAGATGGATAAGGAGGTAAGTACATAGTCAGAGAAAAAGAAAGAAAGAGATGCGGACCAGGGGGGAATCGAATGGGGGGGGGGCCCCCCCCCCCTAAGTCTCCGTTCGTGACTCTCGGCTCTCAATTTCCGGGAAAGGAGCACCCACCTCCCCCAGTACTAAACTAGTACTAAAGTACATAGAACTCAGGTAGCCTAGGCTACCTTTCGTGACCTGAAAAAATGAAGTATGAAAGAACCTCTTTAGGATGGAAAATGAACTGCGAAACAAGCACAGTGGGTGAAAAATGGTGAAAATATCACCAAGTACGAATTACTTTGCTCGTTGACTTTTTGCGATGAGAAACCCAGCTGTTGAACCGCAGTCGTTGACAGTGCGCAAAGTCTCCATCCGATCCCTGCCTGAAGCATTTTCCGGAACTTGTCGTAGTGCGGGTGCCTCGTCTCCGAAGCAAAGTTTAAAGAAACTCAGGCGGCAAAGGCCGCAAATTGATTGCACGATTTGGGGCTCGCATGAAGCCTGAGGGCGTTTCTGCTTAAAGTTTAGCCTTAAACCATCTTAAACCAATCCAAGAAATACGGAAAAACAAACTCATAGAAACCAGGTGAACCTAGCTGGCAGCAACACCATTGAAAGGTGATGCTGGAAGCCTGAGTATGGAAACTCTCTGACGCATACCTTGGGAAACCCTTGGACTTCCGTACCTTTGAGAAATGGAAACAGCTCAAAATCTTCGGTTACTGCAATTGGCCCGGAGAATTTGAGCAACACCCTGGCATCGCAGGACATCAAGGAACACCAACTGGACATTGCTGCTAAGAGACTTCCATGTGGCTTCGGTGGTTCGCTCATCTACCCAGTACACCATACCATCCTGGTGTCAGAAACCAAACAGAAAGCACGCGATCCCAAAACATTCCTTGGTAGACTCAAGATATGGGTCCTGAAAAGTGAGAGTAACCCGCGCGGGCAAAATTCTAATCTCCAAACATACACCAGTAATGATGGTTCATTTTTTGGCGGCTTCCAACCAATTTTCGACACACTCATGCACTTGCTTTAGACATTCTGTTACAACTTTGTCCTTGACGTACTGGGAGAACCATGGAGGCAAAGGCTCTTCCTGGCGGTTGCGCTTTATTAAACTCCCTGTGGGAAAACGCTGGTGAAAAAGGTCCTGTCCTTGAAGGCTGTGAAGATCCATAGGATGTTTTCATCCGTGGCTGGATCCACGCCCAAATAGCGCATGTGCTCCTGGACTTGACTTCACCACACTTGAGACGTCATCAGTGGACCTTGGAGCCTGACATGGATTGGTTTTGTTGGGAAAATCTACGGGAAACCATGGCTTTTGCCACCAGAAAGATAAAACAAGTTGCTTCTGGCTCAGATTTTCCACTGGTCCTGCAAGTCTGGTTCTATTCCATCCGCACAATACAGGATTCCTGAGAGAAAAGGTGTGAACACTGCCACAATCAGATGCAGTGAGCTGTCAAGATTTTAGGGTACCAATGGACCCTCAAATGGCTGATCATCTTTAAAATTGGCCATCCGAACAAATGGGTCCCCGGCCATCCACAATGGTCTTCTGGTCTGTTCCTTGCTTCAGTGCCATCTGGACCTGGATGGACAACCAGGCCCTTCAGAGGAAAGCCGATCTTTCGTCGAAATCTGTGTAAGGGTCGCCAACTCAAAGCGATAGACTCATCAATCTGATAAAGATAGGTCTCATCAGTTGCCATTAGAAGGAACCCTGATGGTTCTTGAATTTTCGCGGCTCCAAAGTCCCAAAAAATCAATGGATCGAGCCTCATCTCGGGTGACGCCAAAGGTCCGCCATGGTCCTCGCTCATGTCTCATTGCACAACATGCCACACTGGAGTGATGCCCAAATCTGTTTTCGCACAATCCCCCCCAAACCTGCTCTGAGTAGGTTTCAACATGTTTCAACCATCCGGTTGGAAGGTTGGACTTTCCAAATTTTTTGGTGCCCGACTCGTCCTTGATTGAAGAGGCGCATGTCTCTGTCCTCCTTGCCCTCGATGACCGTCAAGAACTGACAGGTGACACCGCGTTTTTTAATGTCAATCTAGGCTTCAGAACACCCTGTTTTGTTTTTATTACTGTTCCATTTAGGTACCACAAAATTGAAGACTGTGAAGATACAAGACACATGATTAGTGAGTCTTTAGGCTCAAGGGGTCTTCCCCCCCAAAAAAGAACATTTAAACAGCAACACGTCCAACATTGGTCCAACACTTTTCTGTTTCACCATGTTTCACCTGATCCCAAATCTCCGCAATGTTGGCGTTCCATTCAAACACCGTGAAATCTTCCGGGGTGGGACCTCGGACGAACATCGGAGCCACGGCCAGGGTCAGGGTCACGCAATCGCAAGGCTGAAGTTCCAAGGCCGTGACTCTGTGGAAGGTATACAATCTGAAACTCTGGACCAAATGTCGCCTGCAGAATTTCAGCCGAATTTCAATGATCATGTTGTGAATTTTGATCTGAAAGCAGCAAGTTTGCTGAAACAAAAACCAGGCCAGATTGAAACACGTAAAGGACAATTCCAACATGCCCTGACCGCCATGCGGCTCCGCCTGTCTCGTCATGAAAACTATCTCGTCGTCCTCCCACTTGATGATTACCTGAACGCTCGAGAAATTCAAGGCTCACATCTGCACGCTCGGCTCTAAACGTGTCCCGCGTGCCTTGAATCCTACGGGAATGTCGTACTTGCCTTCAATTTTGTACCTCAGCAAAGACAGAAAATGGAGGTAAAACCAGGAAGTAACATCTGAAAGTACTTAACTCAGATCACCTGGGTGTGCCTAAAACATGGGGAAAGTCTGTCATTTTCCTGTCAAACAAACAATCTAACTGTGTTTTTCCCCTGGCACAGGAAGATACTGAGAACTGATTTCCCATGGTGTTCCCCACTCAAACACCGTGATTTCACAGCCAGCCATGTTCGGTTCCCATTTAGTTTGATTTTCCCATGAACCACCGGCTTCCCATTTGTGCCTGTGCCATTTTCCCAGCTGGGTTTGAACAAAACTCACATACCCTTAAATATCATGGTTCATCATGGTTCATCATGGTTCATCATGGTTCATCATGGTTCATCATGGTTCATCATGGTTCATCATGGTTCATCATGGTTCATCATGGTTCATCATGGTTCATCATGGTTCACCATCACCATCACTATCACCATCACCATCATCACGATCATGGTTTTCTCTCTCGCTAAATCATGCCAAATCCATCTAACCCCATCTAACCGCTGCGGAGACATCCTCCCTGTTTTTTGGGTCCCAGCCCCTCCCTCCCTTTCCGCTCGGCTGAGGAGACGGACTTTGAAGGATTGGGGCCCTGATACTTCAGCCCGAAGGACATCACCAGCAAGGGCCTGTCCTCAGAGAGAAAGAAGGCCGCGCCGAACAGCACCCGAACTTAAAACCACAACGGTCACTTTGGTCTCTTCAAATTGCCTATATATATATATATATGTATATATATATATGTATATATATATATGTATATATATGTATATATATGTGTATATATGTATACATATATATATATAATCATTAGTTATATATATATATATGTTTCTTTAATACATCATTTTCCGAGCCATTTACCAAGTCCTGTCTGTTTACACCAAAGGTTTCTAGTGTTTTTTTTGGAAGCCAAGCATCATCTGCGATGATCAGATGACCTTCTTGTCTTCTCCTGAAGTCTTGAAGGCCCTCGGTTTGGTTCACGATGTTCGCCTGGCAAGGGAAAGACCGCTCAGGGTAGCCTCTACTCCAAGGCGCTACTCCACTTAGCAAGTGGGTATGTGTCCATAATCATAGGGGTTATATGCCAACGTACTGTATGGGAGTTATTACCATCATAAAACCCATTTTTTTGCCCTAGCTGCACCTCCAAGTAGTGATACATGGCTGGCTGACAGGAGAATGCACATAGCTGATGGGAAAATTCACCAATGGGAACGGAGAATCCGGAGAATCTTCATTGCCCATGTTCGTTTTTGATCGTGCTGCTGATATCCCTAGTTTCGCCAATTGGCGAATATCCACATGGTACCAAGCTGGATCTGCCAATGCTTGTTGGGGATATTCTTCACCATCCCCTCATGATATCTAAATGTGATTCTAGATTCTAAATATTATACTTAATGGTAATTATATATATAAATTATATACTTAGTATCACCAGTTTCTTGATTATACTTACCCATCCCAAAGTCTCAAGTCGCCGAGATTGTCATCTGGAAAATCCTCCGACTTCGATGATTTCCCCGTTCAAACCTCCATAAACCGGGCCACAGACAGGGCCTCGCCTGGTCAAAGTATCCCCCTGTGAAGATCTCCGGCGGCCGCTCTTCGTACATTTCCATGGCCTCGTGGGAAGGAACTTCATGGTTACTGTAACCCTAAAAACCTGTTTGTTTCATCATTTTCTCTATTCAAAAATAACCATTTGGTGGGACTGGTATACCATATTGGTGGACATCTCCAACGAATCGAATTTGACGGACAATTTGTTTACACATAAAAACCATGGAACATGTTAACAACTGATTTATATCATCAACATGGCGACTTAACCAGCAAATACCCGAAAAAGGATCGTCACTAATGACGGGGAAGATGATCCACACGATGCGGGTATATCATCATCAATCTCAGGGATATCTAATCACCAAGACTTACATATCACGAGGACATGTGTAGAACCAAGAAAGATCAGTGGTTGGGTTTGGGTATAGTAGCGATCCAAAATGCAGAACGAAAGGGATCAGGCTCTTCGCACTTGCAAGATTAAAACATGCTAATTTGAGATGTGAATCATTTGGAACCCTGTTGATTTCACATTGGAAATGAAATGTCATCAAACAATTTGAGAGGAATGATGGTTACCAACGCCACCTGAAGTTGTATACATCCCTATCTACTGTGTCCTGTCATATTATGGCCATAAGCAAGTGTTGCGCCGGAACATTTTGCGCAGAGTGCTTCCAAGCAGCAGTGAACAATCAGCAATCAGACTCTAAAACTATTCCAAATCAACTTCTACGGAGTGATTCCCTCCCAACTTGAACCCAAACTTCGGTTAGCGGTTAGAGCGACCACATATGCAGCATGGGTGATGCTTGCAACGCGTCCTTTCCGCATCCTTTCGGGAGATCACCGAGAATCAAACTTCAGTCTTGCATAGTATTTAGGGCCTTTAGGGTCAAGGACCCCGTGCAAAACAAAGTGAGTTCTTTTTCTCCATGCATATTCGATGTCAAGCCGAAGAGAAACCACGCTGCCCAAACCTCCAAGGCAAAGCAAGTCATGCACGCTCCCAGCCATGCTGGAGAATATTCGATGACAACCACAACAAACAATGCGCATTGAAGCTGAATGCAAAACACACAGGCAGCCATTGTCGGATGCGAAAACTACAAGAGCTAAGTGACTCAATGTTGTTCCTCGAGAAAACGATGACCACAATGCTTCCAAGGAGCCATGGAATATCGAGGGACTCCCAACTTGAACCCGCTCTGGGTGACAGCTCTACGAAGCATGGCTCAGGACAGGCCGATGCATCTGTGGATGAAATCTACCTCTCCCATATGGCCCATACATATCTTGTTTCAGTGTGGTCTTTCCATATCTTCGCGAATAGCGAATATGGTAAATCCGGCCACCTTTTTTTTCCAACATCTCACGGATATTATGACTTGGATGTGCTTTAAACGTTCGGCAAGTTGACATTGCAGAGTTTTGTCACCGCAACCACCAGGATCACAGCAGTCACTCAAAAAAAAACCTGAAATCCTTGCCACAAAAAGGATCAGCTCTATTTTTCACCCTGCATCTTCGATGTCAAGGTTTTGACACAGAAGCGACAAAAGAACGTGAGGAGTGTCGAACTGGGTTCCTGAAGAAGAGATGCCAAAATGCAAAGAGCTCCACAGCAAAGCTGGCCACACAGGCTCCCAACCATATGGTCGAATATTTGATGATGACCACGAGAATCAACACTGACTGAAAAGACGAGCTAAACGAGCAAGCAGTTAGCACCACCGCAGTCATGGATGCACCCGCGAGCGTCTGCCAGATTCCACTTGAGAAGGCTCGGGCTGCCAGGCAGCTGGTTCGTAGCCCCAAAGGAAATGTTAGGATCCAAAACACTGGGCCCTGTATTCCATTTATAAACGCATTTCCAAGCATGTACTCAGTGACCGAAGCATAGCCCCAGTTTGAGGCGGACAGCTCACAATCAGCCCGGCCATCACAGCCAAGCGCAACCGTGAAGCCGCCCAAAACCAAAGGCAAAACAGCAGCGATGCAGGAGTTGAGAGGGAGAAAGTCCTCTTTTCCGATGGATGCCTCAACGCTTTCACGCAATGGTCCCCTCACATATGTGTTGAACTGATCCAAGATTTCATCGCGAGTGGGGTAGCTGGTGATGTGACGGATGTCTCTAAGCGCTTCTGGGGACATCAAAGGAGCATCAGCGGCATCTGCGGCATCTGCAGCATCTGCACCGAAAGAGACTTGAACTGGAGGCTCCAAAGCTTCATCGAACAAGTCTAATATCTGTTCCTCGATGACTTTCCGGTCACTTTCCACTGTGCACTCAGCACTTCGAATGTCGAAGTGCTCCATCTGACTCAGCATCAACTTGTGCTTTTGCAGTTTCTGCATGCACAGCCAGAACCAAGGGAGCCCAACGCCTACAGGCACAGCCACAGTGGCGGGTACTGCAATCATCATGAAAGAGGCCACGTATGACAGCCTTGAATCCCAATTACCTTTCTCCCAGCACCAGACTTGCCCGACAACGGAGAAGCATACCAAAGTCAAAAGAGCAAAGCTCGACAAGACCCACAACGGCATCCAGGTAGGCACAAATCGTATGGCCTGCGGGGCTGAAGAGGCTTTTACCCAAATAGCGACTTCATAAATGCACCACAGTCTTTGCCAATACGTGTCGTCCCAAATTACTAGCATCTGCTTCGATTGAGCTACAAAGGCCGGAATTGCTTGCAACGTCTGCGACTTCACCTCTGCATTGGTCGGATGGACACAGACCTGATCTATCCAGAACTTGCGACAATCCAGCAGGTGTCCAAAGAGATACGTACCAAGAAACACCGAAAACGGCCAGAACAACAAGAGACAGCACCTCAGTGTGAGATCTTGCTGCGCCACAGCCGGGAAGCTACCTGCACGAAGTACCAAGATCAAAACGGCCAGCAAGAAAGCAAGGACACATGACCCGATGGCCAAATTCAGGTTTAGGCGATGGCATAGAGCCAGTCGTTTCATCCAAAGTGAACAAGACCAAGAATGGCTGATAAAGAAATCTACCTCCGACACCCTCTGCAAGGAATCATACCTGGATGTCCGGTCTGGGCTGGTTTGGAGATATTTCAAAACTGAGTTCGAAACATTGAAATTAAACAAGCAAGCCGCAGTTGTAGCCCTGAAGAGTCCATCCTGCTGTGAGACCTCGATGAGCTTCTGAACTTGCTGCATCCACAGGACGACCGCAACTTAGGCCGTGTCTTTGGCCGCAATGAGAACGTGGCTTCACCAAAATTCATTGCGTTCGAGCCAAGCGACTGCAAAGTTCTGCGCTGGGCATGGTCCGGCATGGTCCTCAAACAATCTAGAAAGAAACACACTTTAAAACCATGGCTGGAAGATCGGTAGGACTGCAGAACCACAGTTCGCTATTTGCCTTTTCCAAAGCCGCGCTTGCAGTGAAACCTTCGGTGAAACTTCATCGACTGAGTCTCATGTGTCTCAGTACTGAGATGCAGAAACTCAAGTTGACCTCCATCGCGGTGGAGTTGCGGCTTCATATGGTCGCGGCCAATGGTACCCATTCCTTGCGTAAATGAAATGTGAGCAAATCTCGGGATGTGGTCAGATGTGTCAAAAATATGCACAAACCCACGGTCATTGTAAGCACCGACCATCCAGTAGGAAGCAAAATACTTCCTGGAGTTGTCCACTTCCCACTTCCCGGAAATTGCTGCTGGGAATCATCTCGGTGTTGAAGCAAAGTGACCTTGCGTCGGATCGAAATAAAAGCATGTCCATCTTCGATCATACAGAAGCCCTCGACATTGGTTAAAAAAAACAATTAAGGGATAAACAAACTCTAAGCTTGACAGTGGCGCAAAATCATTGCCCACAACATTCTTGTTCTAGTGTACTAGTCTAATGCTAAAAAGTTACTCTTCCGGTACAATTTCTGATGAGGATTCCTCACTTTACTGCTGGCATCTGGATCTACAATATTCTACAATCATGTCCAAACCTGATGGTGTGATTGACTGGTGAGTGGCTCGAATGACAAATGGGTCTGTGATTGCCTGATGGAGGGATTTGATGGACTGGTTAGCTAATGGATTTTTTGATTGGTTGATGGCAGCTGGACCACAGTTGGACAACAGTTGGACAACATGTTTTGATATGTTTTGTCTGTATTCTCCGGGATTGATGAATTTCTCTGGGTGATCATGAAGCATACATGGCTTTGGAAAGCACGATGGAGGACACACCAAAAACCAGGATCAAGACAGGGGTTCTCCCCTATGACCCCATGACCCCCATCAAACTTAGAAGCCAAGACACCACATCACTGTGACCACGATCTCTAGCACACTCTTCAGGCATTTTTCCCACACCTCGGAGATTCTCCAACTGGCCTGCCGTCTGAATCCTAGGGCTGTTCATTTCAGTGTCGCACCGTCCTAGTCGGTGTCCGATCTTGGTGCATACCCACATTCACATGGCACACAACTTTGTTGATGCCTTGATAATGTGGGAAGCACAGGCAGAGAAGGATGCTACTTGAAATCCCATCACGAATCCATTCAGCCCTTCTCTTGGAATCCTCTTTTCTCTTCTGTTCTCTACCAAGACTCTACCAACAAACCAACGAAAATCGATTCCATTGACGCCAAATCGTTGCTCGCTCCAAGGGGCGGTTGAGTGCGCGAGCTTCGCCACCGTGTTGCAGCAGCAGTTTCACCAACTGTCGCGCTCGAAACGGATTGGTCAGCGATCAGATTTCGAACGTGGTTGGCATATGGGGGGTTCCATAAATGCGGGGGGGGGGGCCCAAAAGCTGGATGGTTTATAACAGAAACTCCTATTTAAATGGATGATTCATGGTTACCCTCCTGACTTGGGAAACTTCCATATGTCTTGGCAAACCTCTTTCCTAACATTATTCGAGCATTTGACAGCAGCTATCAATTTAGGCCTTTGAATCTGGCGTGTGAGATCAACTTTACCAAACATCGGCAGGATGACAGCATAATCGCCCCTGGTTGCGGCCAGGTGTAAAGGTTTGTCCCCACGGCGGTCCTCGAGTTGCGAAGAATTCGAGAATCCATCTGATTTCAAAGCCATCCATAGAAAGTCTGGATGTGTCTGAAAATGGGGTGTATAATGTATATATATATATATATCAAAGCAGTTCACTTTTCCTCGCGCTAAGCTGATTCTCCCAGCGGCCGTGAGATGGCCGACAACAGCAAAATTTTGCTGTTGATTCACACTGCAATGATCGATCAGACACTCAAGGCAGTTGGTCTCCAGAAAGAGGCTGTGAAGCTGTTCTCAGTCGGGAGGGAAAATAAACAACAAAAAGGGCTGGGCCCTGAGAAAGCTTGGAGCCAGATAGCGCACCAGCAGATGACCTGAATTGATAGGACACATCAAAGCAGTTCACTTTTCCTCGCGCTAAGCTGATTCTCCCAGCGGCCGTGAGATGGCCGACAACAGCAAAATTTTGCTGTTGATTCACACTGCAATGATCGATCAGACACTCAAGGCAGTTGGTCTCCAGAAAGAGGCTGTGAAGCTGTTCCGCCTCTGAAGTCCTTGGGCTCCGCATTGGAGCTCACAAACCAAAGCAGTAGATCGACACTGTACTTTGCAAAAATTTCTATGCGCCGTCGGGCTGAGGTCGAGAGCCGATGAAGTAGCAACTGGGCTGCTACTTCTTGCAAGTAAAACTCAACAGTTTTCAACTTTGTCCACCGACCTCTCCACGCAATTCTAGAAACATCTTCAGTGCAAAGGTACATGTGGGTGGCTCCGGATCCTCTCAAAACTCCGGGAGTCACCCCTTTTTGCGACTGCGAAAAGGGAATTTCAAGCTTCTGCATTATAGAGTCCCACTGTCGCCGATATGAGTAGGCAGACCCGTCATAGAGCTTGGCTGAAAGTTTGAGACGGCCAAAAACTGATTCCAAAAACTGAATCATCAAAGGATCGTCTATACGGCACCTGGCTGTCTTTGGGTTCCGCAGGTGCACATACATGACGCGACTGTCCACCATCGCATCTCTGGGGAAAACCAAATCTTGTCTGACCAGGTTCAAAAACTCACCAGGGTGCAACATGCCTGAGAACCCAATCAGCGTAATGGCCAACCAAACTTTCCAACCCCACAACAGGGCTAAGGTCGTGATGGCACGAAGCACAGGTGCCGATAACACTGGACGGCACTCACCAGGCTCATGCAGTTGCCATCTTCGATCCACTTGCCAGGCAGGGCTCATATATGGACGAACATGTGGGTGTAGATTCTGTATGCCAGTGATGGCGTACACATACAAGTATCTGGGAAAACCTTGCTCAAAAAGGTGCATGCCGTAAGCTCGGAGGGCGAGCGCCATTCCGTGAGGTGACTGAACCAGCGAAGAAAAACTCGAATTTAACGTTTGATCTACCCAGAGCTTGAAACCAGTGACACAATCTTCCATGCGGCGACTCGTGGCTGGTGCAAACCCGACCGCAGCGTCGAGCGGTCCACGGGGCGATCGTTGGGTCTTCTGCGGTCCTGGATTCCTCTCAATGTCACCTCCCAGCAATAGCAACAAGCGCAGCCAACGAGCTGCGTTTCGCCCAAGAGATGCTGACATCACCACTAAATCAAAATCATCAGTGTTTCCAGCTCGCAAAGAAGTGAGCCACCTGGGAGCCGGCTTTGAAGCCGGGGGAACCGGGCGATTCCGGGATGGTCCGTCACTTCTGTTCTTTTTAGACATAATATGTAGACCTCCGGGATAAAGGCAGCCACCTAGAACATAACCTAGTGCCCCTTGCAACACATGAGTCAAGGCCGGGCTGCTAGAACGACCTTTGGCTGTGGCTCCTAAAGTTACTCTGGAGTCTAAAAGCCCTAGAATGCGAGACGAATGATGATGTTTTGCACAATGTTTGACCCAGGTCTTATATACTCTACTCTCTAAGACGTTGATATGATTGCTCTTGCGGAAGCGATACCTGAGCAACTCTTTGAAGTGCACAGAGTCCGAATATTCAGCAATCCACTCGGCATCTTCATACCAAGGCCGGTAGCTCGGACGATCCAAGCTGGAAGATTCGTCATCACCTGACAGAGGCAGCACAGGTGCTTCAAGACCTAACTCAAGATGCGTACTGACTCTGAGTGAAAAAGGAATGATGGCTACACTTCCGGATTTTTGGGCTAGTGACCCCTGTGCCATGCGGGTGCACAAAGGAATAGGATATGATCCTGAAAAAGCGGCCACTGCTTCGCCAACTTTAGGGGTCCTACCATAAACAGAAACACTATCGGGGTTACACAGTTTTTCAAACTTAGGGATATTTTGCCTAGTGAAACTCCCCTGGATTACAAAGTGCCCCCGCTGCGCCGGACACCGGCACTTGCAAGCTAACCCTGTCAGCCAAGGTTTATTGTGCAACCACTTTGAAGGCTTTTTGAAGGCAGAACCATATTGGCAAAAACAAAACTTGGTGAGGATGCACCCTGCTAGGACTAAGTTTTTGAAAGCATGTAACAAAAACATAACAGACGATCCCGGTTGTTCAACGCTGACATATGAGCCTAATTGCAAAGCTATTAGGAGGATATAGGCAGTCCTGCGGGCTAACTTGTTATGCTCCTGGGTGAGCGGGTCATTAAGATCAAACCCTGCTGGAAAAACCTTACTCCGGATGCGGGGTCTGCGCAATGTACCGTACGTACGGCACGGCGTCCCAGCATGCCAGTCACGCACCACGCCTCGTAGAGCTAGGCTAAGGACTTCATGAAAAACTGAGTCATCCAGAAGATCTCCAAACGATAGGCCTTTGTCCTTGATCTCCACTCCAGGATGAACTCGCAGGCCAACCTGTTCGTGAGCAGCACTCCAGTTGCCCTCCCCCCTAAAAAGCTCTAGACAATCCCAAATGAAACCTTCCGACAAATGTTTGGGCACGGGAAGTGACCAAAGCCCTACGGGATCAACAGGGGATGGTCCAAAAGAAGGTTCGCTGTCAATACAAGGTTCTTTTAAAACGCTAGCTGCAGGATTTTCCAATTTGGTGTAGAAGCCCCGTTGTTCGGAATGCCGCCACATTTCATTGACTACATGCTTTGATTCCTGAACTTTGCAAATGGCCCCTCCATGCGGACTGGCGTCCATGCAAAACACTTGATCACAGGTACCCACTCGCAGGTCAGTCTGACAGAGTGGGCCAAGAATGCAGAGAGCCAGCAGTTCATTGCGGGCCTTACGTGACAGTTCAAACACAGTTTGTTGGGATACATGTTTACCCTCATTAAAAACAGCGGACATGACACTCATGATCGGACGCCTATACATAAGGACGTTGATCCAGGAACCAAGGATGCTGGAGAGGAGTTTGGGAGTGGCGGTTCCCCGCTTAGCTATGATTGAGGTGCACAACATCAAAAGCCCAATGCGGTGACGAGGGGCCGAGACACGGCCGACCGCTCCGTCTATCTCCGCACCCAAAAATGTTCCTGAAATTTCATGCCGCTTTCGCTTGCGAGGATGCTGCACTAGCCCGACCTGCCGGTAAGCTTTGGCAGCAGCTTGGAAAACTTGATCATCCCTGGCTAATGCACTGGCTCTATAGGCGCTCTTGGAAATACGCTGAAGTCCTAGGTGATCATCAATCGACAGGAATTCATAGAATGGTCCTCGAGGGAAGGCACGGCGATATGCCACCCGCTCGTGCTCTAACAAACATCCTGCTACTTGAGACAGAACTTGGAAATGCGCCTGCTGCGCTATTTCAACAGCCAACGAGTCGCCCATGGCCAAGGCGGCCAACGCCACAAAGCATGGCCCTGTGTGTTTGCAAGGATCAAAACATGAAAGATGCTGGATCTCCTGTGGCTTGAAAACTGTTCGGATGCAATTCCGCCGTGCTCGGTCTGGCGGAACTTTGAATGTGTAGTACATTTCTGATAGATCATCGGCTGAAATTCGGAGGACTTCGTCCTCAGCTAGCTGAATAAGAGAAACTAGGGAACCCGGGGCCAAACTACGCGTGTAGTTGCTATAATGCTGCATGCGTCCGTTAGTGACAACGGGGTTGAGGATCAGTCGGTCATGAGTTTCATCTTTGGCTACCGCGAATATCCCCACGGCTTCATCATGAGCCACCTCGCTGCACATGAACAATGCACAAGCCCCTTTGGAGTCCCACTTCTTCAGCCAGTTTGAGAACTTCAGCTTTGGAACAGTGGACTTTACCCCTGGGAGCCTTAACCCACAAGTGTTCGGGGAGCCTAAGGGTGTCAGGACTAATGAAAGCACGCTTAACTACGGGGTCAGTTAAGTATGGAATTGGGTCGAATGAAGGGGAATGATCCCATTTGATTCTACTCACAACCACCGGCTTAGCCGTAGTGCACCCAAGATTAAGCTGAAGAGGATCAACTACAGAGGCATCTCCCTTTGGGGGTGTTCGGGGGGGATTATCAGCCTCCACTGTTTTTGGCCGGGGAACGCCTGTCCCTACTGGTAGGGGGTCCTGAAGCCCCAAAGTTTGGTTACTGCTGGAGCACCAACCTTTGGAGGAAGTCCCAAATTCACCTAGATCAAAATTTGAAGCTACACAATTCTCAGTGGCATCCTTGGACATGCATGCGGATGGGCTGAAAACAGAACCATCTTGTTTCCCGTACGGGTCTAAACAACGACTAATTGATTCAGCCATGACAGCTAGGTCCACGTCCTGGCATTGCTGGCCAGGCAGTTCCCTGCAGACGCTAAGCAGTGCGTCTAATTTTTCAGCACTCCTGCCCAGTGATGCGGAGTCGAAATCGCCCGCAGCTAAAAAATAGTCTACAAGTCCCTCCAGCCGCTCAATCATAGCAATCTGTGAAGGGGAGTAGCCATATCCTGCAATAGCTTGTGGGGGCGGATGCACCGGATGACCTAAGGATTCCCAGTTCAAACAACAAACTATCTGCTGCACACAGTGGTTCCTACAGGCCAGATGCTTCTTGCGCTTCCGGCGCGCTGGTGACAGGGCTGAAGGTCCCGTCCATTTCCACACAGGTGGAGGACACGGCCAGAGATCCAGTCGATCTGATGCCGACTGCTGTGCGGTGCGAGGATCCAACTTGCAAGAAAGCCGAGTAAAATGGGCTAACCCTACGGATGCAAGTTCGTTGCATTGCAAAACTTCATTAATTATATCTAAAAAATTGAAGGTCCCCGGACTGTCAGGCCCAGTGACCCGCTCGTATGAAGCAGGACTACGGGAATGGGGGTTATGCAAACCAGATGAGGAGGAATGATTACTGGTTGAATGCTTGGCATCTGCAGAAAACGGAACCTCTTTACCCATCAGTGCAAAATTGCCACGTTGCTTCGAACGTGGACTTCCCGGAGAACTGCCCTTCAAGCCTCTCAGGTTTTCGTCGCTTCCGAGGCTTCGGCTGCCGCGGTCTTGGCACTGGTCTTGCCATTCCCTTTGCCTTTTGGCTTCGGCTTGGGCTTTTTGTCTTTGTCTTTGTCGATGTCCTTGTCCCACTCGCTTTTGCTGTCGTGCTTGGTGCCATCCTTGAGCCTCGACTCCATGTAGTCCATGTCTTTGAGAAAAGCTATGGTGGCGGCCACCCAACTTGGACTCGCAAGGCGAGAGTAAGGACGGAGCCCGCGACGTTGTTTGTTCCGTTCGATGGCAGCGAAGTTTGGCTCTGCCACTGCGGAGAGCAGCCAGCCCATGGTCGTCCTGCCACCATCCAAACAAAACTGCTCGGTCATCATGAGTCCCTTTGCCATAAGTCCCATGATGTTCGCATCGTTCAGGTTGAAACCAATCTCCCAACCAGTTGCCATAAAATGACTCAAAAGCGTCAATGTTCGCATGTCTCCCAGGGGCACTCTCTTCTCGATGAACTCCCTCATCAAGCCGGGGAAGGGCTGAGAATACCCCATGTCTTGAAGCACATTGCGCTGCGTCACTCGAGCGATCATAGGAAGATCTTCCATGTGCTTGATGAAGATCTCGCGAGCATGGCACCCCTTCACTCCCGAAGAGGATTGGGTCGAGTCTGAGGACCCCGAGAGAACTTGGCTCAGAGGGTCGCTTGACCTGGGGCCCATCCGAGCCAGCAAGGCCTGCGCATCGCGAGAATGCGATGCAAAGGGTCGCCAGTTTGCGCCAGCTGCGCCAGAGCATCTTCTTCCTGCGCCTCCAATCGCACCTCGGCCTGCGTGTCGAACTCCTCGCCTCGATAAGCGGTAGCTGCTTCTGGTCGAGGAGCTCTTTTCGGTGCAGGTCCTGCTAGCTTCTGAAGTTGGTCCCAATCTTCTTGACGCAGGCCGCCAGCGGCCATCTGCATGGGGAACAGCTCCTGAGCAGGCGCAGGGGCGGCTAAGAGGCTGGTGCGACCAGCAGCTTCTGCCTCCAACTGCTGGATTCGAGCTTGCATTTGCCGAATCACATCTGACTGATCTTCTCCAACAGGAGCATGGTCGGCCCCAGGGATCTGCTCTGGGAACTCTTCGCCCCCTCCGCCAGAATCGGCCGAGTAGTACTCCTGGAGGACATCGTCCGGCTCTTTTGACAGCAACCAGGCTTCCGAGGCCGCCCAAGCCTCGTTCGACCGGGGCCGCCCAATCTGGTCCTCCACAGTGATCCGCAGGATGCTGTCGGTGGCATCTCGACGAAGAGCAATTGGCCGCCGAAACTGCGCAGCTCCAAGCCAGGGCATGTCGACCAACAAGACGCTTGCAGTGCCTAAAGTCCGGCCCCGCATGGTCTCGATGACGGCGTCGGCTGCCTCGTAGATCGCCACAGGGTAGCCCTCGCCGTCCACCCATTCCTGCAGAACTGTTTCGATGGCCTCGACGTGAGGCAAGATCACCATGAACCCATGCTCTCTGCTGCGAATCAAAAATGCTATGGAAGTCCATAGTTGATCAAGGTGATCACTAGGGCTGCAAAAATGAAGAACTGGTAAGGGTTTGCCAGCAGTCCAACCGCTCAGCAAGTCCAGAATGGCCGTCTGCGATAGACGGCCTCTCACAGTTCCACTCGTGGCCATCCCCTCTGCGCCCCGGCAAGGAACGCAACCACCTCTGCCAGAGTAGTGAATGAATGAGACACACTCTGGGGATCAAAACCGATCCGTCCACTGCCAGTTGATTGAACCTCGCGGCAGTAAACAGCGTAGTCCTCAGTGATGAAGCCCTCAGGAAAATCCCTGGAGCGCAACACAACGTACCAGCGCTTGATGCCTGGCACGTGGGGAGACTTGCAAGTCGTCCGAGCGCGCCGGTCCAGCTTGTAGCGAGCCCCAAGGCCAGCTCTGACGGCACGGGCGAGACGAGCCCTAGCAACTCCCGGACTGGGAAAATCAGGATCTGCTTCTAATCCAGCTAACCGCTCAAAATGCCACTCACCCAAAGCAGTGTTGGTGTCTGAAGCAAAAAGCGCTCCAGCTTCCTCTTCCACAAAATCAATGGTAGGCACAAAATTGGCAGCGCGGAACTCAGCCCCTGATGCCGCAGTGGCTGAGGCGACCTCAGCAGCCAGTTCTGGGACCTCCGGACCCGGATCTGTCACCAATTCCCAAGAGTCCTCTTCCCGAGTGACTCCTAGGCGATCCAAGACAGAAGAGGCCACTTGGCCAAGTCGCCCAAGCATCAACTGCGGTACTCCCGCAGTCGCAAGCGAGCTAACGCCCCCCCAGGAGCAGGTGCTGGGTCACCCCAAGTGTTCAAGGCTAAATGCAGCAACTGAGATAAAAATGATCGGCACCGTGGGGAGATGACAACACAAGTCAATACGGCACCAGAGATCAGGCCTACGCAGAAGGCAGCAGCCACGCCCAGCACAAGGAAGCTGAGGGTGCAGCTGCAATATGGCTCTGGACCTGAAAACGCCCACCTGGCTTCACGGGCTAAGTCGACCCACCAGGTTCCGAGCATATATTTCCCTGAGAAAGCTTGGAGCCAGATAGCGCACCAGCAGATGACCTGAATTGATAGGACACATATATATATATATATATATTATATCCCTCCAAATTGCCCCTTTAATAGGGATAATGATAATTGATCAATGTATTTAGGGGTACCCTGTTTTCAAACAAACCCAGCTCAAGATCACCTACAAGTTTTCAGTTCAGACCACCAGAACACAAAGGTCTGCAAAGCAAAACCTCATGGCGTCCTTTCTGTTGCAAGTGAGCTACGTTTTGTTTGCAAAAAAATGTCAATCTTCGAATTCATTTGAAGTCCCAAAATCACAGTGACTTGGGGATTCAGCTGGGATCCTCCATGTCATGGGAATTTAAAACCTCAACTGGGATACGGTGCCCCTGTCAGCTGCTGCAGGTCCTCCGCGTTGGCATCTCCACCGTTGGCCAATAGTGTTTCCACAACGGCCTCAATTCGTCGAAGAATTGAATGGGGGGGAACCGGGTAGTTGGGCACTTGGGGTGAATTTTGAGCCCACACAACTTCACCAGCAAAAAAGTTGATGAATCAAGTTACATCCTGAAAACATGCCATGATCAGGAAACTATATGATGATTTCCTAAAATGGGGCTACCCCGTACCCCAATAGCTGGATGGTTTTTGGGTGGAAAATCACCAAAAAAAAGAGGATGCACGGGGGTAGTCCATGACTTCGGAAACGGGCTGAGAGCCGGACCAGTTGTCCGCGGTGCACGGCGCGGTGCAGAGGTGTGGCACCCCATTCATCCGCAGAGATGCCTCGATTCGGAGGGTGTTTGGCCATAGGATACCCATAGGATACCCATAGGATACCCATAGGATACCCATAGGATACCCATAGGATACAA
This sequence comes from Cladocopium goreaui, assembly GCA_947184155.2. Classification (NCBI taxonomy): domain Eukaryota; class Dinophyceae; order Suessiales; family Symbiodiniaceae; genus Cladocopium; species Cladocopium goreaui. The sequence continues at coordinate 147,022 of CAMXCT020001499.1, forward strand.
AGCTGTCAAGGATTTAAATGTATCTAGACTTCATCTAGACATATCTAGACCACATTTCGGGGCTGAAGTTCTCACACTTTCTCAGCTAGGTGTGAACCGCCGGGTACCAGGGTGTTTTCTCACACATACCCATTTGATGAAAAGGCTGACCCAACAAGGCTGCCTGCGCCTTCACTGAGTAAGAGTGAAGCCAATTCTGCCTGCAGGTCGGGCACATGGCTTTATTGAAGAAAAACTCCAACCATTGGTGTCCTCTATCAAGAAGATCATAGAATCGCAGATCTTGGGGTTCTGAGTCACTGAGTCTAACTGGACACGGGCTCAGCAGTCATGACACTATGAACTCTACAACATAGCCACTCCACAACTCTTACATCATCCTAAACCCCCTACTTGGGTGTGCAGTTGGGGTTTGAAGTGGATATTTAACCATACTTATAGATACTTATAGGGGTCATTACCATGGTTATACCCATGAATAATATTGGATAATCCCGACTGCACCCGCAAGTAAATTGGATGCAACTCTCCAATTCGCCCACAAAATGCCATTCCATCGTGGCCACATCACACCCAGCTGTCCCAGCTGTCCTTTCCATGCTCTGCAGCTTTGTGCAAAGGAGTAGATCTCCAACGATCTTCCCGACCTCGGCCAAGATTCAAAGATATGGTGAATTGTCATCATTAAATGACCATGATATGGTTTTGGGAAAGATACTGTAACGTAATCTGCTCTATTTTCGTTCTCAAACTAGTTGGTTGAATCACTCTTAGCACTAAATTGCATTTTTGTTGTTATCACTTTATGGGTATACCGGTATACCTTGTACCATTTTCAGACACACCCATGCCAAAAATCAATCTGCCAAAGTAGATACATGGTTTCTTGGACCATCATCGTGCCATGATCTCGCGGCGTCTGAGTCCCAGTCCTACATCTGCTCCATTCTTCACAAGCTCCTGGGGCTTAGGGGTTCCCCACATGGTCAGCCTCTCAGATGGACTTGACCTCGTGAATTGACCACAATACCGAGAAATCTGCGGGAGTCCTTGGCCAAATTGCTCTGCCCAGCAGCTGCCTTGTGCAAAGGTGTTGCAAGATATCTGTCCTAGCAAGGTCTGGATGGCGGGACTTTCAACGACCAAAGAAAAGGACTCTGGTTTGTGGTTGGGAAAGCCAATTTCAGATTTAATTTTCAGCTCAACATCCTTTTCAAGAATCGAACTGACTGATGAACAAGATATTCAGCATATAGATGGATATAACTATTCACTCACTACCCAACGTCCCTTTGGACAAAAAATCGATCTGCCAGTCCGGCAAATCATCTAGTATCATTTGCCTGTTGGTTCTTAGGGGGTTAACCCTTCATCTAAGAATGAATGAGTAGGAAAAGGACATCTCGCCACTTCAGTCCTGCGCATTGATGTCTGCTCCGTTGCTCAACAGCAATGCTCCCAAGGATCCATGCCTCGATATATCAAAAATGGTCCTGAATCCCATGGTGAATCATCATATTTCAATATATGTCCCATCATTTCGTGGCAATTCTTCCCCATTTTCAGACCCAACGAGATTCGAAACGCACATAGTTTAACCAGCATGGTCCGACGGTACGGACCTCACATTCGACCCTACCGCAGCCTCACATTCGACCCTACTCCAAAATAACGTCATGCAGCCTCACATTCGACCCTACCCTAACAAAAATATGCAACCCTTCCAGGAAAAAAGGCCACTTTTTCCGGTTCACATTTGACCCTACCCCACTTTAACCTGCCTCAAACCAGAAAAATTACATTCATTGCTATCAAATCAACCAGCCCCCCTTGCACAACTACATTCATTGGTATCAAATCAACCAGCCCCCTTGAACCATTACATTCATTGGTCTCAAATCAACCAGCCCCCCTTGAACAATTACACTCATTGGTATCAAATCAACCAGCCCCCCTTGA
>CAMXCT020001500.1:0-140000 GCA_947184155.2 Cladocopium goreaui
TCAAACCTTGCTGTTTCCTGGCGTCAGCTCGGGTCCAAGGACCCTGTCGCAGGCCTCAAACACCATGGCAGTGAAGGACGGATCGGGCCCGCGGCTGGCAGCCCACACTGCCAAACGTTGCTTTCTGAACTGCCTAAAAACTATAGCTTCAAACCTTGCTTTTTCCTGCCGTCAGCTCGGGTCCAAGGACCCTGTCGCAGGCCTCAAACACCATGATGGCAGTGAAGGACGGATCGGGCCCGCGGCCTGCAGCCCATACTGCCAAACGTCGCTTTCTAAACTGCCTAGAAACTAGCTTCAAACCTTGCTTTTTCCTGCCGTCAGCTCGGGTCCAAGGACCCTGTCGCAGGCCTCAAACACCATGGCAGTGAAGGACGGATCAAGCCCGCGGCCGGCAGCCCATAGTGCCAAACGTCGCTTTCTGAACTTCAAACCTTGCTTTTTCCTGCCGTCAGCTCGGGTCCAAGGACCCTATCGCAGGCCTCAAACACCATGGCAGTGAAGGACGGTTCGGGCCCGCGGCCGGCAGCCCATACTGCCAAACGTCGCTTTCTGAACTGCCTAGAAACTAGCTTCAAACCTTGCTTTTTCCTGCCGTCAGCTCGGGTCCAAGAACCCTGTCGCAGGCCTCAAACACCATGGCAGTGAAGGACGGATCGGGCCCGCGGCCGGCAGCCCATACTGCCAAACGTCGCTTTCTGAACTGCCTAGAAACTAGAGCTTCAACCTGCCTTTTCCTGCCGTCAGCTCGGGTCCAAGGGACCGTGTCGCAGCACCAAAACACACCATGGCGCGAAGGACGGAGCGGGCCAGCGGCCGGCAGCCCATCGTGCCAAACGTTGCTTCTGAACTGGCCTAAAAACTCTAGCTTAAACCATTAATTTTTCTGCCGTTTTCCCTTCAGCTCGGGCCAGGACCGTGTCGCAGGCCTCAAACACCATGGCAGCGAAGGGACGGAGCGGGCCAGCGGCAGGAAGACCATCGGGCAAACGTTGCTTTCTGAACTGCCTAGAAACTAGAGCTTCAACCCTTGCTTTTTCCTGCCGTCAGCTCGGGTCCAAGGACCGTGTCGCAGGACCAAAACACCATGGCAGCGAAGGACGGATCGGGCCCGCGGCCGGCAGCCCATCGTGCCAAACGTTGCTTTCTGAACTGCCTAGAAACTAGAGCTTCAACCCTTGCTTTTTCCTGCCGTCAGCTCGGGTCCAAGGACCGTGTCGCAGGCCTCAAACACCATGGCAGCGAAAAACGGAGCGGGCCCGCGGCCGGCAGCCCATCGTGCCAAACGTTGCTTTCTGAACTGCCTAGAAACTAGAGCTTCAACCCTTGCTTTTTCCTGCCGTCAGCTCGGGTCCAAGGACCGTGTCGCAGGCCTCAAACACCATGGCAGCGAAGGACGGAGCGGGCCCGCGGCCGGCAGCCCATCGTGCCAAACGTTGCTTTCTGAACTGCCTACAAACTATAGCTTCAACCCTTGCTTTTTCCTGCCGTCAGCTCGGGTCCAAGGACCGTGTCGCAGGCCTCAAACACCATGGCAGCGAAGGACGGAGCGGGCCCGCGGCCGGCAGCCCATCGTGCCAAACGTTGCTTTCTGAACTGCCTAGAAACTAGAGCTTCAACCCTTGCTTTTTCCTGCCGTCAGCTCGGGTCCAAGGACCGTGTCGCAGGACCAAAACACCATGGCAGCGAAGGACGGATCGGGCCCGCGGCCGGCAGCCCATCGTGCCAAACGTTGCTTTCTGAACTGCCTAGAAACTAGAGCTTCAACCCTTGCTTTTTCCTGCCGTCAGCTCGGGTCCAAGGACCGTGTCGCAGCACCAAAACACCAGGGCAGCGAAGGACGGAGCGGGCCCGCGGCCGGCAGCCCATCGTGCCAAACGTTGCTTTCTGAACTGCCTAGAAACTATAGCTTCAACCCTTGCTGTTTCCTGCCGTCAGCTCGGGACCAAGGACCCTGTCTTCAAACCTTGCTGTTTCCTGCCGTCAGCTCGGATCCAAGCACCCTGTCGCAGGCAGTGAAAGACGGACCGGGCCTGCAGGCAACGGCCCCCTTCTGCACAAACTCTTCGCCCCTTCTGGCATCTTGTTGCTAGTAAGGCCTCCTCTGACGCGCTCCCCCTGCTGACGGCAGGGGTCGGCGGATATATTATATATATATATATACGTGTATATATTGTAATTTTGATGGATATTCAGATATTCTTCTTAGGGAGAACCTAGCTGGCATGTTTGACGTTTTTTGTTGTTCACTATATTCATGCGTACTGGTACATACGGGATGGGCGTGAGGGAGGGTAAAATAACGTGCACATGAACTTGCAAAGGATATATCACTCTAAACGATGTTACATACACTAGAGATGTCTATCGACGTATCGATATGTTAATCCATATCCTAATCTACTATTATTAATCTGTATATCTATCTATCTATCCTATCCTATGCTATGCTATGCTATCCTATCCCATCCTATTCTATTCTATTCTATCCTATTCTATCCTATCCTATCCTGTCCTATCCTATCGATCTATCTATCTATCTATCTAGCTATCTATCTATCTATCTTTCTTTCTTCTATCTCTCTATCTATTTATCTATCTATCTATCTACCTACCTATCTATCTATCTATCTACCTATATATATATATGTCTATCTATCTATTTGTTTGTTTGTCTATCTATCTATCAATCAATCAAACTATCAAACTATCAAACTATATATGTTTCCATCCATCCATTCGTCCATCCATCCTTCCATCCTTCCATCCATCCATCCTTCTATCCATCCATCTATTGTTTTTTGTTTTGTCTATCTATCCATACGTATATGGTATATGTTTTGAACTTTAAATGTGTACATAGAGGTAGATAGAACAACCAATAAAACCACTATGTTTCGTGTCCTTGGGCACACTTGACTTGAAGGAAAGTCATCACACCAAGAACAGCAATACTTGTGTTTAATTTACAATATGTTGACACATCATTCAACATATATGGCACATATGATTAAACATTATTAAACAATCATTGTTATAAGGGCACACGTTAATTCTTATTGTTGATGATTAACGTATTAACAATAATAGTAAATGTGATGATTCAGCGATATCAATGTGATGATAGTAATGGAATCATAAGAAGAATTCTTGGTGAGGACCATGAACTATGACAGTGGCAAAGTGGGTGGGATCGTCACCCAAGTGGGATATTTAAGGTGTAAAATCCTGGTGAGAAACCACTTGGTTTCACTCAGGGAACATCTGAGGAACCTACCCTGCAATTAGTAAGTGCTACTGTACATATACGGCGAATACGCCATGATTTGGACTGCAACCTCTAAAGACATCTAAAGACGGGCGATGCTGAGAGGTATCATCAGTCTGATGCTGGCATCCCCATGTTCAAAATTATTATCCGAAAGCATCCGAAAGCGATGTTCTTTTTTTCATCAATAGATTGGCTTCATATTATTCTAAGAATTGTACTTAAACCACATTTTTTGGCCATTTCAGATTAAGTAATCTCCCGAAAACAGTTGCCATGTTTTCTTGGACTGCCATTTAGCAGGCCGCCGCGGTCTTTGCAACACCGTGCGAAACCTGCGCGCAGTGCCACGAGTCCTGCCGTGCCAAGCACCGAGGCACTTTTTTTTTGGGGGGGGGGCAGGGTAGATTCGCCATTTAAAATGACAGACACCATGATCGGATGTTGATTGTAAGGAAACGACTATCCGATGAACAGTCTATATAATTATATATAATTGAATGATTAAACAATAAAAAGACCCGACATGATTAAAAGTGCGAGTATGTGTATTTTTTGAACCAGGTATCATGTTTTGAAGTAACTATCTTCAGTTTGATTTGCATTCTTTATTCTACAACATATACATATGATATATATATATATATGCTGTATATATATATATATATATGTTATTGTGTATATATATATATACACACGCTACGTACATATATATATATATATATATATATATTACACATGTATAAATATATATATATATATATTACCATATATTATCATATATTATTACACATATGTGTATACATATGTTATATCTATACATATTGGATACCAATGGCCTACATAGTTCTTTTGCGGAGGGTTTGGTGTTTCATTTATTTATTTATTTCCTACTAGTATCTCTATCTCTATGTGTATCTATCCATGTATATACATACCCAGATGCTCCGTGCTCCCTGGTGCTAGAATATTTACCCTTGTTACCTATGCATTTACCCCAAATATGACCATTTTTGGGGTAAACACACGGTAACATACGTGGAGACTATGTTATATTTATATATACATATATATATATATACATATGGGTTTATCTGAAAGTGATGTACTCAGTACTACTCCAAATTCCAATGTTTATCGTCAATGTCCTATTAAAGTAATCATTTGGGGAGGTACACCCTTGGTATACCACATTTTTTGACAGACCTATGTACATATATATATAAATATAGATAGGAATTATAGCATATACCATATTATACCATATTATATACCATATGTAATCATATATGTATACCATATTATATCACTATTGCATATATACCATCGTATATTTACATGTATGCACACACATAGTATCTGTACCACCCAGGTCATATTCTATGTATACGTAAAAATTGCTCAATTCTGAGAGATCTCCTAAAATTGCCCAGAATTTCATTTCTACTGTATATGCTATTCAATGGATTGGTTTAAGGGGAAATCCCGGGGAAACCATATATTTTCCCATTAAATATTAGGCGTTCCTGTAAATTTCCTTCAACCAATCCATTGATCTACGTACATGATTAATGGTGGCTACTGATTAGTGTAGGGCCCCCCAACAATTTTGGTCTACTCAATAACTCGGCATTTTTCTTGGGAACCAGGTCTGTGGAAATCAGGATGATCAAATAAAGTAAGGATTTCAATTGAAATCAATCTACGTTCAATTGCTTTTCCTTTTAATCTTTGAAGCAATCTATTGATAAGACATGATTTCAATTGAAATCAATCTACTTTCAATTGCTTTTCCTTTTAAACCTCAAAGAGATCTATTGATAAGAAAGGATTTCAATTGAAATCAATTTACTTTCAATTCATTTGAATGTACTTTCAATTGATTTTCTTTTTAAACCTCAAAGAGATCTATTGATAAGAACGGATTTCAAATGACATCAATTTACTGTCAATTCATTTGAATCTACTTTCAATTGATTTTCCTTTTGAACCTCAAAGAAATCTATTGATAAGAACGGATTTGAAATGAACACAAGTTACTTTCAATTCATTTGAATCTACTTTCAATTGATTTTCCTTTTTAACCTCAAAGAAATCTATTGATAAGAACGGATTTCAAATGAAAACAATTTATTTTCAATTCATTTGAATCTACTTTCAATTGATTTTCCTGTTTCTGTAATGTCAAAAAAACGCCCCAAAAGTTTTTGTGCACAATAGGGTTCTATCCAATCAATTACACTATTGAATTGAGGATCTGGGTCACTCATGGGGTACCACCTTGAAAAATTGTTTGGGTGCTGTTTTTTAATCAGGGTTTAATAAGGCATCTAATCATTTGGGAAACCTTGCATTTTCAAGGCTTTAACATGGGATATGGCTTTCTAAAGTAAATGGTCCAGCTTTACCCAAAGAAAGGTGTATCAAGGTGGATAAAACTCCTCCTGAAAAAATTGGATCGGAGAAAAAACTTCTCACAATAGAGGCCCACCCCCACCATTCACAGGATACTCAATCATTTTTGAACATGTCTCACAATAGAGGTCCATGACACTAATCGGTATACTATAATATATATATATAATTATATATGTGGATATATGTGATATATAATATGGTATAATATGGTACTATACTATGCATTATATGCACTACCCATATATGGCCACGCGAAAAAAACCTCGAGATCGTCAGCTGCCAACAGTTCAGGTCACAGCTGCCAACTTCCGCGCCCGCGCGGCCGCGGCCATTGCAGCGGCAGCCAAGGTGGCGCAGTGCTCGCCCACGGCGAGGGCAAGGCGATGGGATGAGAACATCGGAAAACCCCGGGAAAGTCATGGAAAATCTTAAGAAAATCATGGAAAATCCTAGGAAAATCGTGAAAATCCATGTTTATAGCTGGGAAAATCACCTATCTTTGATTTGCTGCTGATGTTTTTGATTTTTTTACTGGGAAATCCACTGAAATCCACTACTACTTGGTGAATCTATAGGGAGTATATTGTACTTTTTTGGGGGTTCCTTAAAGCAAATCCAAGCCGAAAATCAAACAAACATGTGTTCGCAAATGTTGATTTAATGCGCTAGTACTAAACCATTGAGAAGTGGGATTCACGGGTTGTTCACACAAATTTAGAATTTCATGTGGGTTAAGCATAAATAATGTCTATTCAAACATCACATTGTTTGGGTATGATCTGATCAAAGTGTGTTTTGTCCACTAAATGGTAATGGGAAAATGTGCTGGGATTGAGTTGTTTATTGGTTGAACCATCTGTAAATGGGGTTATTAATATACATGTTTTTATCAAACTGGTTCAAATATGGGATTGACCCTGGGACTTATTTCATGTTTTTTTCACTGGAGATGAAGTGGTGATTTTCAACAGAGAAAAGTTATTTTCAACAGACAAATGTAGGGGATTTCAGTGATTTAAGCAACAATTTCAGTGAAACAAACAGCAAATGTTTTTTTCAGTTTGGGACTCCCCAAACTATGGGACTGTTGCAGATTCTCGACCAAACATGGCTGATTTTTTTTGTGATTTTTGTGGGATCACCGGGCATCACCATATCTTATAATCACGAAGATCTGGATAGGAGGATGATCCTTGAAGTATGGACCCGTTGTGAGAAATCTTCGTGATTTATGGTGATTTGGTAAAAGGGTGGATGTAGGGTAATCTAGCTAGAAATAATTTACTAACTTCAATGGTCAGCAGGTGTTTGGATGTTATAATATATATATATGTGATTATGTGGCTATGAGTCAAAACCCTGGCACCCTAGGTACCTTAAAATAATTGGGTAAGGGATAGTTATTCCCCCAAACTAGTAAATGTCGATAGGCAGTAGCAATATAAATAGTAGGAGTCATAGTCATGGTCATAGTCACAGAAATAGTCACGGCAACAAGAACAGCAGTGATAACAACATTAAAACCAATATTTTTAAAACAAACCAACAACAAACAACAATAGATACCCTCTGGTAGTCAAACATGGCAATTGAACACCCATCATTGATATAGAAACATACTTCTAAGTGTATGATGATTAATGTTTGGAAACCCAGGGGTCATTCTTCACTTGTGCACTATAGTTGATTGTTCCAGCTATAACTTGTTTTTTGAGATTTTCGCCGTGTCCTTTGCAGTGTCACGTTTGGGCCGTCACTTGCTTGGCTCTGTGGGATGCGGCACAGGCACGGTTCAAGCTGCGACCTTACTCCCTCAGTTTGATGGTTCCGATGAACCAGCATACAAACTCTGGGGCTTTGAAGTGGGATCACGGATGCTGGCAGCAGATGCAGAGCTTGCCTCCAAAGTGCTTCATCGTTTGCACTTGGACACCATGCCTGAGGGGAATCACCAAGACTGCATCGTCCTGTATTCAGGCTTCTACTTGGCATTGGGTCTTGAGAAACCTTTGCTGACCAGCGTTGAGGATCTCATTGAGAGATTTGAGGACTGCTTGAGTGTTCTAGCGACATGCCACTAAGAGATGCAGATGATGCAGCTACCCTTAGCACCTGCTTAGAAGATGGGAATCTAAAGGGCTGATCCTCCACCTTCGTCTTCTGACAGAAGCAGAGCGCTATTCAAGAAGGGTCCATGGCACAAGGAAAAAACAGAAACACATTATAGAACATATAAATCATATAAACAAATTAAAACCTTCATTTCTTCAGGGATCTTCCAGCCACGTTTGACGACACATCGCAGGCCTTCAGGTGCCGGCGCGTCTGCTGCACGGCTGCAGCGCTGGCGCAGGACACAGGAGCCCTTGGTGCTGTGCAGCACAGAGCAAGGGCTGGAGGAGGCCGAAGCTCTTGGATGACTATTGACGATTTTTCTTGGTGCGTAATGGTTACAGTTGTTCATAGTGTTTAATAGTGGTGCATCATCTGCATCATGCCTTATAGTGGTTGATAGTGGTGAATCATGGTTTATAGTGGTTGATAGTGGTGAATCATGGTTTATAGTGGTTGATAGTGGTGAATCATGGTTTATAGTGGTTGATAGTGGATAATTGAGAATCATGTGGGGAACCCAATGCCATAAACCTGTTTACCATTTGGGGATGGTAAACATAGCACCCATTGATGGTGATGACTTGGGGCTGGTTTATGAAAATATTTTTACCACATAAAATAGTTGTTTCTTGATGGGGATGCAATGCATGAACATAGATGTAGAGCCCAAATGCTCCATGGTGCTGGAGTATTTACCTACAAAATCAAACGTAAATATACCAACATCTATCGGAGGATCTGATTCTACCCGCCACATTGTTTTTTTGGTTAGATTATTAAAAAGATTCCATCTTTGGAGGATGTATACCACCAATTTCAAGTGCCGGAATGGTATAGGTTTTTCGGATGTTTTCGATTTACTACGCAAAAGAAGTGTTTTTGCGTCAGGGTTGCATGGTTGTATAAACATTTTGAAGTGATGACATTTATCATCTTGATGGTGATTCAACCCACCAAGGTGGAGATTCAATTCCATGAAATGAAAATTTTGGGGTGTCCTACTGTGGATCGAAGAAATCCTGCACCAGTTGACAGATGTTTTATCCCATTATTTATAGGGGTTCAACCATCTTTTTGGTGGTGCAGGATTTCTTCCATGCACATTATTTTGAGTCGAACCCTCCGGTACCCCAGAAATGGCAAGCGTTGTGTGAAGATCTTGGAAGTGACTGGATTGAAAATATGTGTACATCCCAATACAGTCAAGTATGAACAATACTCATGAAATGTATTGAAATGTTACATTAATAGTTTTATTAATGAATAATATTGGCATATTGATGTTACAAATGAACATGTTCTTCATATCATATTTGCAATGAACATGTTCATCACATTGTAATGATCGTTGTTTTCATCTATTCATCTTCCTACATCCTTCATGTTCGAAGGGTTGACCAAGCAGAAATACTGGTTCATCAGTTAACAATGTTCCACGGTGAACGTTTCCGTTATATCTTTTAGTATGAATATATCCCTACTGCACAATATGAATAAATAAGTCTCCCAGCTTCTTCCAGTTATATATTATATATATAAATATACACGCAGCATATACATTCACGAACAATCAATCCTGGTTGGACAACCTAGTCGCAAACCAACTTACCTGGCAACCTCTCTACTTAGCACAGGAATGGAGGTGTTTAATGGTTTAGTAAATGAGTTTTGTCCCATTGTATATCATACCAAATGTAAGAGGACACAACCCCTTGCGCAAATCCCATGGATAGTCTGGTCTGGTCATACACCAACTGACGTATCATAAAGTCAACAAGAATATCCCATTCGTTGGGATATTCTTGATGATTAAATCATGTCTGTCAAATCATTCAAAATCCCCGTATTGTCAGTGGTAAATCCACCCTTTACTGGTTAAATCCCCGTGTTCATTGAGTAAATCCCTGATTGTTGTTGCCGCAGTTCGCTGGCAGATCCTCTCCCTTGAACTGCGACGCAGCGGCCTCGCACCAGTGAAGCTCGGGTCCGCCTGGTGCGTGAGCCGAGGAGAGGCGGTACTCTTTGGTAAACTCACATAGACGGGATTTAATGGGATTTAATGGGATTATATGGGATTTAATGATGGTTTAATGGGATTATATGGGATAAATATGGGATAAATATGGGATCTACCCTCTGGTAATTTGTTACAGTTTACTCTAGAGCGTGACTGTGGAAAATGGTCCATTTACTTTGGTGATTTACCTATTAAGATGATGACTTTCCAGGTCGTTCTATAAGTTTACTGGAGGGGACCACCAATTCCATGTATTCTACCATTTTCTCCACTCAGATCGTTAGTGATATAATGTAAACCCATTTCACTAGAAACATATTTTCTAAGAGTAATTATACTATTGTCCAATGCGCATTTTCCACTGGATAAATAATGTGTTTGTTCTCCCTCTAACTCATTTGGCTGAATTACAATAGTTTACTAACCTGAAAATAGCCAAAAACCATTTGGGGAAGATTCGCCTTACTCGTATCATTTGACGTCGCAGGTCATTGTAGTTCAGGTAATACAATGGATTCACCTTTATGGATGGATGTCCTTTTACAAATGGTTTATTCATAGAGGAATCCCTGTATGAAAATGAAAACCTGCCGATAGGTAGATGATAATATTTATTATACAAATAATATTAAACTGCCCCCACTATTGTCACTATTGTTCCTAAAAGGCCAATATTTGTGTGAACTATATATATATATATGTAGTATGGGTCCATGCGTGGAATATTTTGTCTGCAATATTTCCCAATATTTACCAACAAAATCACCCAAATGTAGGTAAATATGAATCATATACACAGCGATAGTTTAGCGTTTGATCTTCGTGAATGGAGCTCTAAGCAGTTGATGATGCAGCACCAATTCATGAAGAAAGTGACCTTTTAGCCCGAAGTGGATGAAAAGTCAAGAGTGACTTCAAGATCGTTTACTTAACTCTGAACTATTTCCCCAGTTTAGATGGACATCATTCCGTGACCTTTTCAGGAGCTCATACTCCAATGGTTCAGCTCTATAGCGTGGCTCAGAAGCAGAGAAGTTTGTTCCTGGATGAGCACATGGTTTTTCTCACATGTTTCATGGAGACATATTGTGCCACGATGAAACATAGGTTGTATTTTCCAAAAGAGGGATTATTGATTATTATATCCATTAATAGGGATTTAGATACCCATTAATATTATATATAAATCATTATAAGGATTCCCAGTATGACATGGATGACCGTAATTCATTTACGATGTCTTGAGCATGACACATATGGATCCTGGGTTTGTCCAAGAAACAATGTGGTTCATCATCATGTCCTTTTGACATTGCCAATATGCCGGGTTTACACCATTTTCTCAGACACATATTCATATACTGTAAGAAAACAATCTACAAATGCAGAAATAAATCCAAAATGTAGTAGATGGTAGATTGTTGTTTATTTTAACAGAAATAAATCAGAAATACCATCAGCCAAAACCAAATGCATCAGCCACATATGTGGTAGATGGAGAATGATGGGATACCATCGGAGTTTTAATATGGCTGCACGCCAAAATGATGAGGTGATACTCTACTCATGAAGGGAGTTGGGGGCTTGGTGATGAGGTAATGCTAGTGTTTCTGGATTCTGGAGTCAAATAGAATAAACATGTTCCCTCCAAACCCCAGGTTCGCCCACGCTCAAACAACACATCCAAACAATATGATATACTTATCACCAGAAGATGAAAGAAAACACTGAGTATACGCACTAATTTTTGACTTTAAGTTTTCAGGATTTAGGGTTTAGGGTTTTAGGTTTTAGGGTTTTAGGGTTTTAGGGTTTGTTGTTTTGGAAAGTAAAAGACTTAAACCCTACGCATCGCCGCGGGCAAACCTAGGGCTTGCAGCGAACATGTTGTATTATGTTGTATTCATGTTACAGTTTTTTTTCTTGCGGTCAACGTAGATCTATCAACAGGCAATCGACTATCATACTATCATAATGAAGTTATTGCATCCTTTGACCAAGCAGGCAGGCGCCGAGAAATGCATTTTTTTGGTGACTGAATTACAATCTCCTCAAAACACCAGCAAAAAGAAGTACTATGTTACTATACTTATAAATCATCCATGTTCTTATGTATTATAGTCATAACATGTCATCAACCAATGTTAACGGCATGTTCCAATCGTCCAGTTGCGGCCACCGGCCTGAGGCCACCAGAGTGAGGCATCCCAGTGGCCCACCCGGGAAAACCGGGCAGATTTCCTATGGATTTCCTATGGTTTACTATATGGTATTCTTACGGCGGTTTCCTATGGATCTAAAAAATATGTTGTATGTATTTGTATGTTTTTTGTATGTGTTTTATACACATGTTCATGTTGTCTATTTGATATGTATAATATATATATATCCAACACTATAATATTCATACATACACCATGTGTTTTTTCCCCACCTGCCAGGTGAGGGTTGTTAGATTTTATGTCAGTTGCCTGGTCCTCCTCGTCCTCCTCCTCCTCGTCCTCCTCCTCCTCCTCTCGTTGTCCTCCTCGTCCTCCTGCTCAACTGCGACTCGCGATCCACAGTGTTCTCTGTCGGACCTCAACCACGACCATCCACGCCCAGTGTTCCCTGCCGGACCTCAACCACGACCATCCACGCCCAGTGTTCCCTGCCGGACCTCAACCACGACAATCCACGCCCAGTGTTCCCTGCCGGACCTCAACCACGACCATCCACGCCCAGTGTTCCCTGCCGGACCTCAACCACGACCATCCACGCCCAGTGTTCCCTGCCGGACCTCAACCACGACCATCCCCGCCCAGTGTTCCCTGCCGGACCTCAACCAAGACCATCCACGCCCAGTGTTCCCTGCCGGACCTCAACCGCGAGTATCCACGCCAAAAGATATGCCACAAGTGCCAGAAGATATGCCAGATAGAATGCCAGAATAGAGATAGCCAGATAGAATGTCAGATAGAATGCCAGAAGATATGCCAGATAAAGTGCCAGAATGTTTGCCAGATAGAATGCCAGCAGATTTGCCAGATAATATGCCAGAAGATATGCTAGATAGAATGCCAGATGGAATGCCAGAAGATTTGCCAGATAATATGCCAGAAGATATGCCAGATAGAATGCCAGATGGAATGCCAGAAGATATGCCAGAACATATGCCAGAAGATATGCCAGAAGATATGCCAGATGCCAGAAGATATGCCAGAACAACTGCCAGAAGATATGCCAGGTAGAATGCCAGAAGATATGCCAGATAGAATGCCAGATCGAATGCCAGAAAATATGTCAGATAGAATGCCAGAAGATTTGCCAGTAACAAAATGTATAAATGTCATGGTGGGGATCACACGAAGTAAAGTAATTTTCATGGTTGTTAGATTCGATCCACTGAATTGAATGCTGAAACTGGCCATAACTGGCCACGGGTCGGTTCCAGCTGGACACGGTGGGTTCATATTACCCCTGAAAGGTGCTTGCAACCGAGACGATCATGTTTGACTATATAATAGATATACATGGTGTATGAATATTATAGTGTTGGATATATATATATATATTATAAATATCAAATAGACAACATGTGTATATATATATATATGGTTGGGGATTGAATTTTGACCCACAGCCCCCACCCAAACTGTTTCGGATAAACGTGCCATGTGTTTTTTTGCTCGTGATGTTTGTGACAAATTGGTATGGACCATATTTAAGGGCAAATCACAATGACTCACTCTGAAACCTTTTTTGGAGATGACTCGCATTACTAACCATATCTTACCATACCATCATCTATTTGGGTGCGCTTCACAACCCTAAGCTCATGGCCATCAAACAATAGTTAAAAAGTATCGAACAGCATGAATAAAGTAACCAATGCATTTAGGGTATCCTATTTTCAACCAAACCCATCTGATCATCTATAGTTCTTGCCATCCAGTCATGTCAGTCACCTCTTTGCCCTGGTGATAGACGATGACTTTGAAGCCTTGACGATTGCGGAGGATTTGGCTACAGAGTTGGAGGCCTGCCAGTGACGTAACCATTGGGGATACCAAAGGGCAAGTCACTCTTTCATGTCTAAAGGCTAATCAGCAATTTCTATGAATCTCCCCGGAAATGGCAGATGTCAGAGGTCCGTACGGTCCGTAGCCCTTTTAGGTTGCGATATCCAATTGCTAGTCCGTATGGTGAATGCCGTCTCTTGACCAGCAAAGTGGCAAAAACCGTGGCAAAGGTACAAACATGCAGAGGACAGGTGATTCACTGCCAACTGCGTGCGGTGTTCATTCGCCAGAATTGGAGAACGGGACAATTTACTTCGGGAACTCGCGAAATGTGGGGTCAAAACTGTCAAACACATGTTAAAACCATTATTTACTGTACGTAGATTTTACCTTAAACCAATCCATTGAACCAAGTGTATGCTTAGTCCTTTCCATCTTGGCAGGCGTTGCTTGAGCCGGGAGCCTTAACAGAGGCCTTGGACGCAGCACGTGGTAGGCAATCCAAGGTGGGGCAATGGCGGGTGGAATGGAGTTTTATTGGTACCCTGGTAAACATCAAAATGGTAAGCAGATCTTCATCCCCCGCATATTATGGCAATATATATATATATATGGTACGACACATCCTCCATAAGGCGAACTTTTGGTTTTGGTACCTTCAAGCCTCAAATTTCGGTACTTTTACAAGGTATACAATGTGTTGTTGGTATTTTGAAGGGCAATGCACACCACGCACCCGTCAATCATCAGCGTTTCTTTCTTAGCATGACAAGGGGGTACCAGTTCCCACACTAACATCACTAACCGAAACCAATGGACCTACCCATGATCAGTCAATATCAGTCATTTTTTGGCACCAGGAAGCCTCGAGTCTTTTTGGGTACTTTTGACTTTGGGGCATAGTCGGACAAGGTGGTGTTCGCATGAGCAGGTGCCGGTGATGGAAGAATATGAAGAATACATCAATTTGTGCAGGTGCCTGTCTTCCATGTCAAGAATTTGGGCCTGACCTGACTAGTCGCTTTGATCTGACTGGATTGAACTGCCACATGTCAGTTGGAAAGGTGCCGAGATATGACATTCGCTTCTCTTCGGAAAGGACGTCGGTTCCGTGTGAGTCAGCAGTGCTTTTTTGAGAAGGGAACCAGATAGGAGCCGAAAAGCTGGTGACACTGAACTCCCAGAGATCCACCATTTGACATTTGCCAGCCATGACGCATGGTTAGATGATGTTAGATGGTTAGATTCTCGTTGCAATGCCCCCAGGCTGCATGCCTTTCTCATATCATCAGCATGTACCCCAACAATGATGAATAGATCGTTTTGACATACCCCAAAAGGGGTATTTTCCCTATAATCCAGCCATGATTTGTGAATATTATTATAGGTATGATTATATTGTATAAAACCCATATTGAAGCCATGTTTCTGGGGTATGTCCAATTGGGATATATCAACATGTTCCATTCATGCTCCAGTTTAGGTGTGCCATGGAGGACCCAGTGATGCAGCGGTGCAGGACTCTGGAACCAAAGTTGCGCCAGGTCGTCTCTGAAAGTCTCCGAAGAGGCCCAGTGCCGGGTGGCGGAGGCGGCGGGTGGAATCTATCGAACCTATACCAGGGGCCCCCAAGATTTGGGTAGTTGGATGATGGCAGAACATTAGTAGAACAACCATGAACCAAACATTTTACTAGTGTGATCGCCAACTGCAAGATATGAAATGACCCGGTTTCATTGGGAAGAACCAACGCCAATTCATTTCTCTCACTTGTAAATTCCTTTGACCCTGATATCCACCTGTCAGCATCGACCATTGATATAACCCAAACAATACCCAAACGATGTTTGCTCATATCCCTAAATGGTCCCAATTATGTGGAAATTCCCCACTAAACCATGGGTTTTCTACTGGTGTTTAATATGGGGGATGGGATTATTCCATATTATTCCCCCGTTGTCCCAATGATCCATGCATGTTTTCATGGTCCCGTTCCAGACCGTGGTGAAATCGCAAAACGCAAATCAGGTCTGAAGAAAAAAGTCCCATGGCGATTCGATGAGAAGAGGTGTGGCCGCTGGAAAGTGTTGCAGTGAGATGTTGCCGCTACCCTCCGCGAATCAAAGATGGTTGGCTGATGTTGGCTGATCCTCTATTTATTGATGTGTTTTTTCCCATTAAAACCTTCATTTTACAATGGATTTTCCATTAAAACCTAAATTTATAGTGGATTTTTACCATAAAAACATCTATATTGATTCGGGATTTCCTAGGAAGTAACTCAAATGTTGACCTTGCAGTGCGTCCTCAGGCCCCAGGTGACACTGTGGGTACACTGGGGTGCGATTGCCCAGTGAGACTTGGGTCTGAGGTTTCCTAAAAGGGGGGTACCCCAATAATCCCCAATATCTGGATGGGTTTATTTCATGGAACATCCCATTTTTCAATGGATGATCTACCCTCTGGTAATTTAACAGTTCGCTATTGAAAATGGCCATGATTAATGGGAAAATCCACTATTTCTATGGCCATTTTCAATAGCTATTTTGACATAACCAGAGGGTAAGGGGGCCGCCCCTCCCAGGCCCCAGCTCTTTGGCTTTGGGCCTGGCGTCCGTCCTCTCCGCCGCGCGCCGCAACTTGTGTCGCCTCAGCGCCTTGGGGCTGCTGGGTGCGGAGGCAGCGCAAGGTGGCGCCTTGGCGGACCCCTGCTGCGGCCACGGGAAGGTGCTGCAGCTGGCGCTTCGGATTTGGCCCAAGGACCGGGGAAAAGTTGGGGCAACAGGAAACTAGGGACAGTTTCTCCATTGTTTCTCCCATAAAATCTCAGGGTTTCCTTTGAATGTTCCTTTCAACCAACCCAATGTTGTATGGATATGTATGGGTCATAGTTGTTTTTTCCTGCTGGTTGGTTGATTAGTAGAAGATATAGAAGGCTCCCCCATCAAAACCAAACCGACCCCTCTATTTTTCCATATTTTTCCTGAAAGGACGATGTTGGGAACATATGAATGGCAACTCTAATGGATAATGGGGGAAATGATGTTCAAACATGCTCAAACAACAAAAAGATGGGAATAATTTGACTAATTGGTGATTGGGTAAATGGAATAAAAATGATATAAATTGATAATTTTCATGGGGGAAATGAATGATGAACCATCAAAAGGTGAAGATATGGAAATTTTATTTGGTAACAGATGATCCGAGATGGGATTTCAACATGACACATATGGGAGATCTGATATAATTAATGGGATGTGTAGCTTGATATGATGGGAGAGTCCGCTGGGGAATAGATGGTCCAGAAAAAGATACTCGGACGATTCCGTTGGGATGGCCAATAACAAAGGACCTCTTATTTCTATGTTTGTTTTTTTGTGAGTGGTTCACAGTTGAATCTTCAGCATCATTCATGTTTTTTTGTGTTTGGAAGGTCGACAAACATACCACTGCCTTCCAGGCTATATTCCTGTCCGGAAGGTTGGTGGGTAGTTATCTGGGATGGTCCCAGATATGGAAAACCATGAATCATTGATTCGGAGCAACAAAAGAATCCTTGGCTTTGAGATGTGATCGTCATAATGGACGGAAAACTGTTTAACTGGCAAAAACAACTAGAATACCTCAGAACATCTCAGAAGAACCTCACCAGAAATGATGATTAGGGGCAGCAAAGCAATCCCACAAAGACCATGTTTCAGTGAAATTTGTGACCTATAAACATCTATAAACATCTATTGCCCAGAGCCCAGAGTCGAGTGTTTCCTTAGTTTCCTCAGCATGATGTGCCCATCCTCAGCATGTTAACATCCTGCCCCAGAGGAGCCTTCCAGAGTTGTTGGGCAAGACCTGAGACAGGCGGCAGTGCTTTGCAGTGCTTTGCAGATCATCCAGGGATCACCTAAAATGGGGGCACCATGTGTGCCATCGTTATAAGTTGGATTATGAACCAAAAAAAGGGACATGTGTTTTGTTTACATCGTATCTTGGCATTGGCCATTGGCCACGTTAAGATCAGTGCTCAGGAGTATCACCAATAATCTCAGTAAACCACAACCTTAGTTTATTTGTAACCATCAATGTATAATGGAAATATATCCAATATTTTAACATACCAATCAATGATATCACCATCATATAGATATGATATATGAAATGAATATTATCAATGATCACTGTTTGAACTTACATGCTTAAACTATATTAAACTAATATTATAACATATATATATATATATGTATATAATATTATGATATATATATAATATTATAATATATATATATAATTACGTATATAATAAATTATATATATAATATTTAATATACATATATATATATATATACGTATATATGTTCTACAAGGTGGCCCCTTCCAACTTACAAATGGGGTTTCAAGCCCCGTCACCTTGAGTTATAAGTATCATGAAATACTTCAAAACCAACTTCGCTATATCTCAAAAACACTTAGAAATAAACTGCAATATGAAATCGATATGTCCATATATGTTCTATGATTCTATGGTGTTAACCTTCCCATTTTATCCCGGAGGCCGCCCTGAAAACCGCGCAAAAGACCTTGGGCAGCGCGGCAGCGCTGTGCCCGGGCGATGGGGGGCAGCTGGCCCTGCAGCCGGGTGGGCCCCCAGTAGATGGGTCTGGCAGTTTGGCAATGGGTTTGGGTGACCCAGTCATTGAATGGCTAACAATGGTGGTTTCATGGGGAAACCAATCATTTTATGGGATGATAATGGGATATAACCGATAATTTGTGAGATTGTGCCATCAACAATGGGGATTTAAAATTATATAATATATTTATATATGTATGTATATGTATTATTTGTATTCATTTATCATTATATGGGATATGTCTAATATGCACAAACATATATACACAGCAATATCATACTTGGGTTTGTCTGAAAATAGGGTATAAACCCCACATGGCAATTTGAATGGAGACAATATGGGACAATGATGGTTGATCAATGGATTTATAGGTATCATAGTTTCTGACAGACCCATTTTCAGGGTCACTAATCACATGGGGATTTAACCATCACATGGTGATTTAACCATCAGATGGTGATATGGGTGATAAATCGTGGGCGATGGTTCTTGTCGTTAGAGTTCCGGCAACGGGACATGTTTTGAAGCTGAATTGTCTAGAGTCTAGAGGTTCTAATGAAGATGTAATTGGGTTGGGGTAATCAACAATTATGACGATATGATGGGCATATGATGGGGATAGAATGGGATAATGACACAAACAAACATTCTGGGTCAACATCAGTTTACAAATTTAATATTTTACTACAAATGTGGATTTGTACTAACCAGCAAAAACAAATGCAGAGTATCTACTGTAAAAGTGTCTAGTCTAAGATGGGCAATGATTACAAGGAAAACATGTTTTTACATATGTTGCAACAAGTCATGCTAATCAGTGAATTCAGACATTGTTTGGCAATGGGGCAATGAGTTTCTGTTGAATCCGAAAGTTTTGTTGCCAGTGCTGCACAGGGGAAGCCGACGCAGTTCTTTGTGACTTACCTAATTCGGGAGAGCCAGAGGAGTGGGAGCTTTGCAAAAATCTCGGGTCATTTTGGGTACCAGGTCATTTTCGAGTATCAAACTTCCATTTTGAGATCCTTTTTTGACCCATACCCATTGCACCGATTCGTTGTGTAAATTGGGTAATGCTGAGAATGACATGGTGAATGACATCAGAAATGAGATGACCAATAGAAAAAGTTTATTTCAATTGCTTGATGTTGGATTCAGTGTTCAGGTTTGGGTTTGGGACGAAATCCATTCATACACACATTCACAGTATTTTCGGCCTTCCACTTCCCCTATAACATTCCCTAAGTATGTAAAACACCCTTGATGTATACACTATATATAGAAGCTATGCTCTTATAATGAGAGGAAACAGTGCGTTTGTCTCAATAACGACCTCAGTGAGAGGAACCATCCCCAAACGGCCTATATTTGTCAGTATGGTCATTATCTGCACAGGAAAGAACATATTGTATGCGGCAAATATGTATGTATGTGTATTATATATATATATGTATATATACACACATGTGCATCAAGAGTTGACATGTATTTTTTGGAACCCACTCTTTTGAATTGACAACTTCTCTACCCTCAGCGGAAGGAATGCGAGCAGTTGTACCACCGAGTTGTCAAGGAGGCGTTGGTGGTGAAGCGCTTTCTACCAATAAATGTATGATCTTAAATCGTAAATTTCCGTGTAGCAAATTTGAAGTTTAGAACCCCTAAAGCAATATCAATTGAATGCAAATGGATAGAAATATATGACTACAATTTGATAATCATCCCCAAAGGTTGATAGAAAAGTTGGACACCTGGAAATCATGTAGGAAACATCATTTACTTTACATCCTGCAGACACCGCTTGCGCGCTCTCTTTTTGGGGACCCCTGGAGTACGTCTCAGTCCTATGATTTCCCCAATGTTCTGGTTCATAGTTTTCATACTATGATACCTGGCTTAAACTACGTGAAACAATCGTAGATCGTGGTTTCATGATCTCTGGTAAAAACACCATTTAAATTCCATCTTTTAAAACCCCCCTCTAAGTATATACTGTATATATATATATATACCCATGAAGAATCAGTCAGTCCAGATTCCCCGGGCAATGAACAATCTCGTATAGATAGAGGTCTTAATGGGAAAATAGAGTCTATAAAGGTGGAGTTGTCCATTGCGATTTGTGTTTTTTTTGTTTTGTGGGTGAAACATATTGGGAAATATTGGGAAAGACCGTCCGGTAATTTGACATGGCAATGGAACATCCAAGCACTAAGTAGTTCGATGATTTTCCCAGCTATAAACCTCCATTTAGTGCGGGGATTTTTCAGCCAACCATGTTTGATTACGGTAGGCTACATTCCATTATATACCATTAATACGTCATTAAACGATATCCCCATTATATCCATCCAACATCATTAAACCATCAAACTCCCATGATATATATATATATATCCATTAGACAATCATTAAACCATATATTCATTACTTCCCATTAAACCATCATTAAACCATTAAACCATCCAACATCATTAAAACATCATAGATCACCGTTCCGTTTCACATCACCCCGTTTCCCCGGTGGAGCGCCCCAGGCCGCCCGTGTGCTTCGGAGCCATGGGCGCCTCGTGCTGCTCTGCGGCCAGCCGGAGCTGCTGGCGGCGGCCGTGGTGAAGGCGGCACCTGGTTTTTTTCGGGGACGTTGGTGGGGTGTGACAGTGGGGATCTAACCGTCATGTCGTAGGGTTTCATGATGTTTCATTTTTTTACTTGCAAGTTTTATATTGATGATTGGATAATGGTTGATCACTGATGGTTGTTTTGGTTGATTTGTGATTCAAAAGTGGATCTAACCATCTTTTGTAGGGGCTTTAACTTTAGGAATGACGTCCAGAAATCATGGTTCGTCCAGGACTCTGATTGGTTGACCACCTTAGATTCAAGGGAAATCAACAACCCAATGGGCTTAGCTTCAGCCATTCTGATGGAGGACGACTGGCCTATCACTTTAGAATGGACATCCCCTGGTTACTGTAATAGTAGTGACAGTTGCACTGCCAATTGAAGGGATAATACCTAGAAACACCGCTGGGCGGAAAAAAGTGCCCGACTCTCCTGTAGGCAGAAATTTCTGCCTAACTCAAGAGGAAACGCCGAGGACAAAAACAAACGCCCATGCCCTTATAACAAAAATCCCGAACATCATCTGGTCCCCAACTATGTGGTTTTGGGCGCCCTGCATGATAGTTGCTGAATTGGTTGAGCAGGGCTTTGGCGAAAAGACCGCAAGCACCACATTTCCCCTCATTCCATTTCTGCCTATAATTCTTTTTTTCCGCCTAATTCCGGGTCTTTCCGCATAAATTCCGGGTTTTCCCGCCTAAATTCCGGCTAAAAATGCCGAGGCCAAAAACTTGTTCAACATTCAACATGTTTTGAAAAAGGGCCCCCATCGGTATTCCTGGATTCGAGAGTTCAACCCCGTTGAGATTGGACCCGTTGGGGATGCTTTTAAAAAAAAGTGCCGACATGAGTAAGGAAATGCCGACGCATTGGATGTTCCGGGTAATTCCGCCTAGGAGCTAGAGTAGGCGTTGAGGGCAGAAAAATGTGCCCAATGGATCTTCTAGGTATCAGAATTTCAGAAATCCTGGGTCAGTCTACGGTAGGTAAAGTACTGTTAAACCATCTTATATATAGCGCCGGACAACTACTTAGAACATCGTTTTGGAAATTTTTCGGTGGGTACGCGCGCTCTACTTAGAACATTTTCGGCGAATAGGGGGACGTATGTTCTAAGTGACTTAGAACATATGAGGATCCTCTACTTAGAACATGCCATCATATATACATGTAAATATATGTATATGTATACATACATACAACTTAACACTGCATATTTATATTATATATACAGGTGGTGTGATGTTGCGTTAAGATACGTTGTATATTGAAATTATATGACCGATTGAGCGGTTGGAATGGTCCAAAGCCTACAGCGGGACGAGATTCGAGATAAATAGGTACATATATTGAGCTGAACAAAATGAGCGAATGGATCCGGATGCTCTAGGTGAGAGGCTACAATTCGAACATCAGGTTTGGAAAGTTTTTATTATATGAATATATAGTGCCGGACAACTACAATATTAAAAATATATTATATATACACAGGATTTTCCAAAAATGCACGTAGATAGCTGGGGAGATTCTTACTTAGAACATGGGGGAACCCCCAAAACCTCTACTTAGAACATCCCGTGAACATATATGTTCTAAGTAGTGGTCCAGGATCTCTACTTAGAACATGTTTTGGAATTCCAAAACCAATGTTCTAAGTATATGTCCGGCACTATATATACCTTGAGAACCTAAACCTCAAGAAATCTCAGGGTTGAGTGAAAAACCCAATGTTTGAGATGGGAACCCGAGGTTTGTAAAATCACAATATTTCCCGATCATCTCAACTTTTGCCCGTCCATGTTGCCACTGCGGCTTTGTTGACAAGAAGCCCATCGGAGACGCAAAGCCGAGACCTGAGGTGGCCTCAAGTAAATATAATCTTTAAATATCTTCAAATTACTACATTACCTGCAATAAAAAGTTTGTATCACCGTTTGAATTGGATCTGTGGAATATGGTAGGGTGGCCAAAAAACACCTCAAGTTCTAGCAGCTCTGCAAACCAGTTTAGATTTGATCCCATGGCAGTATGCCCCTTTCAAATACCGTTGGATCACCCTCCTAACTTGAATCTTACCTGGCCGGACGCGTCTGGAGACACGTGATGGCCGACCGACGAAATCTTCGTCAGCCTGGCATGACCAGGCCAACGGGTTGACTATATGTGACCGATTGTCACGGCTGGCTGCTAGAACCAGCTCAAGCACTATATGGTGAAACGCGTGCCCTTTGGGCTGAAGCGGAAACAGCATACGACCTAGGACCCTACATTTATGGGCCAAACTTGCGAAGCGGCGTAGAAACTTCATTCCCATTTCGCCAGCAAATCCAGCGTCAGAGTTGCTCAGAAAAACTCCTCTGGAAAACAAAGTTCGAAGACATGCGTTTCCTGCTCTCACTGCCTCCATGCATTCCTGAAGAAGACCGTTGGCGGAGAAATCCACGTCCTTGTAGTGGTCTTCCACAAACTCCATCAGCACTGTCGTTAGAGCACCTTTGTGCCAGGCTCCAACGGGAAATGTGCCTTGTGTCGGCCATGAAATCAGCTCTTTGGACAGCTTCTTGACTTGGGGCGTCTTTTTATGTAATTGACACCACCCCAAAAACTCCTGCGTCAACAATTCGAAGCGCTGATCAATGTTTCCTGCAGGTTGAATCTCTGACAGCAAAGCGAGCGCGCCGCCAAGGAATTGCTTGGCCAGGCCAAGGTGCCACACATGGAAAACGTCGAACTTGAAGAATGAAGGAAATTCATCAGCAACATGAGGGACTGCCAAAAACGGCGACGGCGAATTGAATGGACATTGCTGGAACAGGGTATTATACCAGATCGGACGTCTAGTTTGAAACTGCTCAAAAGGGATTTCATTTTGACCTGCCTTGCACAAACGGCAGATCCCCACAGGTGGATGTCGCAGGTTTCTCTTTTTCTGCACGTGACTAAACGTCCTGGATAAGTCACCGGAACGCTGCAGCCATGGCCAATCACCTGTGACCCCGAGAGTCATGAACCAGTGCCGTTCACCAGTCCTTGGGTGCATGGCTCCTTCCAATGCCATGTGAGATGCTTCCTCTGCAGCCAGTCCCAAAAAAGCGGTAAACACTTCTTCGTTGTCATCCGCGAAGAACGCCTTTGGCATGCACCCAAACAGGAAACGATGAGTGTAGGAGTGCCCTTTGAAATTCAAATTGTGCTGGACAAAGCGGCGACGAAGGTTCATCTGACCATTCCGTTGTTTCTGAAGGTTTGTCCCACGCCCCAACAAGCTGTGGTAGTTGCACACCAAGAAGGGCTGTCTCTTCTGTCCTCGCCCCTCATCTCCGTGCAGCACACATGGTGCCACACGGTCCAAGCAGATTTTGCCTTCTGCAGCAAGTTCGAAGATAGGGTGGCGGGGGTTTTGGCATCTGAATTTGTGCCAAAAACTTCTGAGCACTGCCTTTTCTCTTTGTTCATTGGGGGCCATCAGCCCACACACCAGATGCCACACGTTAAACCGCAAGAGGTAAGCAGCCCAATCCCGCAGTCGTAGCACGGGAATGTCCTTTTTCTGGTCACTGAG
This sequence comes from Cladocopium goreaui, assembly GCA_947184155.2. NCBI lineage: Eukaryota > Dinophyceae > Suessiales > Symbiodiniaceae > Cladocopium > Cladocopium goreaui. The sequence continues at coordinate 24,635 of CAMXCT020001500.1, forward strand.
GGGCAAAGGCGTGAGAGGAATCCCCAACCCAAGCCCAAACTTGTCCAACGTATTGTGCATGTCTCGTTCAGAATTGGATTCAGAGCACTTGGAGATCTCCACAATGCCGGGTGATCTCCTGGCAAGGTTGACTCCCAAATCATCTACCAAGCCGCGCGCTGCCCGGATTGCAGATCTGCATGTGGCCTTGGCAACGGCCGCAACAAGCATAATATGGTGTTATATACTCCTAGAAGAATGGCCACCATATTTCGCAGATCCAGTTTATTATATATCATGATAGTAGGGCGACAAACTCAAAAGAATAGAAGGCAATACCTGGGTAAAACTAGCAAACCATCTTCTTCCCAAATTAAAACTACCTTTTTATATGGATGGAAAGTATTACCCCACAATATCTTCATTCTCTTTGGGCTCTATCAGCTAAAACTTTGGGCTGGTGAAGCATGAAGGTCTTACGCATCACCGCAAAGGAATGAGATTCGTATTGCCCCGGCCTCTTGAATGATAAACGAAAAGAATCTCAATGGCTCCCTCACAATTTCGACTTTTGAATGCTTATTCCCAAGGGGTAATGGAAATATAATTTTCTGTAGCGAGCAGGCATAACAGGGCAGCAACCCTTCTAACTTAAGGGAGTGTCTATTTCTATTTCGCATACCACGAAAGGAAGTGGACAATGCATATCAGAAGAAAAGCATCGTGGCTAACTCCTGCAAAAGGTTGGTTTGAATCCAAAGTTCTCACCCATGAACAGTGAACATATCTAAAAGCACCCATTGTTGCATGTACCCAGAAATATGTTTTGGGCCATGGGGTTTTGCTAACCCTAGTTTGGAACCCGCACCATCTCCAGGGGCAACTTTTTCACCTGAGGCCCGAACACCTTCCGCAATGTCTGCGCTTATGTTGCTTATGGCATGTCCTGGCTCAAGGCCTGGCAAGTCCGGGAATATTTCGAAAAGAAAAGTCAAACACATATACATCGCACAGTGTTGGTGGATCGCGCTGGGATTTTCACCACCGACCCCATTTCAGTGGTGCTTCATGCTCAACAGGTTGGAGCTGCAGTGATACTGATGCTGAGGACTGTGGCCACACCACAGCTTGTAGCTGTAAACTCAGAGACGTGCCATGTCGGGAAGCAAGTATGGAAACGGAAACCGTTTTGAAAAGAGAATGTTGTTACAATGGCTAGACAGGCCCGTCAGAATCCTATCCAGCTCAAATCTTTGATTTGAAGCACTTATTGGTTCTTGCGCTTCTTGGACTTACGTTCCTCCTTAGGAACCTTCTTACCATCAGCAACGTCCTTAGGACGCTTGTTAGTTTTGGGCTGTTTCTCAGACTGATCCTTCTTTTTGGTCCAGTACTTCTTGGCATTCCTGGTGTGGTCGCTACATGAAGAACTCTGCTGGCAGGACTTGTCAGCTACATCCTGGGCACAGTCCTGGCTTTCAACTCAGCTGCCGCTGCTCGGCTACACCTGGGCACCACAGGGATTGATAGGTTGAGAACCACAGGCTTGGAAAGGGGGAAAGCTGGATGGATGAACAGCTGGTTACACTTACCTTGAGAACCTGACGCAAAGGTTGCGTCTTTCATCCGGTCCTCTGCCATCTTCCAAAACCTAGGATGCAACAGGATCTGTTTTCAGGGATCTTGTTTTTTGAAGAAGGTACAGGTGAAAGAGAATTGAACTCATCTTTTTTTCAATACCGGGCAACTTATCTCCGGTAAATCGGTCCGCTTCACCCTGAGCCCATGCGTCATTGCATCGGTCGTAGTGCTTGTCAACCTCTGCCAAGTGCTGTTGCAGCTCTGCAACCAACCTCAGGCCAGTGAAAGAGAATAGTGGAAACCAGGGGCGATTTTGACACCAGGTGCTAGAACTCACATTCAGCCAGTATAAGGAATCCTATCATACAATGCAATGAAATCAAAGCGACACAGGGCATCCCTTGATCTTGGTTGGTGGGCAGCCCCAGCGAAGGGTAGGAACCTTTAGGCATCAAAGTTTCAAGGACACTGTGCTGTCAATACACGAGTCAATAACTGTGTGAAGATAAGATGCTTGTCACAGCTCTCATCAACATAGTTGTTCTTCATGTCACGGATTACGGATCTCATCTTCCCACTTTTGGACATCATCGACTGCAGGAAGGTACGCAGAGCTTCTTTCGTCTAGCAAGGGACCAGGGATGTTGAAGACTGAACATGTTGGTCGGGTTTCATCCACAACCCTAGGCTCACATATACCACCCTTGAAAAACGTGAGCAAGTCAGAATCACAAATAGGTTGAGCCTGGGCATACTTGTCTTGCTGCGGACGCTCCACAACAAGAGCCTTCGCTTTCTCCTGACGTGCTTTGTAGGCATCCAACCCATCAACGGTCGGCATGTCCCAAGAGGGGTCTTTGTCAGCCTCCGCGCATCCAAGGAAATTGGCATACGATGGCAAATGGGGAGCAACAACATATTCTGCTACCAGCTCACCAGGTGACACTGAAGTTAGTGAAGTTAGCGCCTGAGATTCCTTGACATGTTTTTCTTCGTGGGCTGACTCTGCAACTCGTTCACCTTTTTCACGCACTTTGACCCAGTACTCGGTCAAGCCGTCATACTCGTTGGACCTGTCAAAGGTTGAAGCATGTTTTTTGAAAAAAGTATTCGGTCAAGCCCTCATACTCGTTGGACGTGTCACAGGTTAACATGTTTTTGAAAAACATGTTCCCACAAAACATGAATGACTTGGCTCAAACATGTTGAAAGCGAAATTCCCACATGGCTGCGAACTCCAAAGGTGAAGCATGAGGTCAGCCTTATGTAACCCTCACCCAGCTGTTGACACCGAGCTTTTGCACCCTCGATCTTCTTCCTAAGAACCCGGCCATGCATAATACATGTGCGCATCTTAAGTGCAAAGCGTAGCTGACATTATATTGCATGTCTTTGGCGTTGATATGCAAATTCACTCCAAGAAAGGCTGGGTGAAGGACGCGTTCCAGGAAAGCTCGTCTCGCATCTCGCTTTCGGAGTACCACCCTTCGTCGACGGTCAGCTTGAAGGATTGCCGTTTGGTGACCATGATCTGGAGTTTGTTGATGAAGGCGTCCTGCAAGTGAAAAAAAATACTCGCCGGCTTTGGGACATTGGAAGCCATCTGACTCTTAAAACAGTGACTCAGGATGAACCACACGTTTATGAGACTGTCCTTGTTGAAGTTCTCTCTGGCAAACAAGTCGGCCAGCTCATCCTTGCTGCCGGTGGCCCACTCATCCCTTACCCACTGGGGAACGTTCAAGCTCTTTTTGGTTCCCTTGACCTTCACCAACCTCATGATCCTGGCTTTTGAAGCTTTTCGAAGAGCCACCTGTCAGTGGGAATGTCAACATGCAGGAATAAAAGGATAGCATCACAAAGGGCACGCAAGAAACCAACTGTTCAATAACAGGGTTGAAATTGGAGGCCTTGCGTTGGGTCATGCCATTGGGAAGCTGTGCGGCTTCTTTCTCGGATTCCGGAGCTGTCGCTAACACTTCAGGTTTGTTTTCCGATTGAGCTGGCTGAGCGGGTTCTGCCGGCTGAGTGTGTTCTGCCATTGCTGCATGAGGTGGTGTCTGCTGCGTATCTGCGAGAGTAGGAGAGACATGAGCTGAGCTAGCTGGAGTTGCTGGTGGATCTGCCCCACCAGTCGAAAGATCCTAGGAGCACCCAAACAACACATCATACCACAAATCGAAACAAAAGATCATACCACAAATCGAAGAACCAAGGCTTGTCAGTTCAAGTGTGGAGATGCCACCATGCCACTGAACCTTTCACACCTGTCGCCCCTTCAGCTGTAGTTGCTTCAGCAAGCTCTTCAGAGGTTGCCTGGGCCAGAAGGATACCACTCTTAAGTAGCACCACTCTTGGATGGAAAGTGTGAGGTGGAGCTGGGGGAAAAAGAAATATAAGGACAGAAGGCTAATAAGGCGAAACACAATGAAATTCAATGGCTCCAGATCAAATCACTTTGCAAATTATTGCTCCAAAAATCTCAGAATGTGAACTTTGAGCATTCTGCTGTTTTCTTGTGCCTGAGGTCCCAGCTGGCACAGTGTCCTGCTCGGCTGCTGTGCATTCTGTGGCACCAGACTCAGCAGTGACGAGGCAGAGGATGGAGAATAACTTTGATTGGGACCTATGAGGATTGCAGTTAAAGACGCGCTGAACTTTGGCTCACCACAGCCCGGTTGTCACTGAGCCACTGAGTTTTTGACACCGGTCTCGGTCTGAGTCTGGTCATGAGGGGGAAGCAGAGACATCTGTAGCTCAATCTCCTGCACAGCATCGGCTCTCATCTGCTATCTGCTGTGACCTGATGTCCTCAATGTTCCTTCATGTATTTCTCATGCACCCCTTTGATCATGAGAATTTGAGGCATGATTTTTGTTCAGAGCCGGCCAGAAAACTCCTTCAGTTGCTGCAGCAATGCCGCCTCTTCATCAACCGGGGTCGCGGACTGATTGGCAACATGGGCAATGCCGTCTTCCAAGGTGGCACAGCTGCTCCACACTTGGGACGGGGCAGGACCCTCAGACATGGTCTAAAGAGTCCACGGGGCAAGACGCAAGAATCCTCAAAATGGCTTCGTTAAATACAGTTCAGCAAAAAAAGGCTCATGCTTGTTAGCCGGTTTGGCAGGTGCATTCAAAAACATCGTGGCTGTAGGTTAGGTTTGTATTGTACTTATACCACAAGCCATTTTTCCCTCTGAAAGATCTTCATTGGAGCAACTTGCACTTGCAAGTCAGTGCCAGCAACAGGTAGCCTGCTGCAAACAGGCATTCAAGACTAAATTGTCACAGAAAAGTATCCATCTCCGACCTTTTGAAGCCGTGGGAATTCAAAAATGGAACGTATCGACATACAGATCCGCCAAAGCATCGCTAAACACAATAAACAACTTGTCAAAACCACAAACCACATGATATCCAGGGGCTATGCGTAACCCGAGAAAAAAGTACGGGTTGGTACGGGTTAGGTACGGGTTAGGTACGGGTTAGGAAACCCAGGGTTTCCCACAATACCCGAAGTTTACCCCTTCCAGGTACGGGTTAGTACGGGTTAGGTACGGTTTAGGTACGGGTTTGCTACCGCACCCGAACTTTTTTCACAAAAATAACATAAAAACTGAAAAAATCAACATATTTCACTAAAAAAGTTGAAATCTTTGAGATTTTCACGTGTTGACCCTTGTTCATCCCCATGACTTTCAAAGATCTTTGAAGGATACTGGAACGAAATCCTTCCACTCATCTGGAATTCGAAGTTTTTTGGATTTTCTCAAGTATTCATAAAGAGAGCCTATGTCAGCAGACTGGAAAACATCGGTTGTTTCCCAACCCATTTGAAAAATCTCCAGGGCTGAGGGCCAGTAGGATGACTGCGGCACATCAGGTTGGCCTTTCTTGGTCAGCTTCATTTCAGGGATCAAGTCGGCGACGGCAGAGGCGAACTGCATCGGATACACCCTGAGCTGTGGAGGCAAGATGATTCAAGATGATAGTAGACAAATCCGTGGATACCAGCGCCACACCCTATCAGTTTTGGAAAGATCCCCCAAAATGCTTTGGTATATAAACGGTTTCTGTTGCATGCCAAACTCATTCATAAGCTTCAGCAAGGGTCTCCGTTTTTTTGAGTTGAGAAGTGCCAACATACCGGGATTTGCCATTGTGGTCACGGTAGCGCCGGGCAGTTTGCCTACTTGGTGGTAACTTCTTCCAGCCCGTGAGACGCCCACGGTCCAATTTGCTGATTGCATCTGAATTGGAAACAGCGTAGTGACGCTTAGCCGTACTGCCCCCAAAGTGCCACATCCACCATTTCACAATGGTGACCTTAATCCAGATCCAGTCACTATCACCCAGACTTGAGAAATGGATTTCTTGAATGAAGCAATTTACAACGGTAAGGCGTGGACAGCATGTGGTCCCCCAACTTGTTGCAAGCTTATCATCATATAGCGGAAAGCTGGGTAAAAAAGGAGCACGCTCCCACTTGGCTGCTCCAATGTCCACACTGCTCCCATGCAGGTGGCGACAAGAATAAGGAGGCAGCTCCTGAGCAATGTTTGGTTCTGGCGAGCTGCAATAGGGAATACTTGGTGATCAATAATCATATGTGATTCACCTTTTCATATATAGCTGAGGGTCCGTTCTGTAAGCAAATTCCTACCCGTTCCAAGTGAGCAGGAGCAAAAACAGAAGCAAAAGCGCCGTGAAGAAATTGACGAAGGTTGGAGGGTAGATTTGGAGCTTGATTTGATCATATGGCAACTAGGCTTCTTAAAAGCCCGCTTGAGCTTCAAGACTGCACTTGCCCCACGTTGAAGGATCAGTTCAAAAGAAATCAAAAAACCACATCTTTCCAAGTGCCAATTTTTAAGCTGCCGTTCTTAGTGGCTAAACAAGCAGGTTGGACGTCTCCGCTTTGAAATCCCTCTCCCAAGCTGCGGGTGGCAAAGGAGTCGTCTCTTTGACGACATGCACCTCAGATAGGGCATGCAAGAGCTGCTTTTTCCCAGCTATAGTTTGCAGAGTGGTGGCAACTTCTACTCAAAGTGTTCGTCCGTACTTGGGATTAAAGAAGGTCGTTGCTTTTACCATCAGAAAGCTAACCCCAACAGCTTTTGAAACCCATCTTTAGCAAAGCACCCAGTTTCTCCACAATATATCCATCCATACATTTTCTCATCTTCGCACTGTCTTCGCATAGTGTCCAGCCCGCATGGGCGAATGTGAGGCTAGAAGCTCCACTGACGAAGTCTTTGCACCAGGACCGAATGGGCAAATCCACCAAGTCACCAAAGCGATGAGATATTGATAAAGAGCAATAGACGTTGCAACTCTTAGTCATGTTTTAATCAAAGATCATCGGTCCACCCGTGCTTCTTTGAAGTACACTGAGAAAGTGCGAGGTGCTCAGGCAGCAAAAGGTATGACGAAATGACCTGGAGCAGAAACTGAAGAATTGTGGTTCGAGTTGCTATGTTTCCTAAGCCCTCCTCTTGTTTGCGGAGGTTGTGACCCCGACAGTCAAGGTGATTTCACCTTGCCCCCACAACGCCGCTCTATACAAGTAGGAAAGCAGCAGCATGACAAACATTGCTGGCAACATACTGACTAAGCCTGCTCCTTCAGCAACACACGCACCGCATCTTGTCCAGATGCTTTCAAAAGCTCCTTGATTTCAAGGACTCTCTCATGCTCTGTGATATCGCACTCATTGTGGTCGAAAGAATCAGCCAAGATCTCTTCGATCAAGCGAGCCTGAGACAGAACAGGCATATAAGTATCACAAGCCAAGAGTGGATTGTGACATGTAGAGCTCCGATGCTGCAAACACAATCACCACAAAGAGTGAAGCAAGTTTCTATAATAAAGACAGGAAGCCAACAACTCCGCAGCTTTTGCGGTGACAGCCCAAAGAACAGGCCACTGCAACTCTTCATCTTGATCGTCGGTGCAAAACACGTAGTACCCAGTATCACGGTTCACAGGTTTCACATGCACTCCAGAAGCAGGACGCTTCCAGTAGAGATTCAACCTGGTTTGGTCTAGCTTTTCGAAGTCAGCCTTGATCAGTTTTTTCACCTCTTCCTTGTCCATATCTTCCTTTCCAAAAAAATTTCGGCCAAAGCTGACCAGGACTTTGGTCTGAGCTTTTTTTGTTTTGGGTACTGGATCCTGACATGATCGGTTGCCTTCGCCTTCAACCTTTTGCTTCTTCTTTGCTTTCACCTCACCCGTTGATCCCGAAGCCTGTTTGCGATTGCCATTGTCTTGACCTTGCTCATTGTCCTCCCCAGCCTGCTGCTTTGCATTCTTCTTTGCTTTCGGTAGGGTGCTATGGTCATCATGGAAGTTGCTTCCTTTTCGCTTCTTTTTGCGTGCATCCTCGGTATGTCCTGCTTTCTTTGTGGCTGCCTTTGCGTCCTCGGTGTTTGGCTGCCCACTTCCTGCACTGTCTCCTCTCTGTTCACGTTTTTTCTTTCTGGGGGCTAACTTGCTAAGATTGCTATACCCATCCCACCAAGCATAGGCATCCCATGCCTTGGCCTCACTTCCCCAGGACTCGTGGTCCCAACTTTCACCCCATTCCTGGACCCAATGATCTTCCCAGTCTGCTTCCCAAGCCTCTGAGTTGTGAGTTTGTTTCTTTCCTTTCCGGGGCTTTTCTCGCGATGCTGAAACCTTTGACATGGAGGGTGGCATGCTGCGGGTGGCCGGGTCATCAGATTTGCTTTTCGCTTTCCTACGCTTTTGGCTTGTAGTTTCATCATCCCCTGGTGTTGCTCCCTGTCCACGGCCCTTTCCCTTTCCTCGACCTTTGGCACGCCCTCTGCCAGATCCCTTGGGCTCTTGGTCATCTTTCTGTTTGGCCTTCATGGCCAACTGCTGGTCACGGCTAGTCAGCACACCAGGTTCCTGCGCAGGAAAGCAGTGTTGATTTTTGACAATGGAAAATGTTGGGATACAGGCGCGACAAAGAAACAAAACTGGCACGTCGAATGTGTATGCAATATTTATGCACTTGATTGAGACATGTGATACGACGAAGTGGCCTCAGTCTCGCTTTGAGTAAACTGCTCTTGTTCTTCCTGATCCTTCTTCACCTTGACCTTTGATGCCTCAACCTTCTCACATTCATCCTTCTTTCCAGGCATGTCTTGTCTTTTCATATCATCAGCCTTTTCCTGATCGGAATAGTTCCCTGTTTTGCCAAGTTCAAGCGTGGCTGATAAATCGTGCGCACCCTTGTTCTGATAATTAGCTCTGCGTTCAGTGGCCGGCACCTCTGGTGACAAGGGGCTAGGAGCTGGCAGTGGCGGTGGGGACATCTGCATGACATCCTGCGGCTGCGTCTCAACATTGTCCGTGGCAAAGGTTTGTCCTGGTGGGCTGTGGTAAATGCACATGTTTTTTTTTACACTTGGCTAAGCCAAAAAAAGAAATGGCTTACCGGCTGGATGAAGCTCACTGGATTTCAACATCACCATCATAGAGGAAGATAATGGAAGCTCCTGGGCTACAACTTTTGTTTGACACTTCCCGGTTCGACTGCGATGGCTTGCCATCCTTCAACCTCATCCATCCACACCCCCATGGCCAGCCAGACCCTAGCCAAAATTTGTGGAACAAAGCAGGTGCTATTGAAGATATTGCAGTCGACAAAACATTGCAGTCGACAAAACATGGAACTAGTATTGTGTCAAGATGCTGCTGCAACTTTGCAAGAATGGCTGCCCTCTGGGCAAGGAGTTGGGACTTTGTGCCTAAGGTTCAGGGAGCCAGTGACCGATCCGACCTTGTAAAAGTATGGTACAGTTTGTATAACCGTGTTGTCGATATACAACCGAGTTGCTATTGCTTTCCTTCTTGTCGGTGACTGGGTGATGAATGGCAACATCTTGACGAACCATGTCTGATGGTGTTCTACCACCAAGGCAATCAGTAGACGACACAACGATGGCACCTGCTGCAGCACCACTTGGTGCGCCACTTCCATTCCCGATTGCCTCAGGAGCTGTTGCCTGTGGCGAAACGGATTCAGGCATGGGGGCTGGGACCTTCAGCGTTAAGCTCAACGTTTTGGGCTTGTCACTGGATGCCCCTGAATCATCAGGATTTGTATTTTTTGGCTCCTCCTCCTTTTCCTCTTCTGACTCCCCTGAACTTTCTGAAGCTTCAGTGTCCCCTTCCTCATCACCGGACTCCTTGAGAGCTACAGCTTAAAACTACGGAAAAGAAAAACAAACGTATACTTGCGACAACATGTTTTCAAATCACCGAGTGAATGTAGATTCAGTCCTCGTGGATTCCCTTGGCCTTTCGACGGGCGTTGATCTGGTCGGCTTTCTCCTGCAAAACAGGTTGATGAAGAACAAATTAGGACATTAAAATTGTAAGCCTTGATTGGGACGTGAACCAAATGATCATATGATTCATATGTTTTTAGGCCAGAAAAGTGGAATGTAACGAGTGTAATTACTCTGCGTGTCCTGAAGGCTTGGATTGAGAATAAGGCAAAGGTCTTGGAAGTCCATGTTCTTGGCAGCAGGTACATGGGTCATCTAGATTGGGGGCGTTCTTCAAAGTCCAAAACCGAACTGACAGATCGAGAAAACAAATGGGTCAGATTTGATTGCAGCAGGGTCTCTGTAGACACTTCCTCGCGGCGGGCTTTCAGCTTCACAAAGCAAACCAAGTGTCGAAGTCTCCAAGCTATGTGCTGGAGGTGCTTAAACTCAGGCATTGGAGACCGTTTGGCCTTTTCATACATCTTTGCTACCTCTTCCCTCAAAGGGTCGATTGGGGGATGCGGTTTTCCCGGCAACAGGGCCATCCGTTCTACCATTGGTGTCAACAACTCTTTGTTGCGAACCACTGTTAGGATATCATCACTGTCACTATCCTTGGCCAGTAGGTCGCCACCTTCCCGCAACCTATCCCTGACAATTTCATGTGTATCCCAGTCAGCACTGATGTTCAAAACGTCCATCAGCCCTTCACCAGGTTGCTTCTTAGAATTCTTCTTAGCACGCCCTGCCATGACGTGATGAGCACGAACCACCCAAGATATGAGCTGAAACAGCCATGGATATCAAGTCGGCCGGCAAAACATAGATTGAAGCCAATGGAACACGACAAAATGCCAAATGAAACATGGTGGATTGTGATATTCCACGAAGTGTGATGTGCTTCCCATGTCAATCTTCCACTATGTTCTGTTTGCTGGCATCTGCTGGGGCAGGTCGCTTGAGGATGGCACGCTTCAGCTCAGCAAGCGCCAGTGGAGAAAAACCATCCAGGGCACCAGCAGCGGACATGAAGGTTTGCTTTTAGTCTTTACACTAGGTGCTCGCATGTTTTCACATGTTTTGGCGCTTTGTGTGGCATTCTTGGTACATAAAGCCCAATGTAAATGTCCATCAATAGCCCTTAATGATAATCATATCATATCATATCACTATTTTATTTGAGCCTTCCTGCGCTGGATCTCTTCTTTGGCATTGACTGAAGCCGGAATGTGGCCTGGATGCAGGAACCCAGGGTTCTGGACATGAACCCAAGGTATTTCTGAAAATTGATAAATACCCAAGGTTTGGCGTGTGACCCTAGGAATTCTTAGGGTTAGGGTGCACCAGGTATATATGTAATATGTTATTATATACAGCCCGAGCGCTGGTTAAGAATCCGAAAGCTTGAGGCCCAGGGTGCCTCAAATTCTTATTTTTTAATGCATGCAAATTTACACCACAACAGGCCGAGGGTCCCTCAAATTCTTAGGGCATTCTTAGTTACGTATTGCATGCATCTGCACAATTTGGGGCAAGCTTAAACGAGGTAACGAGGTGGAGTTGGCAGATTTGACAAGAGGCATGCGAAAAACACAAGATAGAGCCTGAAAAAAATGTTTTTTTTGCAAAGCCGGGCTTGTCTGAGTTTCATGAGAGCAGTGCGGGAAAAAAAAAATTGTAGAGCCTGAAAAGTTGTTTTTCCGCAACTGCAACCCATGCTAAACCCAGCCCTTTGCAGCCAAAGCAAAAGAGAGAGAATCAGAAAGCAAAATTCCTTGAAGGCAAGGCTCCTGTAGCGTAATGGTTAGCGTGTTGGACCTCAACAGGGTCTGTCAATATGACCAATATGTCGTTTTCTCGGTTTCCTGTAGCCTGCCCTTTCACAATCACACCGCATTGGAAGCAGTCCAAGCATGTGCCAAAGCCTCAGTTTTCTTCCAGTTATTGGGGAAAACAATGTTCCAGGTCCCCACGTCTATCCACATATCGATTTTGCGTGGATTATGTGGATTGGAAGCAGCCCAAGCATGTGCGAAAAAAACATTTTTCGGAGCCTGATTTTTTTTTCCGCAAAGACCATAAGGGGTCGCGCCACCAAAAAAAATTAACCGCAAAAGGGAATTGCAAACCTCACGTATAAGCAGTAATTTAAGAATTTGGCAATCCTATTCCAGGGCCCCCCAAATTCTTAAAGTACTATGTGTTTGGTATACCTGAAAATATGTAGCCCGCCTTGGATTCGAGCCCCTCAAATTCTTATACAGTGTGTACAATACTCAAGCTGTATAAATATCCCATTCAATCCCCAATTTTCATGGTACCATTGTTTTCTTGTTAGATATAGTCCTGCTAGGATTTCGTGGTCACTCCAGCTGCAAAGCCGTTCAAGTTGTCTAAGTCATGGGGGTACCCCCAAAACATCCAAGTCATTGAATGGTTTTGGGGATCCTGACAATTTTAAGATATTTTAAGAAACTACCAAACGACTACATGACTACATAAAACTGGTGATTTTCAGAGATCTTTTGCTGCTGACAAACGCTTCACTTTCTGACGATAATCTCGGATGGGATGCTGGAAAATCTCGCATACGTGGATGCTGTTCCTGTTGAATTTGTGGATAATTTCAATGGTAAGGTTGCTGTGAAGACATTGGACAACAGCCATGGACACTGAACTTCTGAATTGGGATGGAATCTGGGTAAGAGTTGAATCCTGACTGAGATGCGTTGGAACCAAAAAACAATAGCACGGGTTGGGAATGGTTGGTGAACGTCCCCATTTTATTTCATCTTAACATCTTGATCCAGTTTGATCGATTGGGGGAGTCCAAACGTCACCTTGAAAGTATGGTTGTGTCCGTGTTCCCTGAATGGGAACCAAGGAGATATAAGGAACTACCAGGAGTCACTAAATGCTACCAACAGTTTCCCGGCCACAGGACATTAATTGGTTTTCTGATGTTTTCTGAAGATGTGGTACCCAAACATCAAATTGATTGTTATTATCTAAGGTGTTCACAAATAGATGGGAGGAAACCCCAAGTTCAGACCACCCGAATCCATCATTCACTGGTTAAATATGGCTAAATCATGCTAAATCCCCACTGTTCATCTTTAAATCCCAACGTTTGATAGTGCAATCCACAAGTTTCACAAGTTTCATGGTTAAATCCCATTCAATCAGTTCAATCCCCATGTTTCACGGAGTAAATGCCCACATTCGATGGTGAAAGCCCCATGTTTTACGCCGTAAAGAGCCCCATTGTTCGACGCTGCCAGGGCCCCTGGAAGACGCGGGGTGCCTGGCCCATGACGCGCAAAGCAGAAGTGGAGCAGCAGCTGGACAGATCAGAGAACCATGGGAAGATCATCTCAATATCTATGGAGAATATTGTTCTAATCTTAGGGAACATATCTAAAGATATGAAGGAACCGATATCCATATAAATTTGCATATTGGAGGAATCGATATTAACCATTCCATACCATTAGATATTAGAATATATTAGATATATCTTGGGGAACATATAAATTTAATATGATTTAATTAATTCTTGGAGGAATCTATGGAGATGATTATTATATCGGATGTCCGTTCCAATTTGGATCTGTATTAACCATGAAACATTAGACATTAAGCATCTATATGTATCAGGGAACATATTGATTTGATATGATTATTGGAGGAATCTATGTAATCATATATATATAATCATTGGGGGAATCCCTGGAAATAATTATCATTGTTGTATTGGAGGAATAGCTAGTATTAAAAGTGTATCTATAGTACTTATCTAATATTATCTCCATAGATTCCTCCATTTTGGTTAACATAATTATTGGATGTTATTGCAGGAATCTGTGGAGATAGGCATTATATTTGGTGTCCATTCTAATTTGGATCTACATTAACCATTGAACATTGGAAAATATCCATATATATATATATTAACAAGATATGATAATATATCGGAGGAATGTATATTTATCATTCAACAATCATCTTACAGATTCAACCCATGTTGGTTGATGATTTCTAGGGGAAATGATATCATAAACAACCCACAATATAATCAAACAACCTGGATTTTGTTCTACAACTTGATAATTCCAGATGATTGTATTTATCATAATATAAGATATATTGATTCTATCCCTAATATCATAGATGTTCATAAAATATCATCTGGATCGTATTATCCTGCTGGCTGATGATCTGCAAGGGAAATGATAATCGATAGAGGTTTGAATGTCATTCATTTATATAATCAGTTGCAATCATTCAAACACCATTTTACATATGTAATTTGATTTAACCCATGTTGATGATTTGTAGGGGAAATTATCATAATGAACAACCTAGTTTACCAGGCGAAATGACAGAATAAACAAGCCACAATATAATCAAACCATTTGGAGATTTACCCCACCCCCCCAGAAATGGGTTTTGTTAAGTGTGGATGTGACCCACACAAATTGTGATACAAAACCAACACTCAGATTAATTTGGTTCAAAAAATCCATACAATGGAGCATGGAGCAAAAATAAATATAGCACAAGGGGATCATATGCCATTAATCTGGGTAACTATGCCACAATATACTGTACCCATTGACAACCTTGAGATCTAACCTAACCCCATGATCCCCTGCCAAAGGAAACCTCCAAATGTTGTGGGTTTGAAGGTAGTGAGCACTGAACAAACTCCTTCGTTCCACAGGCTAACCCCCCACCCCACACTGGAAAATGCTGACTCCCCCAAGGTTGGTATGCTTGGAAAAAATGGAGGATGCAGCCGATAGGCGTGCAGTGGAGGCAGCAAGCAAGGAGCTGAAGACTGACTGCTGCAATTGCTGATCAATCATGGGACAAACAGCTCCATGCCGTGGCTCCATTATATAAAAACCAGCCGTAGTCGTGGCTCCAGGAGATTGCCGATGCACCGGATGCAGCCCCTCGCAGGTCAGAGGACGCCAACCAGTTGTATTTCCAGAAGGATTTTACCCTCTGCCTATTTAACATAGCCCTGGAAAATGGATGAAAATGGCCCATTTATAGATGGTTTACCTATTAAAAATGGTGATTTTCCATGGCTATGTTAGTTTAGCAGAGGGTATAAGAATTTTTAAGGCCACCAATTCCAGTGATTCCCCGGCAATTCTTAAAAAAAAACAGTTTTCTTAAGAATTGCCATTCAAGTTGGGGATATCATGACTCACCCAGTCATACCCAGTCACCTCTCTGGCCTAGGAGATCAAGGCGCTTTGGGAAAGACTTGGCATTTGACGAAAAAAAAGGGCCGGCGCTGCGCAAGGTCTATGAAGATTTGGGGATCTGAAAGATGGTTACGCTGATGGGATCTGGGGATCACAACTTTGTTTGACGACTTTGCAGGACAACTTTGTTTGGACGATGTTGGACCCACGCACATCATTGCACATCTACATTCCAACTGGCCAAAACAATTACAGCCAGTGGCTGGTGCAGTTTCAGAGCTTGAAGAATTGCCGTGTTACAGGGTCTCTACTGCCTTATTCCAGGCTCCCAAATCTCACCCCCAAAGCCCCGAAAACCGAAGCCTTCGGGCCAGGCGGGTGGATTCACTGGAACAGCTGGTGCATTCCACTTTGGCGGAGCTGGTGACCATCGCCAATGAAGCGGGTGTTCCCACCGGTGGCAAGGCGCCGTGCAACACGCTGCAGCTGTACAGGGTTGATGTGTTTGTTTTCTGTTTAAAGAAAAACGCCCCCTGAAGCTTAGGCTTGGAAGATGATGTTTCTGTTGGAAATGTTTGGAAATGGTGAATTTTGGTGTGGAGTGTGGCATCCTAATTTTGAGGGTGTATGGATGAAGATTCCACCATCCATTTGGTTTGGTCTCCAGTTTTTGTCTCACACGCAGCTGTATCGATCGAATGGAATTTACGACCTTGGTAATTTAAAACGACGTCACTCCAAGACTGCAAAGGACGGTCAGGATTGTGGCAACTATCCCAAAATTGCCGCATTCACATTGGGTGACTTCTCATATCATATATCAATGCAAGGTGAGGCCCCAGCGATAAGTTGCTTTAGTTAACACATATAAACACCATGAAAACTCTACTACAAGTCACTTATAGAGTCCAAAAACCGCATCTATCTGCCATAAACATCCATAAACCAGGTAATTAACCAGTTTCCCAAAGTAGTTACTATGTTTCATGATATCCACCAGGCCGCCGGCTACGGCCTGGCGGCCTCACCCTGCTGCAAAAATTCCGTCCCTTTTTGAGGCCCGCAAAGGTGCTCAGAGTCCGGTTGGGAGTCTCAGATTCAACGGCGAAAGAAGGATGGCTTTGTCTGTGAAAGTTCAGGGGGGTGGATAAACCAAGAGTTTTTGGTTCACGAAACATGAGGAAACATGAGGATAAACTAAGGGGATACTCTAGAAAATGTGATTATGCAAATTTGAGGTCGTTCTGCTGGATATTGGAAGGTGACTAGCCATGAGGTATTAAGATGAGGGCTCTTGCACCAAATAGTGGGTAGATATTGTAGCGGAATACAAATGAAACTGGGTTCAAATATATTCAAATATGTGTGGCTTTCCATCTAATGATGATCCCAATTCCTAATGCATTTACTGATTTCCAACAACTGTATCCTTGAGACCAAAGCAACGCATCGTGCACCGTGGCAAATCCGCCGCAAAAGTGGGTGATGTCCCATGCGGTCCATACGACATCTTCTTGGATGGCATCATGTTCTTGGCAATACATACAGTACATTCACAGTGAATATTTATATTGGAAGATATTGGAAGCTTGAATATTATAGGAATAATTATAGCATATTATAGCGTACTCTATAGCAATATTTCAGGGTTTCCTAAAATTGGGGTACCCCCAATTCATCCATCTGAATGAATGGGATTTCCAGTATAAACCATCCAGCTATTGGGGTACCCCCATTTATGGTACCCGCCCGATGTGATGCTGCCAGGCTCCCACCAGCCCCGGCGCCACTGGAGTCCAGGCAGATATCCGTGGCTGATGGGGAACAACATGGGGTCGGGAGGAGATACCCTGCACTAAACTAAACAAAACATGGGATTTTATGGGATTTTTTTATGGGACTCTTATAATGGGATTTGATGGTGATTTAATGGGACTTAATGGAACTTAATGGTGATGTCATGGGATTTACCTTCTGATTACTTGACGTAGGTATGGTATAGATGGCCCATTTAGTTCGATGATTTACCTATGCGAAACCGTGATTTTCCAGTTTGCTATGTTCAATGACCAGAGTACAGGCAGATGTTGAAAGCGGTACCGATGGTATAAAATAGAGCTGTTCCCTTGTAGAAAACATGCAGGTGAAGGCGGTACCTTTAGCGTTTAGTATGTGTTTCACAGACATTGGATTAAGCATGCCAGACCTTGGATCATCTACTAACGCTAGCGTCAAGTCGTACCAGCTCGTAAAAGTCGTATCGGGAGGCCGTGCGCCTGGAAAAAGTTCAAGTTTGGCATCGCCACAACTTTTAGTAATTGAACGATTTCATTGTTTTGGGGTCGTGCGCGTGGAAATGGAAACAGTTTAATTTGTGTATTGCGTTGATTTTTAAACTTATATTTGATCAATCATTCTTTCAATGGGGCAAACGCTGGTCTTTACTGTAGAATCAAATTGTATCAACTTGAATGGACGAAACTCTGCACCACCAAAATGAATGTGGAAGCCCTATAAATAATGGTCCCAATGGGATAAACCATGATAAACCACCTATCAAATCCTATCAACTGGTGTAGGATTCTTCCATCCACAGTATGATAATACTTATGTTTGGTGCAATTCGTTGAACAAAAGCGGGTGCCGAGGAGAAAGATCCAAGCCCTAGACGCTCCGATAGTGTCATTGCAAGTCCTCCCTGCCAGCTTCAGGCGGCCCAAACAAAGAAAAAAATCTGGATACGAATCAACAGGATAGTTTTGGTAAATTGACAGTTTGGGTAAATGACAACGACCTTACTGCCTGACCTCGTTGTAAATGATGGCAACATCACTTCCAAATGGGTTTATTTCTGATTTGGAAACTTACCCATTTGCCGTGATATTTAGTCATGGGGGATCAATCAGAAATGGTTTCAACTCACGTTTTGGGATGGCAGCGTGTCAGGGAAATTATCCCCAAAATTGGATGAGATTTCTTGTAATCTCACACTTTCTTGGTAGGTTAATTCGCAGTGAATGGATGCTTTCATTAATAATAAATAGATTTTAAATGATCTTAATAGATTCTATTAGTAATTATGTTATGTTTGATTAGTAATAAGTTATTGCCCAGTTACCCCAACTAATCCTTGGCTTCATGATGTTTCATTTACATTCATTTACCTGAACACTGGTGAATTTGCACCGTCCCAGACGGCCCTGACGGGACTCGGTGGCAGTCGACAGGAGGCCGCGGTGCACTGTCGTCATGGGACCCAAAAATAGCAGCTTGAAGATGTTTTTCAATGAAGCTGTTTTCAACTTGGGGAATTGTTGCAATACCACAATACCAATCAATACCATGCATTTTTAATGTTCTATAATTTTTTCGTAATCATGTATAGTCCGTTTGCAGCCGGGTTCCATGTCATGTTCAGATCGGCTGCGTTTCTGAGATTTCTCGTTGGAAACCGGGTCTGTTGCCGCTCGCTTCTCAGTCCAAGCAAGAGATCGACATGGTGAAGAAATGGCACAAAGCCTCGAGGCGGCGGAAATTTCGCCACAGAATGACCCACGAGTTTGGGTTGGAAACGAGTCCTATTGGAAAGACATGTTGTATGCATCCATTTCTGGAGCTGGTGTTCCAAACTTAGATTCCTTAGATATGCAACCCACTTAGATTTCTCTCCCAAACCATTTCAAGCTACTACTTGTATGGCTAAAAATTAGCAAAACATGTATAAAACATATGTTTTCCCAGGTTTTCCCATCATTGTGGCCTTCTCCTGACCCAGATTTCTTCATTGAAACCCCAGGGCCGTCAATGTAAGAGCCGCGCGGGCCGAACCACCTCCCAATGCGCCTTGGGCGAAGTGGGATCTGCGGGGTGTGGTCTGAGTCAATTCGCGTAGAATGGAAATCAATTGGTTCATCACCATTTTCCATAATATGGGGTGTATATATATATATATATATGGGTATGGGTCAATACCTATAGATACATTTGTACTGGGATGAACATCCATAAATCCCAGCTATGACTCGGGGTTCACTAGGTACCAGGGTTTTGACCCATCCCCATATATATATATATATCATGGTTCTGTTGGGCATGAAACAACATCTTTGGGACCATAGAATGATAGAATGGTGGTGTTTAGAATTAGCAGTATATATATACAATTATATACATACCATGATGATTTTATGATGTTTTTGATTTTGAGGTATACCTCATGTTCAGACACAGCCATATGTCCCATTCCATGTTGGACAAGCATCCAATATCTATATTAAGCAACAAATGATCATGTTGGATTTACTACCAATAAAAGGGAATGATGAATACATATCATAAATAAGATTTCAATGGATCTACGATATGAGTATTGAATCTATCTATATAAACCAATCATTTTTTGGGTGTTGATAGGTTTGAGCCATTTGATTTTGGCACCGGTTAAATCTATAGATATATACATGCAATGTATAAGTCATTATACATAAATATACATATTTATAAATATTTGAATATATTTGATATAATCGCCCGTCAGACCTATTGGACCTGTTTTTCTTTAAACATGTAGGATCCCCAAAATGATAGGGCTTGATGGCTTAATCATTGCCTTATCGAATTGTTGGAGTACCTGCGAGAATATTTGATGATTGGGGAAACCCATGTGTTTCCTATTGAGAATGCGATTTCACCTGAGGAATGATACAAACATGAGTATCAAACCTACACGCCTTATCCTTGGGTAGATGAACATTGTTGAAACACTACTGGTGTGATTCTTGAAGGAATCGTGTGAATTGGCACACGCTGAGTGACTGGTTTAGAATTAATTGTACTTGGCATTTGATGGCATTTGATGGGTTATGATGTTTTTGTTCACTGATCATGTGGTAAACAGCAAGCCCAGTCAGAAACCTCCGATGGTGCATAGAGTTATCCCATGTCATACGAACCGTTTCTGGGGAATTTGGGGCTGGTGAATGATTTGGCCTATCACATTGACCCACTTTTTGGTGAGGCTTTTCATTGCCTTGAAACCCTAGCCAAAACGGCCAAAACGCCTCGCATGGCGAGGCCAAATTCTTTGGGCCACGCTGAAGCAGGGTGACCCAGTGGCACCAGTGCAATGAAAGCATCATCTCTTTCCCTCAAAGCATTGTAAAGAATGGGTAACATAATCACCATCGAACAAAACAGTTTCCAAGGTGCTCCCAGCTTCGCCCAGGTGTTTTTGTTGTCCGCCAGTTTCAGTTAAGAAATCATAGGAAGAACACGTTGGAGGTGCAGTTGGGGTGATAAAAATGGAGACAATCATGGGATTATATATTACCCCAACTACGCTGAGATAGGGGGGCATTATAACATATTATAACATATTATAACTATATGGTGACATATCAAATTCGACCTGGATTTGCACCCGCCAAGTATGGGTACCGGGTAAACCTGGTCTATCCCATGAATCCCCATGGATGGACGTAAGAAGAGTGCATCCCGGCACATCCCCCATTGCATCGCTTTGGGTAATATCACTCGTTTGGTTTCGCCAGGCTTGCTGGTGAAACATCACGTTGGTTGGTTGGATTGGTTTTCTGGTAGATTCTGGTAGACTAAGCATCAAATGTGAACTCATATGAACTCCCTATGTTGGTGGCTGAAGTCGGTGAAGTCACCCTCCCTTTTTCAGGTGAAACCCGGAAAAAGAGAAGATTCCTGACCCGTGACGGTCCCAAGTCTAACGTGCTGGCTCAGCTGATCTCGATGCCAAGATTCAAGGCTGATTTTTGCATAATATGTTTGGTGTAAGGAGGAGTGATCAGAATGTGGTAAGAGAACATAAGAGAACTACAAATAGTTGTTGCAAAAGATCCATATGTTCTATATAATGTTGGCTATATCGGCATCACGAGGGTCGAGGTAGATCTTGTAGTTCGCTGCCTTTTTGGTGAATGTATATGTCATCATTCTTGTAAAGCAGTCTGTGGGCACATGTCACACAATAGTTTTAGTTTAGACTTTCTACAGCACTGGTAACAAAAAGTCAGCAGTGTTCAAAACATTTGTTGATTGAAGATTATATAGGACTCCATGCTATCCATGACTATCCAATATAATATAATTTGGGGATACTTGGGGATTCTCGCAATCCATAGGAAATCAGTTCTTAAGCAACCATCAGCGGGAGTCAGCGTGGCACCTGGGTTTCGTTCACGTTTCGCATTTGCCAAAGGCATGATAAGCGAAGTGGGATATGTTTTCTGCACGTGTTGCATGAGAAGTTTCGGCCGAGAGGACCTCCTCAAAGGGAAATCCCAGTTTGACCTGATGGCAAAACAACGTCATGGTCTATAGTCTATAGTAATGTAGGCAACCCAATAAGTAAGCCCGAGTCATCATCATTCTTCTGGGGGGTATAAAAGCATCCCCAAATGGTAGCTTTATGATTGGTTTGCCCACATTCTTCCGAGACTATTAGACTATATTAGACTTGTGTTATTATTCCCCACCTGCCAGATGAGGGTTGTTAGATTTTATCAGAGCTGTTGTCCTCCTCCTTCTCCTCCTCCTCCGCCTCCTCCTCCAGTTTCTCCTCGACCATGTCTGCATCAGCTTCCACCTCCACTTCCACCTTGCCAACTCTTCGCCAAGCTCTTCGCCAACTTCCGAGCTCAGTGCGCACCGCTGGACCTCAACCTGGGACCTTCCCAGCTCAGTGCGCACCGCTGGACCTCAACCTGGGACCTTCCCAGCTCAGTGCGCACTGCTGGACCTCAACCTGGGACCTTCCCAGCTCAGTGCGCACCGCTGGACCTCAACCTGGGACCTTCCCAGCTCAGTGCGCACCGCTGGACCTCAACCTGGGACCTTCCCAGCTCAGTGCGCACCGCTGGACCTCAACCTGGGACCTTCCCAGCTCAGTGCGCACCGCTGGACCTCAACCTGGGACCTTCCCAGCTCAGTGCGCACCGCTGGACCTCAACCTGGGACCTTCCCAGCTCAGTGCGCACCGCTGGGCCTCAACTTGGGACCTGCCGAGCTCAGTGCGAACCGCTGGACCTCAACCTGGGGCCTTCCGAGCTCAGTCCGGACCTCAACCTGGGACCTTCCGAGCTCAGTGGGCACCGCTGGACCTCAACGGCCAGATAGAATGCCAGAAGATATGCCAGATAGAACGCCAGATAGAATGTCGGATAGAATGCCAGAAGATATGCCAGACAGAATGCCAGAAGATATGCCAGATAGAATGCCAGATAAAATGCCAGAAGCTATGCCAGATAGAATGTCAGATAGAATGCCAGAAGGTATGCCAGATAAAGTGCCAGAATGTTTGCCAGATAGAACGCCAGAAGATTTGCCAGATAGAATGCCAGATAGAATGTCAGAAGATATGCCAGAAGATATGCCAGATAGAGTGCCAGAAGATATGCCAGAACAAATGCCAGAAGACATGCCAGGTAGAATGCCAGAAGATATGCCAGAAGATATGCCAGATAAAATGCCAGAAGATATGCCAGAAAATATGCCAGATAGAATGCCAGAAGGTATGCCAGATAGAATGTCAGATAGAATGCCAGAAGGTATGCCAGATAAAGTGCCAGCATGTTTGCCAGATATAATGCCAGAAGATTTGCCAGATAGAATGCCAGAAGATATGCCGGCCAGAAGATATGCCAGATAGAATGCCAGATAGAATGCCAGAAGATATGTCAGATAGAATGCCAGAAGATATGCCAGATCGAATGCCAGAAGATATGTCAGATAGAATGCCAGAAGATTTGACAGTAACAAAATGTATAAATGTCATGGTGGGGATCACACGAAGTAAAGTAATTTGTTTCATCGTAATGTTTCTATATGTGCAGGTGAGTAGTGACAGAGTGACAGAGTGACAGAGTGATAGGATGTTGAGATTTGAGAAGGGCTTCGTGGTTTCACCTCCATGTAGTTCGCCAGCGATGCGATGCCCGCATCTCAAAAGCACCGGCACCGAGTCTTCCCCAGGGCATGGATCGGTATCGGCATCAAGTGGGCATCTATAAGCACTTGCATGTTGGGAGAATTACGATAATTAAATATAATTACTGTAATGATTATATTATATAGAATTGTGGCAATGAATACAAAGCCTGGTACCCTGCTGAACCCCAAAATAGCTGGAAAATGAATGTGTATTTCATAGGTTTTCATCCATCTGTGTATATGTTTACCAGGTTACGCTGAGGGTCTACGCAGTCGGAGTGTGATGCATTTCCAAAGATCGGTCACCAAGCTGAATGCAACATCCTTACTGAGCAAATGATTGACCGGGAAAGATCTGGGTTTATACTATCTGTATTTGCCTGTACGTTATATAAATATATACATAATATATATATATATATGATTGTATGGGTTGATACTATCAACTAACAGGGATAAAGTTCGGTTTTTATGTGTCATGACGTGATTTTTGGAGCTGAACCATGGCTGTTGCTGGACATGTTGGGGAAAATGAGATCCTTGTTGTTTCCGATGTCTGGGATTCGAATTGCACATCATACTATAATTGTGTGTATATAAATATATATATATATATATATATTACAATGTCATGTCATGTCAGGTCAGGTCATGTCATATTATAATACAATAATATATTGTATATATATATATTATGTTATATCATATATAGATATATAATACGTGATATCACATAATATATATTTATATATACACATTTATATATATATATATATTACCCTCCAGTAAACTAAATTAAACTAACATAGATGTGGAAAACCCACCATTTGTAGATAATTTCTAAGGGAAACCCATTTGTTCCCCATTTTAGTTTACAGGATGGTATTATATGAGAATATATGAGAATATTACATTATATATATACACATATATATATATATACACATACATATATACCCCAGCCTTCAAAAGCATATATAAACAATAGTCGTTTCGGAAGCAACGGTTTCTCAAAATAGTCGTTTCGGGAGCACCCATTGGGGCCACACAAATCCAATTCGTTGGTTCAGCATTCCTTTTTCTATCAATGGCCACGGGCCAGTCTTGCGCGCACTTCCTTGTTCATCCTTAGATTGAGCAGCAAGGATGGTTGCTACATCTCCAACTTGGCAATTTAGATACTGCCAATTAAAATCAAATCAATCAGATAATCTGCACCGAGTGGCCGCTTCACTTTCAGTTTGGTGGCCCATATCCTAAGGTCAATATAGTAACATCAAGGACAGGTCTTGGATAAAGTAAAGCGAAAAAACAAGTTCATATGATGATTGCTGGATGGAAGATGCATGCATGCATTCAAGTCACCGCATGCGTCCACATTTGGTGATCCATTGGGCCCTGTGAAGTGGATGAGCCTTCAAATATGTTCCTTGATTGGATCAGTGGTTGGAATAACAAATGCTTTGAGTTACACATAGATGCAACCACCTGCAGAATTTGACATGATTAAAAACAAATTTGGAGAACAACAGTTTTGTTTCATTCTAGTCAGCCTGATCACTACTAGGTTCTACAATATAAGCTCAGGTGCTTTTGGACCAGGACATTGCATCCTCATCCACGAAGCAATGCCAAAATCTGGGATTGCTCCCTAAGTGCGCGCATTCTTCCGAAACGACTATTGGTTTCATCATATGTGTTTTTGAAGGCTGGGGAAAATACTGAATACAATCTGGAAAGAACTTCCACCCCACAAATTATCCTAATCAAACAGTCAGTGCATGGCACAAAAAATCAATGGCGAGGTTCTGCGCTCTCGGGCGCACCGAAGTATATGCCAAAGGCCCTGAAGTTCATGGTAGGTAAAAACATAAGAGAACAAATGAAAACACATTTATCGGTAGCATTGTCCTTGATTTGTTTGCTACAATGATGTTTTTATTTATGTAAGAAAATCAAAAAGATGTTCCACAGAAATCAAACCAAGTCACATGGATTTTGGGGCGTATATACCATTCTTGAAGTCCTCTCCTGCATTGCCCGGCCGTCGCTCGTAGGCACAGGGTTTGTGTGAGAACCCTTCAATAGCATAGGGCACAAGATTTTTTTAATATTATATTAACCTAATCTAAATTATAAATTATAAATTATCATATCTAAACAAAACCTGCTCGTCGGGTAAATGTGGGCCATCACATGGCAAACAAACAACACATAAAATATATGTAAAAAAAACTATTGGATGACCTAATTGGTGTTTTTTTGGCAGATTGTGCAAATATATTTTGGTATTATTCATATTCCTGGAAACTGGGAACCAACATTGTGAGGTAAGCTCCTCACAGAAGCCCGCGCCAACTGCACATAGAGGCGAAGGAATTGACGTCCATCATGGAAAATAGACTGGGACTCTTCCTCTGTCCTTAGATATTTCCAAGACCAAAAGCCCAAACATAACATAGGTACCAGAAACCATTTTTTTTGGTGACGGACATTTGTGGAGATTTACTGTGGTCATGACATGGTAGAATTCACACTTGTAGAGGATTTACTTCAGTATATGGCTAGACTGTAGCATATGTGCATCACATATATCATTTAACAGAGACAAGGTTCAAAAACCTTCCGGCTTTCTCAATGGCCAAAACCATTCGGGACAGATGGAGCCTGAGATGTCGCGCTTGGGCACCCAATGGTGCTGGGGCAGGGTTGTTAAGCATAGTACAATCAAATGCTTCACCACTCCCAAAAACAACATACCAATATTATCTGTGGTTGGGTTATGATATACAATATAATATCCATTAATATCCTTCCAAACAAAAATATATATTTATAAAACGCATTACGTTTTGAAGGATATAGAAGTCAAAAGGAGATGGCACGAGTCGGCACAAAACACAAAAATGTTCAAAAACCTGCGTAGTTTGCAAGCCATATGTAATGTGGCAAGGATCATGCAAAGTGCTACTGGGGCAATGCGATCATCAGCATCGGCAGCACCATCTTGCTGGGAAACTTCAGCTACTGTTTCAGCCAGCCACTGCATCACAACTCGGCCATTATAAGCTTTGCAAATCAGCATGACATCGCCATTTCGTTGATACAACTTAGTTCAGTAGTGGTATTGAAAAAGCAGCAACAAAGCACCATAAGAAAATGGTCAAAGTCCAACCCATCCCACAAAAAATGACGAACGCATTCCAAGTATCCATTTTGGGTTGAAATGCAGGTTGACTGCAGCTGATCTGGTTAATGGCACACCAAGTCTTGAATGCCAGATATGCCCGATGCAGCCGAGTCTGCACTGGTTCATCAACACGTCCCCAAATCCCAGTAGAAAGTAGCAGATTCCTTGACAATGTTCACAAGGCAGCTCATTCACGTATTTGCCCAGGAAAATATATCATTGTGCGCTGCGCACATGCATTTTCAGTTGGTGATCAAACAAAACAGTTACACATAGGCTCTGGCAAAGTGCATTGTTCCTCCGTTCACGACGTGAAGGAGGCCAAGATGCAACACATGCATCAAACACCAACGGATTATAGACGGATGGAACCTGCAAAGCCCAATGAATGGACCTGAGCAGCTGGACAACCAGTTAAGAGATTGGCTCCACCAATAAAGAATCCCTGCTAAAACAAATCAAGAGTCTGGAGGTCCCTGATACAGATATAAAATAGATCATATTCATGCATTAGCTGAGCATTTTCACAACAGAAACAACACACTATAGACAAGCTGGCTATGTCCCCATTTCATTCTGGATGATGAACATCAGCCAAAATCTATTAGGCTAATGTCCTAGTCTCAAACTCGACGAGGTGGCATGCGGTGAACCAAGAACTGAGGTAAAGAGAAGTCTCGGTGGTTGTTATTGTCCAAATTCCAGTAGAGCTCTGGCCATGAATCTGAAATTCCCTTGGCATCACAATGATGGCATACGTTTTCGGCGTTCCAATTGGTGTTGTGGAAACGCCAAACCTTCTTGTGAAACTGCCAATCTCCTCTCAATTCTACTACCTGGAATCGGAGACCTTTGCCAGTCAAAGGTTTTGCAGCTCGTTTCAAAGCCTTGGCAGAAAGGTTTTGACCCAGATGCCCCACTTGGGGGTAGAAGCCATAAAATGCATGGTTGGCACTCCACACAATTCGGCGCAAAAGTGCGGGTATTGTCTCACTTGTCAAACGTGTTTCAGGGATTGCACACCCAAGGAAACGTGACCATCTCACTGACCTTGGTCGCCACATAATTGCGTTGACAAATATCGTCAAGATATGTTCGGTGCCAAAATTTGTGTCAACTCGTGCGCTATCTCCATAAATGCCGATGGGCACTGTAATGCCCATTTCGTCAGAGCTGATCTCCTCTGCCCATGGTTCCCCGAAAGCTTTGGAATTTCTCCAGAACTCTCTTAGTTTGGAAGTTGGTATGCTAACCTCAGCATCTTCGAATAAGAACCCCATCGTGTCATGTATATCCAGAAGGGGCCATGGCTCTACCTGCACAGTTGGATTCCCATCAGCATCAAGGTATTTGACCGGCAAGTCAACATAGGAAATATCCTCGGTTGTTGTTTCAAACATTTGCTATACAAATTCCATTTTGGGAAAAATGAAAAAACAGTTTATATATACTATACATATTATATGAGTATAATAAAGTTCTTTATTGTTGATTGAGCATTTGGGGTCAACGATTTTGAGGAACCAACGAACCGATTCCACCACCAAAACAAAATCTGAAGAAGTGTATATGGGTCAGGAATCAGGAATGGTCAGGATAACCCATGATGCGATATCCCTTTGAATTTTTCACCATGTACCATATTCCCAAAAAGACAAAATAAGTCAATCAAGGTTCAGGGCCACCGTTCACTTTACGCCACCAATCCCTGCTGGCATTCTTTGGACATGAGCGCCCAAGTCGCTTCGGGAGATCATTTTTTTGCAAGTTGCCCATGTCCTGAGCATCAAAAAAATATCAAGGTGCCCGAGAGGTAAGTGACACGAGTGGGTCATGAAAATATACTTGATGGTTTCATTTCATGAAAGGAAAAAACATCACCTTCAAAAACCATACGGAAAGATATGATGTTTATTTGCCACATGAAGGGGAACTACCTACCATTTATTAACTACCATATTCGAAAATTAATTTTGATGAAACCACATCAGATAATGTTCATGATATGATGGTTGTGTTTGTTAATGCAAACGATAACCAAGATACACATCTGGTTTGCACGGGGTATTAGAGCACATCTCCCTGTCAGTGTATGAAACAGAAAAACACCACATGTTTTATCAGTTGTATGTTCTGGATTATGGATAAAATTATTCATATGATAAATGTAGAATACAATTTTCATTTCAATTTAACACACATATATAAATGCGCACTCAGTAAGTATGTTGACTGGGTTGAAACGCATGCATGCATGGTATACATGCATGCATTGTTTTCTTAAAATTTATTTGGCCTGTTGTGATATAGGTCTGAGTCATGGATGTGGTGCATGTTGTTGATACTATCATTGTATGTATTAGACATAAAATGCATGAATTGATATAGGTTCCAATCCTGCTGCGCCCACTGGGGCAGTCTTGGCAAAGGTTCCTGCGCATGAGCTTGGATGCCGCGCATTGCTTTCCCAACAGTGCTGCCCTCAAGAAGGGGCAGATGGAAGATCCCATTGAACAGGACAGTATGATCCCAAAAATGTCGTACCAATTTTTTTTGTTTTTGGTCAGGACTTGAAATGAATTTGGTATTTTATGTATTTTATTCACACAAGGGTTGGGAGGTGTCAACATATGTGGGATGTAAATGAAATCCAACAATTTGAAGTGGGATATTGGATCATTCATGCACTTGGCTGACACAACACAACACACTGTTTTCCAGATAACCGTCTTGCCCAATATGCAACCAATATCCAGAAATCAGCACTAACTAAGATTGTGAAACTGTTTTTGTTCACAGTGGTTGCAGCTTATTGGAGCCAAGTAACACCACTGGAGATATCATCAATCGCATTTTGGAGGACTGCGGAATCAGCAAAATCACGCTCTCCCTGTGTACCTGCGTGGGCAAATGGAGATAAATCACACTGATTTGTTATGTTATCGTTATTCATGATGGAGGCTAGCACACTCGCACAGATTACCAAAAATCATGTGAATTTTTTTCTTCCATCAGAATGTTTGCCGTTCTTTCGGCGATATGGCCCTCATGATTGAGGTAGCCATGGCGACTATGGTCACATCATGGCACATAAACATTGATCCCATTGCAATTGGATCCTGGGTCGAAAGAATTTGAAATTTAATGACCATCTTTGGCCAGAGAAATTGAAATCACACAATTTGAGGGTTGGCCTCTCGCAATGATTGCACCAGCTTGCCCCATATGAGCTTGGCATCGCAAGGCTATGATGAATCAAAAATTAAATGGGTCAAATCACAGCTATGTTCTGATAATTACAGAAATAAAGATAGTTCAGACTTTGGTTTAGCTCATGTGAAGACAATTAGTAAGGATCTCTGCTTGATTTACGTTTCCCTGCAACACCATGCTCCCCCATGCAAGTGCAGTGCCCTAACAGTGTCGAGGGAACACCCTTCAATTTGTTTGCATCCTCAAAATTAGGGCTGGTATGGGCAAACCCACGGTTACTTCATATTGGATCGGGTCAGAAAGGACGCATAATCCTCAATGGCGGCCACTGCATCCTTAGTGAGCTGCTCCAAACCAGTGTCCTCAGCGAGAATGAAGTCAAGACTAGGCCCCAAATAGATTTGATTCAGTCCGATGGGGATGGATTGTGTAAACATATTTTTTTTGGTTGAACTGGCGATTGCAATAGCTTATTACGATATGATACCCCTTTGGGATTTACAAAAACCACCGCCATGCTGTTGGGGTTGTTTGATCAAACAAGAAACGTCAAGGGCACCCACCTTGTTTTGGATTTTCTGGCGGAAATCGCAAAGCCCATTCTTCTTCTTTGTGAAGTGGGTTGCGATCGCCTTCTTCAGGTCCGGTGCCCTCAGCGTTTGGATTTGCTGTGGGCTCTCAGGGGGGGCAGATCAGGTTGCCAACAAAGAGATATATAGCAGGATAGGTTTCCTGCTGTTTTTTGGGCAGTCAACAATGGGTCCTAGAAAGTAAGTCTGATGTGGTTAATCTAAAATATAATCGAAACATATGTCGATCAAGATATTAGGTCAAAAACCAGTACCATATTACTTGGCAATTGTTTGGATGATATGTCAGATTGGCCATTGCAATTTGAACATCATTGGGAACACTGCATGTCCGAAATCATGACTATTGGTATTCCATATTCAGAACAAATAATCAACACATATTTGAAACTATTATCTCAAACAGGCCATAAACAAAACTCTATTGTCCATGTGGGTGGTGTCCCTACTTGAAATAGATTGTATTGGTCGATTGATTAGCCAGGGGCCCAAGTGATAACATCAGAAAAATAATGGAATCATCCAGATGAGGGTAGTGTGGCTCCGTGTTGCTATCACAGAAACCAGGGTCTACCAAAATCTTAGGGCTCCTATCTGCTACGGTATCCAATCGTATGCATATCCCCATTATTTTCTCAACCAGGTTGGGTGACCCATATGTTGTGTCACTATTTATTTTACAATATAATGAATTTAGATTAATATTACGGATAATTATAACTACAAAATGGAATATGATTGGATGCAACAGGATAATTGTAGTTGATACCCCATATGCTTTGATTTTCTTGGGGCAAACTACCCATCATGCTCTGAAATGTTTTTGAACACACGTGAGGGATTAAGGCACGAGTACTAGGTCGATAGAACTCATGATATGTATATTGTATCACTATCACTCTAACCATCCAACAATCATTTTTTGGTGAGGATCTAGTAAAACAACAAAATCATATATTTTTTTGAAGTGATAACCATTTTGTATTATACCAAGGCCAATATTATATCATACAGTAATCATATGAGTAGTATCAACATATATTATATATATTATGCAATTTCCAGCATAATGAAAAATATGAATGACTATGAGTTATATTAATACTATGATATACGATAAAGTGTAAATTAACTATTTTTGTGCTGTTACATGATATCTGCATGTATAGTACGTATACTTTTGTTATGATTATATTATATAGAAAGCCTGTTTGCTTTTACCCCCATGTTGGATGGTTGATAAGCTATCACCCAAAATAGTAATGATATCAATTTCGATATAATATCAATAACAATAATGTTTTTGCCCCAGAAACAAAACAAAGTACCACCCAAGGATGCCCAACTGACCTGAGGTGCCCAGCAGATTGGCCAACGACTTCTCACGGCGACAGGCATCAACGATCTTGTCATTGAGCTGGGTCATAGCCTGGCAAAACTCCATCAAAGAATTTAAGATAGAATTTCGATATCGAGCCCAAATGTAAAGATACGGATTCCCAAACTTAAGAAATACAATAATACCATTCAGGGCTGCTGTCAAGTTGATGGGGGGTAAGAGGCAACCAGGATTTTGATCAACCTTGCCAACATCCTATGTTTGGTAAGTCGGAAAAATGTTTGACAGTTCTTTGCATTTTGGGGATCTATATCAAATGATGGGCTAAGAAAAAAGACATGTTCGGAGCAATCACATTTACACTGTGCATGTGCTCATTTTAGAGGCACCAAATCACTGGGGTAAAGCCAATGAACAACTAGAGCATATTGGAGAGTTCGACAAAGGCTTCAAACATGTTACCATGAATACATTTTTTAGTATGCTATCCTACATATGTAATGCCTACCTGCTTAATTGTTGATTCCAATGATTTCTAGAAGGCGAGTTGTCCGTGTATAATATAATATTATATGATAAATAGCATCGTATTGGTAACAGCTGATCCACTAAACCGTGAAGCCGGAATCCAGGATAAGTGCATGTCATTGTTCAGTGTGGCAGCTCTTGGGAAGCCAAAATGTCAAGGCCTTTTGGCATTGTGTGGCACGCATAACATATCATAAATTATACTGTGATGGGCAACACATCCTTCCCCAAATGTGCCTTCTTTGCTTTGTTGAAAAGCTCTTTGGTGGCCTTTGCATCGTCGCGATCCTTTTCCTTCTGCAAACGCTCCTGTTCCTTTTTAAGACGCTTTTCCTTCTTCTCCTTAGTCTCCTTCTTGTTTCCCTTCTTACTTTTCGCCTTCTCCTTCTTCTCCTTCTTTCCAGCTTTCTTCTTCTTCTTCTTCTGACAAGTATGGCTCCAGTGCTGTGAGTGGTTCCCCAATTGAACACCCCCTTCTTGGTTTGCAATAATATATACCCCTAGCTTATACAAACTGTAACAACTTGCAGTCGAATCCAGGCAAGGGGATTTCACTGACTGATTTCCAAACAGTGGCATGCAGTAGATGCTAGCCACTCTTCCTCATATAAGATGATTATGGAATATATAATATCACATCGAAAGGCCTTGCGGTCTGACGATGATGCCGACTCTTCCTCCGAAGACTCCTTGGAACTTTTGGTGCTGCTGCTTGGCTCCCTCTTCCTCTTCACAAGGCTTTTTTTTCTGGGTGCTTCGGAGTCGGAATCGTCGACACACTGGAATATGTCTTCCACCACTGTGTCAGTGGTTTCGGAAATCCCTTCCGAATCCCAAACCAGATAGAGACGCATTCCCTGGCGCAGAGACGGGTGCAGAAATATGATGCAAACACATGCATCAATTATATAGTTAATATAATAATAATAGATAAGTCCATACTTTGAGCATGGTCAAGATGTATGTGTTGTAGTGACCAAAAAAGTGCTGAAATTTTGTAGTGCTAGAAGTGCATAGAATCAGAAGTACTTCTTTCGACATGATCATGCCAAATACAGCCAAACCCAAGACACTAAGGGGGTCCAGTTTGTGAGAGTAGATGCTACTGCAACTAGTAAGCAATTCCCAGGAGGTATGTGCATATGCACCTGCACATGTTGAAGGCATCCATACAGAGATCCGCACAAACCACTCGCACGGCAAATAAACAAAACAATTGTCTTAGTTGTCTAGAACTTGCTTGGAACCTTTTCGATATTGGTCGATCGAGACTTATCATGCCTAACCTTTCAAGAAATGTGACAGGCTGCACTTGCATTTGCACCACATTCAAACAAAAGCCTGGATTTAAGATTCAAAATCAGTAGTAGGACAGGAAACGTCATTCAAAATGGAATTCAATCTCGGGAAAGTAAGATATTTGCTATATTTATTCCCCATATGAAATTACCCACCCACAGTCATTCGGCCTCCACCGAGGGGCAATCTGGATGGGCTTTGGTATGCGTTTGGGACAACTCAGGGTCCGAAAGCTTTGCTTGACAAATTTCTCTTGCCATCTCTGGCGAGGAATACTTTGCAGCAATTTGCGGTTCTGTTAACCACACTCTTGCTCCGTGAGCAGATGTCTTTCGACTCTCAACAATTTTCAAATATAATTCAGAACGTCGCCACTCGCCGGCACAGGCCGTCCATGCGTCTTGAAGAAGCTGCAGCTTTGCAGTGCCTGGGCTGTTGGGGGAAGGAAGGCATAGGACACAAAGGAAAACATGAACCTTGTGTTGTATATAGTGCACATGCACACATGTGGGAAGTACACATTGTGATCTGTGTGCAATGTGGAAAGCATACTATATATTATTACATTGTTTAAATATAATTAATAATTGTATATTACATAAATTCATAAATAGTAGTGTAAAATATATGATACGTATATAGTGCTTAATTGTGTATTTGTTTTGATCACCAAATTTGAAGATTTCAGTTACACAATGCCCTTTGAGCTTGTGGATATTATAATGCATCAACCAAGTAATTGAAAAAAACAATGGTATTCATTATATACCATCAAAGTCGTTCATTCCAACTATACTACAATTACCACAAAAGAAACCGCTATGTTAAATGATATTAGTGACAACAAAGTTGTTGGTGATGTTACCGAATTATTTCAGATCAGGCATGCTGAGATAAAAAAACGATGAACATAGAATTCAAGTACAATATAAATTGGCGACTATAAAATCCAATGCTCATGTCCTATCCTAATCAATATGAATACTTGCATGCACAGCTTTCACATGCCATGTGTGGGGGCATATGTTGTGTCATAGCATCAAAGGGGCAAAGGATGAAAATCTTCAAACGGTTAATGTAGCAGAAATATTGAAACCCATCTAGACTTCTCATATAAGCACATGCCTTTCACATAGTGATACAGCAAACGACATTTGTCATTTATCATAAGAAATCAAGAGCTTGATCCCAGCACACCACACTGGGATGATAAAGAAGCCCAGGCACAGTAGTGTGATTTGTCAAACGCCTTCTTCATCTCCGGCGGGCAATCGCGTCCTGAGAAGTAAATATACCACAGGTGGGAAGCCTAAACCAAACCAACTAGGAACAGACAGCAGAAGCCAAAACATCTAATCAACTCACTACAAACAGTTCATATGGAAGCTACACAATGCTTTTAGTCATCTCAAGAGGGCAGCAGTTGGTAAGAAAACATAAAGCAACAAACCAAACAAAAAGTCACAAATCGAATTAGGAAAAACATATGTTGTTGAAATTGCATTGTAGACTTGCTACGTTTTGTTTTTTCTATGGTGCTTTTCAATAACAACCTTAGCATCATTAGGTTGGCTGCATGCATATACAGTCAAGGTACGTTCAAAACTCCTGCTGAACTTCATGTATCTTGCATGTGCAGCTTTCTCTGCAGGTGTCTTTTCTCTCCTTTGCCTCTTGGGTCGTCCATTGCTATCTAGCTGCTGTGTCTCTGCCTGCTCTGCCCCTGGCTGCTGTGCTGGCTGCTGTGCTGGCTGCTGTGCTGGCTGCTGTGCTGGCTGCTGTGCTGGCTGCTGTGCTGGCTGCTGTGCTGGCTGCTGTGCTCCTTGCTGCTGTGCTCCTTGCTGCTGTGCTCCTCGCTGCTGTGCTCCTTGCTGATGTGCTACTTGCTGCTGTGCTCCTTGCTGCTGTGCTCCTTGCTGCTGTGTTCCTTGCTGCTGTGCTCCTTGCTGCTGTGCTTCTGGCACTACCAGTTGGTTGCATCCTTCCTCTGCTTCAGTTGGTTCTTTCTTGATTGCCCTGTCAAGTGCCTCTTCGAAGTCAATGTTGCTGTCATCTTGTGCCTCATAATGCTGAGTTGCATTATCATCATCATCATCATCCGGTTCTTGCGCTGGTGGCTTGCGAACGCTTCCAGGGCTGATAGTTTCAGCAGGAGTGAATTGTTGCTCTGTACCTAACCTCTGCAAAGCTTCATGAACTGCCTCTCTGTAGAGAGCCTCTCTTCCTTGGGGTGTTGCTTGCGCCTTCACCATTTCAGCACATGTTGCTTCACTCCCAGGCTGATTGTCATGGACACGTTTGGGCGGTTTGGCTAGTGCCTTTTTGGCTGCTGGCTTCGGCTGAGCAGGTGCTGACTGAGGTGTTGGCTTCGGCTGAACAGGTGCTGACCCAGGTGTTGGCTCCGGCTGAACACGTGCTGGCTGAGATTCTAAAGGAGCATGAGGTTCTGAAGGTCTGGTAGCTTCACCAGAATGGCTTGGTGCTAGAGATGCCTCATGTCTGACCTGGTCAGATGCGGCTGCTGCCGTCCCGGTGTTTTCTGTGTTGGTCTTTGCAGTCTTCTTCACCTTCTTTCCCCTTTTCTTGACTCGACGGGATCCACTCATTGGGGGATTTGAACCATCAGGTTTCTCCTCAGAAAGTGTGGTGGCTGGGGCCGGAGGAGCCTGAACCGGTGGCGGGGGTTGAGCTGGGACTGCTGGGGGGTCCTCAACAGGTGATGGTGTCATGGTGCGCCTGATCTTGTCCACAGGGGTCACAGGTGCCAGAACTGGAACACTGTTGACTCGGACTATGCCAGGCTTGGGCTTAGGAGGGGCTGGGTGAGTCTCCTGTGCCTTCTTTGCAGCCTCATAGTCATTGACTGCGTTTGCCAATGCTTCTGCGTCATCAGCTGGAATGGTAGTTGCAGTACTGCTTGCTCCTGACGTGCATGTGTGGTACAGGGTGTAGGGTCAAGAAAGCATTCAGATTAACAAACAAAATGGCAACAGTTTGTCATTGGGGATGCCAAGCATATAAGCATGGTGAAGCCACAAAAAATCTACAGCATCAGCAGTAGAATATTACATAGTATATACAGCATATATAATATAATTTAATATAATAATAATTATAATATTATTATATATTTATTAATATTTATTTTCCAAGCGCAGTGCCCTGTTGCTTTGAAATTGGCTAGTGGTGCATAAAAAACAACCAACATTGCGTTTAAATGTTGATAAGAGGTCTAACAGGAATACATGCAGAACCATGCACAGAAATATGAAAGATTATATGACTTATAGTGGATCACAAACCAGAATAAGATTATAGTGGGGATGGTCCCAGGTGAGCAAAAAAAGTTATAACTTTATAATACATTGCATTATTTCGAATTATATACTATCGTACACATGCATGTTATATAAATATAGTTGATCGATTCTATAGTTACCCGTCATGTTAGTTGTATAGTTTGGTTGTATTGCATGCAATGTAGTGTGCATCATAATATTGGTATATAGTACGATAATTATATTTTCAATGTAAAATAATAATAATACAAATTAGTGTAGTCTATTAACAGTATCAATTTGGATTAAAGGTATAATATAATATTATAAAGCCAAAGGGATATTTGATATCATAACAATGCATGTATGTACACGAGACACTTTGTTAACTTTGTGATATGATTATCATGATCTAGCCATCCTAGAGACAACATATGCCATTGCTTGTGTATCATGGTTGATGGCTGCGAAAAAATACCATGCAATGCAGGGATAGACAAAATTGAGGTGTAATATAGGCAGAAACAAATGCAGAATTATTGTAATATTACTTTTATGAGAGTTCATTATGAATCTCATTTGGCACATTTGCTGCAGTTGCCACACATATGGCAATGACAACCCCGGATCAAACATCATTGTGTGATTTGTTTATGATGCATTGATGCATTGCAGTTATTTGGTTTGCTCATTTTTTATACTTGATAATCTATATACCTGATGCAAATAATAGATCATCACTGGGACAACCAGCACCCAGTCATAATCCTGGTGAACCTCCAGTCGTAGAGGAAGTGGGTGGTGATCCAGTTGCCTTGCCCTTGGAGGCCAAGTGCGCTGCCTCTGCTGTCATCTCCATTGCCCGGCGGTCTCTCAACCTTGACGAGAGGGGAATGGGATAAACTGACTCAATTTATATTAACGATACCTGAATGAACACCAATCACAGTAGTGCAGGTTGTGTGTGGAGAACAAGTTGATTTGTGTTCTCAAGTTGTGCAGTTTTTGTTGGTGTACATAACGTTGATCCAGCTAGATGGTAAGGCATGGACAGAACTGACAACCATCCAAATTGATCATCGGCAAGTTCGTAGCCTGAAAACCGTTCCACCATACCCTTGGCAACCTCTAGCTCAGCTCGCCTCTTAGACCGATCAGCTGCCCGTTGTAAGATCTCATCCACCGGCCCCATTGCTGTGGTGGAAATCACTCCCTTATCAACCCAAATTGCTTCCAGAATGCACAACGGGCAACAATGCAATCATCTAAAAAAGAGGTATTTTTAGCCTCATGTCGTTCACGCATAGTAATGGGCGTTCACGCATGTTTCACGCTGTTTCACGCTGTTTCACGCACCCCCCTCCCAGCAGAGCAAAACAGACACAAAAATAGTATACAATTTACACTTTAGTTGTCAGGAGTTGTCAGGAGTTGGCAGGAGCTAGGAGTTGTCAGGAGTTGTCAGGAGCTGTCAGGAGCTGTCAGGAGCTGTCAGGAGCTGTCAGGAGCTGTCAGGAGCTGTCAGGAGTTGTCAGGAGTTGTCAGGAGTTGTCAGGAGTTGTCAGGAGTTATCAGTAGTTGTCAGGATCAGGAGTTGTCAGGAGCTGTCAGGAGTTGTCAGGAGTTGCCAGGACGAGCATTTGTTCAGATCCAGAGCCATCAGGATTATCAGGAGTTGTCAGCCATGTTGGTTAACTGATGACGTTCACTGCATTTTTTCCCTCAGTCTGTGGCCCAGAAGGTCCGACCTCTAATTATTTTTGCAGCAGTGTGCAGCTGCACTTACAGGTAAGGCTCAGGACTGGCCATGGAATGTTGATTTTATATATTTGATTTATATTATAAATTAATATAATATTTCATGTAACACAATGACAAACAGTGGCAAATTGTAATTGTTGCTCATTATAACTGGAATGCCATCCAATCACCTCGTCTCACACGAATTACACAACAGTGGCTCACCCACCGTTGGAAACAGGTTTTCGGCATTTGGTAATGCACCTGCCATATCTGCAAATTCATTGATGGTATTTTACATTGAGTGAAAACGGTAGGTCTAATCAAGACCAGTTTTCATGATAGGTTTGTACATACCCAACTCCACTATGTGTTTCAAGTGGTTCCGGGTGTCCGCTAGCAACGCGTGGCGCCAACGGTAAGGTGCCTGGTGCAAAGATCCACTGAGAGGCTGGGGGTTGAGGAGTGGAAATGTCACTGACTATAGTAACAAGTGTATAATATGCTATAAATATGCTATTTGTTGAGGTTAATGATCACTACAACCATTTGATCACAAATGGGTCTTATTGGAAAAACTGCAGCCATGAGGTTATCTGATGCACATGTGGGGTTTTGGGGGATTTTGCAGTTTTGCAGATAGTCTGTGAAACACATCAAAAACCGGAAATTGCCCAATAGAACATCATAAATGCTCAAATTTATTTTAACATGGTATATTTCCAATTTCTTCAGTCGTTACAAATTAACTAAGGAAAGGCCAACATCTTTCTAAGACCACACTTCAAGCTGATCAGCCTGCATAGGCGGATTGGCCACTTCAGCCTTGCGATGCGTTTGCATCTTTTTGGCCTGGGCAGGCACCAAATCGGAATTGGGTAGGAGTGCATCCATGAATAGCTTACCTGAGACTACCACCACAAAAGCTTTGTGCTGATAAGCCAGTTCCCGGGCAAAGGGGCGAGGGTATGCTGCACTAGCACGCATGCCAGTAGATCCAGTCCTTGCAGGTTTCCGGTATACTCTCACATTCATCTAAAACAAATTACATCAGAACTATAAAAGCTAGCGCTAGATATCGATATTGATTTACCAAAATAAATATGTTTGTCCATTAGACTATTGAATGCATTATTGACTAGTTCAACCAATCCTAAAGAAAAATACATATTAGTCATGCATCCAAGTAACACCTGAACCTTGCCATTTTTGGATATGTTTTTTTTCACCATCTGGTGACCCTTCACGCATTTGTTCTTGAGAATTCAGCGCTTGTCACGGGCCGAGAGCTTCTTCTTGAATTTGTCCAAATATGGACTCAGTTGAACCCAACAAGCATTATTTTTCTTAATGCCCCACTGCATGCAGGAACTATTTGGCTGGTTGGTGCATCATCTATTGCAGGCCAGGGACACAGTTCCGAAAAGAGCAGTTGGTTTGTTGTTGGCATGGCCCCAAGCTCCCATGGGACTCAGTCCAAATATGATGCAACAGTGGTGACCACAGGAACTAAATAACATAAAACATAATTTGATTGTAGTCCAGTGTGTTCACAGAACAAGCTACTAAGTATGGAACAATCGGACCCGGAACCACGGGATTGGATCGATCACCAGGGCCAGATACTTCAAGTAAGGAAAGTCCAACATTAAGCTGGAGCTTGGTTGCTCCCATAGTATTTGGCACCCACGAGCGAGTGCGATCAAGCATAGAAGTGCAAAGCGACATGTTATCCTTGGATTGGGAGGATGGTAGGGACTTCCAGTGACTGTGAATAGTAGCATAATGGAAGAAAATCAATATGACATATTATAATATAATAATTATGATATATAAATTATATTAATATTAATTTTATTATATAATGCATGGATCATGGTATATTTATAATAGACCAGAGTATCGACAAATAAATTCAATTGTTGTTGCATAACCTCAGGGTGTGGGTTCAAATTTTGGTTATGGTAGGCTTTCACCACTGCAAGAACCAATCTATATATAATATAATTACTATAGTGATAGCTGTTCAATTTAGGTGGTGACTAAAAACAGAAGCGAAGCATAAAAGAAAAAATAGAATAATCGTTAGGGAGAATCGCATTGGCAGCACGGACATATGCCTTTGCACAGTCCCCGAACAATCTAGTTTTCGATCGTCGGGACGTGGCTCGATTGACCCAAACGAAAGAGCCACATGGGGGCCCCCCCACTAGGAGGCCCCCATGCTTAAGCCTCAAGACCTTGTGGAGGATGTTGTAGAAGCCCACCCTTGGGCCGGTGAGCAACAGTGTAAGATTCATGTAATATATTACACAAAGGCAACAGAGAACTGAAGTTTCTGAACATAATATAATTAATATGAACTATATTAATACATGATTATATATATTATATAATTAATTATTTTCCGATTATTATATAATATTAATTATTATATAGTATTTAGTATATATTATTATATTGATCGAATCCCATTATATGTTTTGTAGCCCAGAAAAACGTTTGTCCAAATTCCTTTGCAACAATGTATCTTTCCTTCAAACCCAACAACTGCGCTGTTGTCTAAATTTAGGCTTTGAAGGTATGCCGTATGCCTAAAAAAGCTAGTCTTGAAAGCCACCAATAGAAAAGTGCTATGATGGCCTGGTATTGAATAAAACCATAACGCATTGCAGGCACAACCCAGAAGCTGACTAGAATGACAAAAATGGTTGTTGCAACTAATTCAATCCTTATATAGCTTTTCGAGCAGCATATTCACGAAACACTGAGTGCTCGACTGGTCCAATATATCTCCAGTGGGCCCCTGCTTCTCCACGTCAAAAAAGTCCCTCAGCTCGCTGAACAATGGCAGGCAGCAAAACTTTTTGGCTTTAGGCAGGCGGTATGCTCGCTGGGTGGTCAAAGTTCACCCATCTAATCCGAGGAAATGATTTTGGGGGTTAGTAAGGTGTTTATGATCACTGAACATTCTGCCAACACCATGATATGATGGATCAAAAGAAACCGTGATAGCTTTTTGTGCCAAATTTGTTCTTAAGAAGAACACACTGACATCCTTAGACTTGACACAACAGTCCACCAGCCTTGATCCAGCTCAATGTTGGTACTAACAACAATGAGAATTCATTACAATCCCAAAATGAAACATAGGTTGGGGCACTACACATGCGCCATAACACATTAATTGTAGTGATAGATGAGGATCTGATAAACTTTTTCCAAAGTTTGTTCTTTGGACGAATGATTAGACCAAGGACTTGGCTATCACCAAACCAGGAACCACAGTGCACCCAAATGTCTCGGTCCCCAACGTTTTGCAACCAGCCTCACCTCAGATGTGATTTGGAATTTGATAAAAAAGAGAATCCGTTCACATGTAAATGGGCAAATGGATTTAGGTTGAAATCGCAGTTTGGAACTACATGCTTTGATAGTTAACATTTCTCGATCCAAATCAAAGGTACAATCACCATCGTAAATGAGAATTAGATCAACCTTCTAGCATTGGAAGCTATTTTGATACCAATACCCCAGTGAATATAATATAGCATAATAGCTATTATATTTATCATAAATACAATCGCCAACTTGTTTGACAAGTGGTATTGTGCGTTTCTGTTACAAATGCAAAGGAAATATGAACATTTGTTTTGTATATGCGTGCATATGCTTTGTTGGTGGACCTCACCAATCCACTATACACATGGGCGTCCGTCAGGGTTCTGTTGGATAATTGCCGCTGCTGGTTGGCAACATGTTATTCTTGGGTGCTTAGTTCAGCTTATTTCTTATAACAATTATCTATGACTGGGGACCGGACTAAATGCTCGGGAGATTTCGCACTGTCCTCCAAAGGCATCCAGCACGTGCAAATCCTCGGCTGGCTTGGTGCTCAACAAGCTGTGTCTGGCATGGGGCAGGATGCTTAAAGAATGAGCAGAGCTTACACACAGCATAGCTTCGATATCAAAATACTATCTATGTCGATCAATCATGATCATATCCAATTGTAAGCTAGTGAGTTCATCAAAAAATATAAATAATATATATAATATATATAATATATATATAGCATAATTGTCTAGTCAGTAAATAACCCTTGAGTAAGGCATATTGAGATACACTCATGCACATGCACATAAAACATGACCACCCACAAAAACGATCGAACTCCTAACTGCCAGTGTTGCCTTGAGTGCCACTTTGGGCGGTCTTACATCGATTGATTAAGTTGGACTAATGTTTTCTCTATGATTTTTTCCTGGAGAGCCCCCAAACCTGGAAAGTAAACGACATAGCACCCTTTTCTCCCATCAACAAATTAAACAACCCGCAGTTTGGGTATTACATTCTCATAAACTGTGAACTCAGATGCTGAAAAAATCCAATCAGTTTCTGAGTACCAGGCTCTGCCACTTTCACAAGAGCTTGCATTTTGCGCAATCGTGTCGCACATATGCAACCTGAGCTTAGGAAAGACAAGGTCACCCCCCCAAAAAAAAAACTATACCAGCCCTTGGTATCATTTAAGGAATTTCGATCACCGATGTGGATATGCTTTCTGAACCACCCTATGCCATTGTTTGTCCAAGCATGGAAACTAAGTTTAAGCCTGAGAAACATTACCAATGGTATTCCCCAGCTGATGAGGACCATGGCTGACTTGGCACTTAGGGCAATGGGCTTGGTGCCCCAAGATGCCTTTCCATGACCCGTGTCCCCTTTCATGATCTCCTGATCACAAGCCCGCCGTCACCCAGATTGCAAAAGCTGCAGATGGCAAAGTGCTTGGCTCAGGAAGCAACAGGACGCAGCCACGGTTTAAGGACCCCATCATCAACCTTTATAACATTTTATAACATTACTCAATTGTTCCACAATAATAAGTTAATTTTTTCTGGTCGCAACCCCAATGATTTTTTCATAAGTATCATTGAGATCGAGATACTGCAGAGTAACCCGCACCCCCAACAGATTTGCAACATGTGCATGGACCAGTTGTTTGTTTCATGCACGCTGTTAAATGCAAAGAATGCAACTAAATAGGAAACCAATAGAGACTCTGTCAGGAGGGTATGTAAACTAACAAGCCTTTCAACCAGACATGACCCGGATGTGCAGACAGTCAAAGGCTGCAATGCGCAGTGTTTTGTTTCTTGCATTCTAGCCATGTTCCCCCATTGGTTGGATAAATGACCCAACTCCCAAAACGAAAACGCACAGCTGCATAGAGATGGGATTTGCCTGAATGATCAGCCAGCCATTTGAAACATCCAGCCTGTACTATGAACTAGCAATGAATGTAATATAATTTATAATATTATAATTAATAGTAATAATAATTGTTTCTATTAGCCACGATATATTTGGCCGCATTGTAGGAGTATGAAAACCAATATTAATACAGGCACAATCTGGCAAGATAAAGGCTAACCAAGTATATGATGAAGACTTCTCACACCCAATTTCAAATGAGGCTGTGGCGATGCAGTGGCAATGGCTGACATCCGAGGCACAGCTGTGGCAACATGGGCCAATCATACAGCATCCTGATTGTCCAGTTTTTCTTCTAGTGTTGTAAGCCACA
Organism: Cladocopium goreaui; assembly: GCA_947184155.2. Taxonomy (NCBI): domain Eukaryota; class Dinophyceae; order Suessiales; family Symbiodiniaceae; genus Cladocopium; species Cladocopium goreaui. The sequence continues at coordinate 68,430 of CAMXCT020001500.1, forward strand.
CTTAGCCAGACTTCAAGCATAAATGATAAAAGCTACTGTAGCAAAAACAGCACTGCGTCATGGTTACTATGTTTATTCTGTAGACGCTGGATGCATTGATTCCCCATCAGTCACAAAGATTGCGCAGTGATTCAGGGACCCATGGCTTCAGACACATCAATTTCCCACAAAAAATATCAAAGATACACTTGATTTTCAAAGCTATACATTTTCAGGATTGGGTATCCACCTTGCATAGCTGAAACCCTAAGAGTCCACCAAATGTACACTGATCACTCCATGTTCTCAAAATGTCGACCCAAGTCGGCCCAATACGATTCACTGTGGCCACCCTGCAACCAGCTTTGCCAGGTTCCACCTCAGAAGGACTTCAGACGGGGCTGCAAGGACATTGCAAGTCCTGCATGAATGGGGTTTTCAAGTTTAAACCAAAAAAAAGCACACACACAAAAGCACTGGTAAGTGGTTATTACGAACATGATACATGCGACTGCCTTTGCTTTTGCTAATTGAGACACATATGGGGATAAACATGATGAGCACATTCACATTAATATGGTATGTAGGAATCGATCTAACATAGATGGAATTTTGATATCAGATGACCAACACATATTGCAGTGCATCATCACCCGGGGGGCGAATATGAGCCAATTAAGTTATTCAATTTACATTAAATTAGAGTCACAATACATGAGAAATGTCTCTCTGTTATGATACATGTAACATTGCAATTTTATTCATATATAACCAAACAAAATTATCCATATTCTAATTATATTATATAATATAATACATAATATGTATGGATGACATAGGAAACTATCACGAAGCTGTGGCACCCCACGTGGACTGACATCCACCATGGCTGTTCCAACACACAACTTAGGGAACATGTGTTGAAAGGATGTGACTGGACATCTGATGACAAATTAATAAAGGTTTTCGAAGTTACAAGTGATGCCAAATAAGCTAGGCTATCATTTTTTGTCAGAACTGTTGACACATGTTCCCAAATCAATGTGCATATATAATGCAATGTAAATATAGATCATATCTATATATAGATATAGATAATACGTGGAAATAATGAAATCCACTGTCATGGGCTAGACCCGGCCTTGAGTGATGCTGATTTTTTTTTGTTCAGCATGTCCACCCGTTCTTCAATCCCGGCAGCCCTTGAAACATAGAAGGATGCAGCAGTGCTCCTTGATTGGGCGAGCCTCAGGCGTGGCAGTCGGAAGGCAGTTGGAAGGTGGTCTTTGGAAGATGACTCAACTGAATTAATGAAGCAATGTGGTAGACCTGGTTTTGCTGGCTGGGTTTCCAACAAAACCCCAATTGTAGAACATGCTCCAGTCCCTGAATCTGGACGAGCACCATCAGAAGGATAGAGGGTGAACGACCTTGGTAGCACATCTACATTGGTCTTTAATAGAAAAGAGCACTGTTGACATCAGTACCAATCGATCTATATTATGTGAGAACATATGTTGAACTATTGTTGAACAATCTCATGTACTCTTACAGTATATGATATGGAATAAACAAGAGAGCACATAGCGCTGTTATAACGATATAATTATAATATAGCCAATTAACAAATGACAAGTAATCTTTTCCGAATACATGCATGCATGCATATATTATAAAGATGCTACTTTACAAGTATGAAGATCAAGCATTCACGGGACTACAACATATGTGCATTGACAGGTCTCAGGGAACGGTTCAACTGCACGCTGAAACTACCCTTTCATACAGAGGCATTTCAGTATTTCAATGGCAGTTCATTCAACATAGCGGTACCAGTTCAATGGTCATGCCACACTAACTAGATAATACAGCTTGGCTTCGATTCATGAAGTTTTCAAAGGTCAGAACAAGTTGAGTTGAGAGTTGAGGGTGTGACTTTCCCGGGACCATCTCCTCTGGCAGGCTCAGTTGCGAATCCTGCTGTGCGACTCCAAGCAGGAGATTCCACTTTTCCTCCTGCAGCGAAAACATTCAGAGGGCCAAGGGTCTTATGACGTTTCTCTTATGGGATTGTCTAAAAAGCCAACTTTTAAATGGATCAAACACATTTATTTTTACACAACCAAATCAAATAGATTCTTTGACGAGAACAGTAGGGATATCTCTGAAAGGGTCGGGACCTATACCCAAGGTTTCCTGTCAAGGTCAGACTGTCCCAAACATCATTAGTACAAGTAACATTGGTGTCATATAATGTGAGATAATGCATGCCATTCAAACAGGATATGCGATAACAATGATTTGTTGAGGAAAACTAGGTCCTTAGCAGCTTGCTCAACTTTGGCCTTTTCTTCTGCCTTTTTTTTTCATGTTCTGCAGTCTCTACATCTGGTTCGGTGTCCATCGGGGATGGAGGGATAGGCACTTCCTGGGCTTCGAGGGCTTGCACCTCCTCAGTATCCTGTGGCTTGTCAGTCTTGCAAGGTTTTCCCAAACGGCTCTTCGATTTTCGTTTCTTTCTCTTGGGTTTCTCAAGAGGCTCATGATTCAATCCCACAAGTTCCCCAGGCACACTTTGCTCACCTGGGCCAACGGCCTTGTCATCAGCATCGCCAGGATCACCTTGACGACTACGAGATTTCTTGGCCGAGCTGGAAGGCGACATGACTTTCAGCCGCTTCAGCTTGGAAGTTTCACCAGCGAGTCGGGATTTCTTTCTCCTAAGTCTGCTAGACCTTTGTTGGGTAGGTACTTCGGCAGCATCAACATCGATAGTGGGTGCATGTGAACAACCAGTCTGGTCATCAACATTTTCAGTAGGAGGATTTTCAGTCGTTGACTCTGCGGCCTTTGCAGTATCGGGTGGTGGTCCATCTTGTTCTTTTCCCCTACCCTTCCTACCTCCTTTGCCGCGTGCTCCCTTTCCACGCCCCTTTCCTCTACCACGTCCCTTTCCTTTGTTTCTCTTTTTGGCTATCCTTTCATCCTCTTCTCCTTGCAACTCCTCCAGTAATTCCCGATCATTGGCCTCCTTCTGCATCGTGCGCAGGGCTGCTTGCGCCTTCAAGGAGACTGCGGCTGGGCTGTCACTGTATGTGTGATGGTGTGTGCAAGAAGGTGCCATCACCATGGTCTCAGAGCAGTAGCATGTTGATTGTTATCGGTATAACTCATATGATAAGATCGACCAATATCAATCAATAATAATAATAATAATATTATTTGTATCAAACATCTATAGCCGTTGGGAAATCAAGTTGGATACAGTGCAATTGAATCGTTTATAAGTTTTTTTGGCTGCAAAATCAAATCAGGGTGAATGTCGACTATACTACATAGGGCTGAAGATAGCAATCCCATCAACCATCAATGAGTAGACGCCTTGACCATTTCAACCATATGCTCTTCTGTTGTGGCTTCCCCGGTCGTGCCCAAGAGAGACTTCATTTGGACATCCGCTTGCTCATGTAGACTTTGAGGAATATTGATCTCTTCTTTCAAAGGCTTTCGGTCCTGCAACACTGGAAAGGTGAGACTTGCAATTCAACATATGTTTCACATTGAGGTGCATACCCAACAAACTATTAGTCATCAAGAATATAATATAATATAGTACTTATAGTAGACAGAATTAATACAATTTTATTCCTAGTTCCATGCACTAGTTTGTGGCTGAAATATCTGAAGAATTTAATTGATGCTACGGGACTGACATGGTTGTATATTCTGTGTTGTGATTGCGAAGCAACTGCCGTAACCTGACCTTGAAAACTCCTTTGGTACTCTTGTCGATATGGTCTTCTTTTTCCTCACCATCAGAGTCCAAAACTTCTTGAACTGTCTCAGCAATCTTTTCCTCATCGGGAATTCCATCTGGACGACTACCTGGAACATGTCCCGTGGTTGCACCTGCATGCCCACGGATGGAATCCGGAGCAGGACGTGCAGAACCTTGCACATCGACTTTGGAATGCGCAGCCAGATCCTCAGATTCCTTGCATTTTTCCTGGACAGTTTCCTTTGGTTTTTCCATAGTACAGTCATCATCGTAGATTTCAATGGTTGAACCATCATGCACAGTCACCGGCAAACATTCAACCTCATCATCAGAAGTAGGGGGTTCCTCCTCAGCTGTTTCTTCGTCATCATCATCTTCTTGAACTTGATCAGTAGCTGCAGTTGGCACATTGGGGCTTTCCAGGGATGGCATGTTACGAATGGGTGATGGGGATGGCCATCCTTGAGAATCTCCTGGCTGGGTGTCGATCGTGTCGATCCACGCTGCTCGTTGTGCAGCCTGCCCATATGGAACAATGTACAAGGTATATTAATATTAGAAACCATGACTGATTGAGAAACAGCTTTCTCAAAACACATTCGTGCAATATCCATAATGGATTCTAAGATTGATTTTGACAAAATATGCACATGCACATGGCATGAGTGGCAGCCTGTTGCTGCTTGATCCTGGAAGCTCCAATACCTCGGGTCGGGATCTTCTTGCCCTCAGGTGAAAGCATCCCTTCTTCCTGGCCCAGCTGTGAGATGTTTGTTCAGTGAGGCAGTCATCCACACTGGGATTGAGAGAGGACACATTGAAACCATTTATTAGTGTTTCTTTTCCAACCAAATACGAAAACCGAAAAATGGATCAGTGTAGGAAGAACGTTGGACATGTAAATCGATTGGCTGATTTCAAGCATATCTTGATCCCATTTCACCAGACTGCAGTGTCCTTCAGCTTAGCCTGGATGACAGCCCTGATCATGTCCATGCGCTTGTGTCCTGGCCTGCAGCAGGGATTTGTTGTCCGTTTCAAATCGATATTATAATATAATATATGCATATGTATGGTCAGATTTTTATTTTTATAACATAATGTAACCATAATCATGAACAAAAGATAGTAGGCCCTACTAGTGTTGGTAATAAAAATCAAAACAACGAAAGCATTGCACATAGTACACAGTAAGTAATATTGTCCATATGAAATCGAAAGCTGTCGTTCAGTCAGCCTGCACAAACAACTAGGATTAATGTACCACTGCAACCCCAGCCTGGATTTATCATACCGCTGGAACCGATCCAAGCAGTAAGCGGCACAGGCCCTGATGAGGCCCCCCTCTGTGTCAGCCCAAGCCTGGTGTTTGTGCACACAAATTGCGCAACATATTTGCATGCTACATTGATCTGTTATCAATACAACATACTGAAGGTCACAGTGCACAGCGCACCACCAGAGTTCTGAATGATATAATTATCAACCATGACAAGAGTTGTGGTTTTCAACTAAAGTATCATGTTGGGAGGCCTCGTGATGCTTGGGGCTTCTGTAGGGGTTCAACTGATAGTGCTCGCTGCACCAGGCCAAGGCATCCTGGAAAGAACTGATCATGGTCGTTGGTCAAAATCAACACTGAAGCATAGGTGTCTACTAGATACCAAATAATGTGGACTTGCATACTCAATCTAAAAAAAAACGGTCCTTCATATCAGCAGCAGTCGGGATGTCATGTGCAAATCCCGCAAGGAACTCCACAATGATGTCATAGTTGTGGTCTGATTCCACCTGCTTTAACATGCTAAAGATATCGAAGATATGCCAACAGGGCCAGCTGAAAGACCATGATTGGTGAACTTAGATTCTGGATTGCATGTAGCAACTGAAACCTCCCGGTGAGTGATGGTGGTCTTGTCCACAATGATGAACTGCCACTTCGCAGCCTTGGGGGAAAACATTGGAGCATTGTGCATTGGAAATGTGGCGTGTATAGCTTGAAGGTGATTATGGCTGATAGGAACCCACACTCATAGGGAATCCTCAAAACTTGTATCAAATCTAATTACTATCAAAGGAATTACAAAATTTGTAATCTATTTGCACAACATATGTTGTACTGATTATAGTTATAGAGTTATTACGTAATATATATGGGTTTGAACCTGCAAGCTGATCTATCGGACCTTTGGTGTATAGAGCACCGATGGCCTTTGGAGAGGGGAAGCCAGGGATGAGATTGGTAACATCCAAAATGAAGTTTGACAAAACCCTGCCAGTTATGACATAACCAAAGGTTCCATTCTTGAATTTATGTTGATTTCTGAATACATGCAGGGTTTTGCTAAACTTCATTTTGGATATGTCATGATTTGGATTCAATACCTGTTTGATTATGAATTTTCAAATAGGAACTGCATGATTTGAACGACAACATGTGACCGATTGCCAATTTTGGGGTAATACATGGTAATACCGAAGGGCTGGTTAATTTAACATATTCTGGAGTGAGAAATTCATGGCTGCCCCAATAGCCATGGATTAAATAATGTTGGAGCCTAGTGACCTAGCTATGGTGATATTTTCCTATGTTGGAACTGTATCCATCGATCTTTACTCCAAATGTTGGCCGCAGTCCAACGGAACCAGTATTTGTTCTTTAGAATTTACCAGATGGTACCAAAACAAACATAGCAAAACCCAAAATCATTGTGAAGACCATTGGGATATACAGACTTGATCCCACACTTTGGGTGCCAGACTTTGCGTTTGTCTTTCTCAGTCAGTCCAGCTCGTTGGCGTAAGAGCTTCCTGCGCTCCTCCAAAAAGTTCTCTCGCTCGATGATGTCGACCAAAAAGGCCTACGTTTGCTCGATTTGTTTTCTTTAAAAACATGCGGAGCTTTGCAAACAAAAAATCCTTTGGCATTTTAATAGGCCTGATGATGTACAAAATAGTCATGCAGGAATCCTGCAGGCCTTCACTTCTTCAACCCGTTGCCGATGTGTCGTGGCCATGGCCCGGGATCCAACTAAAAGCTTACAGTGGCTTACAGCCAATCCAAGCAGTTGCATAGCCTGATCACTGCCCCAGTTGCATTGGGGGCTACAACTATGTGTATCCCACTATTTGCCCCTAGCATTGAAAGTTTAGATGATTATTGCTCGCAAAGTCTGACCTCTTGAGCCCTTGCGTGGAATTTTGGACAAAGGTGTCTTAGAGCAGAGCACCAAGTAACGTGGAAGAAATCATTTCCGTTTTCTGTCTTAAAGAAAATCTTTGACAAAAGGATTGAACCAAAAACCACAGTCCTTTTCTGGCAAAACATCTTTGCTTGCGGCAGAGGGTGGCGCACTTTCTATGGTGTCCAGGTCCAGAACAGAGTCCGTGAGGTCCTCATAGTGACCTTATCTGCTCGTGTGACTATTTTTGATGACGCTACCTACTAAATTGCTTGGATTGGCGTAATTCAAGTTCAGCTTGACAGCCAAAGGAATCCAAATTCAATGTCACCAAGCCCCCAACGTTTTTTGAGAGCCCTTTTCATTCATCATCACGGCTGCGACCAGCCACTCACCCATGGCGCAAGTAGGAAGTAGGAAACCCAACCTTTGCTGTCCAAACCATTAAAAAAGTTGACATATTTTTTACCAATCGGTGTAAGCAAAGACTTCGCTCTTTTTTTGAGTTCATAGTAAGAAAGTGAGTTAGTGATCTCTAATAAAAACACATCTCAATTGTGACCTAATTATATCACATTTACATAAATCGATTATATGTGTTTATTTCACCTGATTGCACACTTGTGATTTACTATTTTCAATTTCAATGATCTTTAGGGCTTCCATTGGCCCTCCAAAGCCCAGAGTTGGCCTGCAGCAACTTGGGCATGCAAGTAGACGTTGATGTCCACATCATCCACTAGCTGGACAAGTCACCCCTGGCACCCCTGGGAAATAGTCGTTTGTATGATAATAATGGTCGCAGTCCAGCACCTATTGTTTATATAGTCGAGGAAGCCTAGGGTATATATATATATATACACATACATATATATATATACATACATAAAGCCACAGTGGGGTCAACAGTTGACCGCGGCCTCATCAAGAATCAAGTAGTTTCCACTGACGCAACAAGAACAAACTCCGGAATCCAGCAATGGTGGCACTTGTCAAAAAAACAAGCTGTTCAGATTGCTCTGCAATACTACAATCGGATCCCATGTGTTTCCCAAATGTTGCTTTGCAATGTGTATCTCGGTTGGTATTGTTTCCTTTCTCCCTTCCCTGTTACGTAATCATACTCACTCTTGTCGCTAGCTGCAAGATGTCGAGCACCATGAAAGTCAGGAGCTGAGAAACTCTCAGAAATCTTCCAATGCAGCTGCAAAAGCAATTTTCATGGCCATTTTTTCATGGGAATCAATTGAGGCTTTTCTGTATCCATTATGAGTTTCTGCTTTCTTTTCTCACAAAAGCCCACATGTTGAAGAATGCCCGATGATTTCCCAAAGGTGCCGTGTCTCCATATGTTTCTTTTTCCAGATTGGGATGATGACGGAGGTTGCAAGACACCGAAATCCACCGTTAACTTTAACCATTCAGTCTGAAATCCTACATGGCATTGTCTGTTTTCATTGTCTGAAAATTTAGGGAATGATCATCATCAATGTTCATCATCATGATTCATGATCATCATCAATGTTCAACATCATTTTGTTAATCAGTGATCAACATCAATGTTCATAACTTCTGGTTCATCAATGTTCATCATGATCTCCATGGTTTCATTGTCATAAAGCCAGTATCAAACTGGGAGGGTAAAAGCACCCAGTATTCAGGTTAAACAGCCTTAAATATATGGTTAATCAAGCTGGTCATATCCCCCTCAACATCCCCAGAAAACATCACATTATTAATTTTATATCATATATATATATATCCCATTCTGCCGATATATTCCCATTGTATATACAAACTACGCAATGTTCTTGTTTGTACCTTGCGATGTTGTCCCTGGTTGCACTATTTTTGGGGTTGTGAACTGCTCCATGATCATTTGCGTTAGCACGGCGAGCTATAACAATGTCAACCGCGGATTAGACCTTTCTGATTGATTAGCAGATGTTCCCCAACAAAGTGTCAGTTTGCCAAATTGATAGGTACTGACATGGAGTCCAAACAAATTGATTCAAGCAGGGTTCAGATTAGTCAAGCAGCTTGACACTGGGTCCATCTCAACATGACAAAATTTCCCCTGAAAGGTACGCCAGCACTTAGGTTTTACGTTCACCCGCAACAAGGTTAATGGCGGTTCTTAAGGTTAATGGTGGTTCATACCCACTTCAGAAGGCCTTGTTGTTTGTTGCCATAGGCCTCACCTCAGTTTTTTGGGCGCCACATGACCCAGAAGGGAAGACCACTACCAGCTTTGTCAGCGTCCACCAAAGGTACAACAAAAGGACGAAGAAGGCGAGTTTCTCCAGATGGCCGCCCTTCAGCAGAACATGAGGCTTAGCCTGGCTGAGCTGATGACAGGGTGATGGCTGTAGAGCCACGACCTGAAGATTTTGGTACAGCATAGGCAGCCGTTTTTTGTGGAAGGAATACAGTTATCCAAGAGAATGTAAGAATATGGATTCTACTCGTACTTCTTGTGGTGGGCACATAGGGATTTCCACTCATGATCCTATACCCATCGGCAGTGTTGGCCATGGTTTATATATGATGTAAAGCAAATATGTCTTAAGTAGCATCGCCTGTCTCCCAGAATTGGATCAAGTTCAATTGTTAATACACAAGGGTTTCCTGTAAATTCTCCAATGAAACAACTCGACGATTGCGGGGTCAATTGAAAACTACCCTTCATATGGAATCCATGGTTCTCAAAGAAATGAGACAATGGTGGATTATTCAATGTCTTCACATCGTTGTGTTGATCTTGTCTATGATCATGTAAAACTGTTTATGTGGAATATCCCTCTTCATACATTATGAACTAATATGATCAATAGTATATGAATAGGAATATCATTAGAAATATAATAGAAACATATATGGCACATTGTGGTACTATTATATGCCTATTCTCAATGTACCTCTTACAATTTTCTATTACTAGTATAATATGTGGTACTATTAGGAATATAACAGAAAATATATTAAAACAATTTAAAACATATATATGGTATTATTATTTCTGACCTAATAATTCTATAAAATAAAAATATATGTTGTATAAATGTGGTACTATGATCATTTAAAACTGTTTATGTGGAATATCCCCATTCATATATTATGAATGAACAGGAATATCATTAGGAATAGCACAGAAACATATGGGGTATAATTGTATTGATAGAAATTACAAAATATAATTGTATAAATGTGGTATTAACATAAGTAGGAATATCATATCACTTTTTTCTATATAAAATACGTATTAAATTTATTACAGTTAGTGCCAATTTATACATATATACATATATACATATATATATATATACATACATATATATATATATATTACAGTACTACTATATGTGGTACTATTATTCGGTCACCTGGGATGCAATATCGCCAGGACTTTGAGCCACTGTCGCATCTTCGCAGGAGCAACTCGGAGCGATGAATTCGGCTACCCATGGCGAAGCGCGCGGTTGGTTTTAGAAAAAGGTCATGTTTATGCACGTATATCTACATATGTGTATGTTGTGTACATGCATATGCATACAGTATGTATATATATATAATAACTTTATTTATTAATATGCAAACATACACATTTTTTACACATATATAAAGAAACCATCATGATTTAAGTCACCAACGTCCAATCGAAACCACTGCCATAGGTCATGGCTGGCTGCATTGCTGGTTTGCTGAAGATCGAGGGGCTGCTAGGAGCCGTGGCGAAACGTCGAGCCGTGGCGTTTCGACCCCCATCTACTGCAACAATGACAGCAATTAGTACTGGAATGATATTGGGAACATTAAGGTTATAGTATGTATATAGAATTACATATGTATATATATATATATAATATGTAACTCTAATATATGTCATTATATTATATATGTAATTATATATATATGTGTATGTAATTATATATATATATATATATTTGTAATTTTATTTTTAGATATTATACATGTGTTCTCATCTGTTCTGAGAGATGTCCAGACTGTCCAGTGACCTGGCGTACTGGTCATTTGACCCACAACCACACGGCCAGCCGCCTTTTGGCTCGCCGAAAGACACCGATCCAGGTTTGGGGCAGAATTGGGGCTCATGTCCGCAAGAAAATGATATACAATGTTACAAACAGCGCAGCATATACTAACATAGCCATTGAACATGGCCCATTTATAGTGGATTTACCCATTAAAATTGGTGATGTTCCATAGTTATGTCAGTTTGCGAGAGGGTTACACCTATGAAATTAGCAAGTTGAAGAATACTCTGAGCAAGGTCTGGGTAGACCTTGACTGTTTCATAGATGAGTTATGAGTTCTGTTGTGTTTGTTGTTTTTTTCCGACGCAACATTATTATTACACATGATCAAACGCAACATGGCCTTTATGAGCCTTTTTCTGAGGACTATTCTTTGATGATATCTGATGTCAGCATCTCTTGGCTGTCACATGCCATCGCGAGAATCGCGACGTGTTGCGTCAGCGCTGCCCGGTGCAGCGGCTCTGTTGATCCCCGCATGGTGTTGGACGGCCATCCCAGCTGCGGCCAAAGTGCGGCGCAATGCACCGAAGACAGGCAGAGCCATTCGGGTTGCTGGAGGGTGCTTAAAGTCCCCTCCAGCAATCTAAACTGGGACTGGAAAACGATGGTTTTTATGCATGGTTTCCCTATTGACAGCTTTATATATATATTATATTTCATTGGCAGCTTAGATTTCCAGTACTCCACAATGGTGGCCGATGAACTAAGCTTCATGCCGATCCCCATGGGCGGTGAGTTCAGCCATGTGTTGGATATTTTTGGATATGGTCTATGCTCCAGAACACGATCAGACCATATGAGAACTAGTTGGTGTTTATTTTGAACCTTACATTATTCATATCTGAATACTTGTTCAATGATTTGTGGGATGGGGATGGATGAGATTGAAACAAAGCACAAACAAAGTGTTGTTGAAACCATCAACGACACTGGCCACGACAATCCCCAGGTCACTCTGGCCCGTTGCTGATGGATGGACCCGTCCGTGAGAACTGCTCCGTGACCGAAACTTGGACTCAGTGAAAGCCTTCTGAAACGACCAAAAACCATGTGTGGTTGGCAGCCAGGATCAAGTTGTTGGCGAAACCAACCAGCTTTGATTTTCTTCATTTTTTTGTATAATTACAAAAAAAATCCTTATACTATCCAGATGGGTTGGTATGGGAAATGATTGCATTCCAACTTCCAACAGCGATTGTTGCAGGTAAATTCTTGCACTGAAACAGCGATTGTTGCACTGATGAAAGTCCGTATCTGACCCATCATCGATGAGATGGTCGGGTTGGTCAACGCCCAACAACCCCAACATAGACCATTCTGTCCATGTTTCTCGTGTTAACTACCTGTTCAGAAACTCCGATCCACAGCCAAAATGGCCCAGTGTTGCCACGGTTCATGGATTGATGTCAATCAAAGGGTAGAGCACACCATCGATATTGCCCACGCCCCCGCCCTACAAAATAAATCGGGTTTTCTGAGTAGATGTTCCCTGAAACAAATCCATTGAAAGCTTATTTTCAATGGATTTACCCATGAGGGATGAGGATTCCCCATAGAAAAAAAACATAATCTAAAAAAAACAACTATTTCTCAGATTGGTTGAACACAGCCATCAGTTGATTAAGATATGGTTCCAAGTTCGAACCCCCCAAACGTTTGCTTGTTTGGTTGATGATACACCGAAGTTTTTGTGACTTAGCCCATCTTACCCCAGTTTGGTTGCTTCAATCCCACTAAGATCCCAGTAACATCCCACTAAATTCCCATTTAAATATCATACACATACCACTAAGTTCCCATTAAAATCCCAGGAAATCACCATTAAATCACCACTAAATCACCATTAAATCACCATTGAATCATCATTGACTCACTATTAAACTCCCATTAAAATCCCATTAAAATCCCATGTTCTTCAAGTTTTTCCAAGTCAGGTCTTCTGGGACTTGGACAACCTCATGCCCTGTAGCAACGTGTCGCTGCGCTCCTACTGCCGTGCGCTGGCACGGCGCTTCGTTGGACCGGCGCAGTTTCGTCGCTTGGTGACTCTGTTCATGTTGAAAGTCCTCGGCGATGTCCTCATGACTTCCCCTTTGACCCTCTTTTGTACATTATATATATAATTATATATATATAGATAGATAGATAAATATATATATATATTATATATATATTGATATGTGATACTGTATATATATATATATATAGGGTGAAGGCTGGGGGTTCCCCGGAAGCCAATTGCATTTTATTTGTATGGATATGGAACATGTTGATTTCACACTGTGTTTTACAGTGTTTTATGCTCTTCTCTCAAATTGTTCGATCAGTAAAAGTTGCAATGTCGGCGCGGATAAACTTGACGTTTGTCCGCGCAGAAAAATGATAAATTTACATCTTCCATGGATGGCCAAACATGTGTGCAACTAGAAAATGACATAATTCACTGGAGAACCATGGACGAAATGAACATCACACCTTTTTCATTGTCACGTCCACAAAGGCTTTTTGAAGCAGTTGCTTGGAGCGAGAGCACCTTTGGTCTTCTCACGGTGCAGTCGCAGTAACAACAGCTTCAACGAAGCTACATCCTCAAGGTTTCAACAACTCTCAATCCAACGCGCTCCACATGACGTTATTACACCCCCCCACCCCCCCCCACCCCCCCACCCCCCCATCTCTATACCATAAAGACGTTTATAGTACATGACAAGACTGACGGTCCCTGGAAGCTCCGGGGAACCCCCAGCCTTGACCCTATATATATATATATATATCACTATGTGGTGGTTTTGATGGATGGTTGCATAACTCCTCGTGACCGTTCCACTACAAATTGGACATGCTTTGGGGCGTATGAAATTGCCATTCACACCCGATTATTTTAGATCCACATACTTCAGTGTATACACATACTGGCATCAGTGCAATGAAGGATTTTGCGCGAACTTCAGAAACACGTCCGTGTTGGAGACAAGGGTGCCATTGCAGACAGGAATCTGATTTGTTCCACCACGTACTAGAGTTCTTACTTGTTTGAAACTGTTTTGATTCCCCTAATTAGCAAAATTCGTATGTTTTGCATGGTGTATGAGGAAGTAGGGTCATGTACCAAAGATCAATAAAATGGATTTAACTATATAGTCTTAATGATACTACTGTGGAAAAGAAGAATATCAACCCCCCTGTTATCCCTTTATTGGGTTGGGTTGTATACCTATATGCTATCCTCACCAAAGGCCACCCCCACCATCAACATCAATCACCATTAAATCACCGTTACATTACCATTGAGCCACTATGAATCACGCTAATGCAATTATAATTAGATGTAATTAGCATTATAGTATAACCATGTTAACGTATTAGATTTGTAAGATTATGTATCAATCATTATAACATATTATAACCATGTTAATGCATTATATTATAACCACATTATCAGTTTTCATTATCATAATATTACCATTATTACCATAACATTACCATAACATTACCAATAATGTTATTACCGCATTACCATTACAATCATATTTGTCCTGCTTGCTGAGGTCTTTACGCCAACACGCGCACACGTGAGAGGCTGTACTTGGCTCAGGGCAGCGGCGCGGAACCCAGGTGTCGTGGCTCGATCCCACTTCCTTAACGGAAATGACCCAAATTTGGCTGAGATAGGAACATCATCTGCAACTGGTTTAACAATGTTTAACATGGCAGAATGTTGTGACATGTTGTGACATGTTGTGACATGTTGTGACATGTTGTGACAGTGTCCGGCCTAACGCTTTAGCGGCTTAGCACTTGTGACATTTTGTCAGTGCAAGATCATGAGCAAAAGCAAGGGTTATGATATGATGTTTAAACGTGAGAGAACATGGAATTACCAGGGGCCCACGAATGCCATCCCAACCAAGCACTACCCTCTAGGATGTAGTTGACAAATTATAAGGACAAACACCTTGCTAAAAGTGGTGGCTTGTGATCTGTGGGGGGAAACTATCCCCAATTCCCAACAATCATTTGTTTCTTCACGCTTTGTAACCTTATTCAAACAAAACAGCCAGATATAATTTGATTATATATGCGTTTCAGTTGGCTGAAACCACCACGCAGATCTTAAGTTAAAGGCACCGTTTCATTTCGTCCGGCATTCGTCCGGGAAGGTTCTGTTTCGATGATGCTCCAAAGATTGAGTTCGACGGGACAGACAACATACCAAGCAATGCTGATGACTTGCTGAGCATTGTTCAGGGTCGCTTGACTACTTGCGACCAACAGAGATTTGGGTTTGTTTAAGGTGAATGTTGATCTTCCCGAATGGAAGAATCCACGATTTGGGGCAAACCTCTAGGGATTTGTTTTTAACTATTTGTTTTATTGTTTTGGAGCCCCCTGAAGCAATCCAAGTTGCGAATTTGGACTCGGAGCGCGCTACAACTACCAACCACTCAAATGTATCCCGATATGTTTCATGTGACTCGAATCATATTCATGCTACATCACATTGCAATATTTTTGATTTCTAATGGTTTACACTCATCGTAATTCAAATCTACGGCTGCGTTGCTGCTTTTGTGGAGTTTATACAATTGTGTAATATTGTGTAATCACATTTGGTGATTCCCATGTTTTGTTGCCTTAATCATCAATGGCTGGCTCGAAATTCTCAATCCTTCGCAATGGATGCTTTGGTACTCAGACATGACACGTTTTGTTGGCCCATCGACAAGCCAATTTTGACCCACAACCAGAGATTCTTTTGAATATCCCCCTATAAAATGGGTTGTCAAACTCGGGTACAGCACCAAACTCCATTGACTCGGAAAATTCAGCACTTTATCACTTCGTTGATTGACAAAAATGGCAAGACATAAAGTGAGAGAGCCGAAAAATCCATATCTACACTGAAGATCATATTTTCCGTATCAAAATTGTCGCTGCAGGTTTCAAATGTGTTTCATGTTTGACACATATTTAATTATAATATGTATATACAATGTTTAACATGATGATCATCAATGACTCAACCAGCAAGTATAGTTAGAGCATGTTAGATAAAATGTTTATATAATGTGTTACCCACGAACCCAAGGCTAAGATGCTGTTTCCCTTATGTTCCCCTAACCAAAAAATAATTTCACTGTTGGAGTCATGTCAAATATCCGATGTTTTGGATGGTCAAAAACAACCAAAAAACCCTTTCCCTATATGCAACCACCATAAAAAGCAAACAGATACCGTAGAAAAGTACCCTCTGTGAGTTGTATAGACGATAGGTCCCCAAAGCACACTCTTGGGGACCTATCATTGCATGGGTTTACTCATTTATGTCATGTTGTGTCCTGCCAGTTGTCAATAGATCATTTTGGAACTTTCCGACTTGTTTGGCTCAAGATACTGTGAAAACAGTTTGCCTTAAGCTGCCGCCGCTGGGCCGTCGGTGGTCAGTTCAACTGGTTAACAGCCCCATAGTCATCGGCCGTAAAGGCCTTCCATATACCTATAGGCGTATAGGTAGGTAGACCTGAGCCATCTACTTGCCTGCGCCCCGCCATTGCCTGTTTGGACATATCCCCACTTTTTTTGGTTTGCTAGCAAAAGGGGCATCCTTCATCTTGTAGTGTGACATGTGAGGTCGCCAAAGCCTCACTACAAGAGAAGCCAACTCAGGACAGAGGGTTTCTTACCGGATCGGGTGTTCGCAGCGCGGATTCCAATCCGATAGACCAACCTCCATTTTTTGGTAAGTACAGTGATCGCATGTACTTGACGAGCCCCTGCTAGGAACTTGAACGTTGAACTAAATTGCCATAAGCTATCCGTGTTTGACTCAACTTATTAGATTCGTGTCCCTGGCTTCAAACTCGAATTAAGCTGATTCGTGGCAAAGACCTCACAAGGTAATTTCAAGGGTGATTGATTGCATTCGTGCATCCACACCCATAGACCAACATCAAAGTGAATTTCCCAAACGGCATTTTGCTTGATAGTTTTCGCAGTCATCCAAAGGATTTGATTAGTTGAGAGCCGGGATAGAATCAGACCTCAATCTCACGTTGTAGAATCTCTGTGTTCAAAGAAAGAAGCAGTATAAGGATGGGTAGGTAGTTGCATGCCACAGCGTGTGCAGCCCACTCCGCCGAGACCTAGAAGGAGACAGGTCTCGATCACCATTGACGGTGCATCAGGACGGAGTAGTTGCTGCACATCAGAGGAACACCGCAGCTTGACGTCAGTGGTTCTTCAATCCTTGCAAGAATATCTTGGTGAAGCGGTCGAATCTGTAAGTGAAAACGAGACACTTCTTCAGAGGAGGAAGATGTCAGAACATATGCCAGGTAGAATGCCGTAGTGGGGTTCGCCCTAACCAAGGTATTTTTCTCAAAAAATCTGATGCAAAGCACGGCCCCCAAGAATTGCTTGTGTTTTTTGTTTTCCATCCATCATCTTCTGCTGGTTACCCAGATTTTCATTTTCAACCGCAAAAATGTGGGATCACACCTGCCATTTTAAGACAGCTGGCTATGTCTTAATTTGGGGCTACCCCAAAAAACAGCCGCTTTCTGGGCTTGGGAAATGATGATACTTGCCATCCATGTTTTTGGGTCTGGCACCTGTAAGGGGCCAGCGCTGTTGTCTAATTTTGACAATACGTCAGTTAGAAGTCCTGCGCGAAAGTTGGAAGTTCTGCGCGTCAGTTAGAAGTTCTGCGTGTCAGTTAGAAGTTCTGCGCGAAAGTTAGAAGTTCTGCGCGTCAGTTAGAAGTTCTGCGCGTCAGTTGGAAGTTCTGCATGTCAGTTAGAAGTTGTGCGCAAAGGATAACCTTCCGACACGCTCTTGGTGCTACGCTGTCAGTCAGCTTTCTGTCGTTACTTGCCACATGCTCTGGATGCCACGCTGTCAGCTTTCTCTTGTTACTTGCCAGAGCCTCTGCTGAAGTGGGGTGGGAGGAACGATGGCAAATCCATACATGTCAATCGTTTCCATGGCTGCTGAGAACAAGAAGCAGAAGAAGATGACGGTCTTGATATGTTGCTTCCGGGAGGCAAAATGATTCGATCGGCCAATGGCCCTGGCAATGGTTTGAAATATGAAGTGTCTCTCACCAGCACGGTCTTCTGCTTCGACTCAAAGACCCTCACCACGATGAAGGAGTTGATCAAGAAGGTCGGCATCACAGAGATCCATGAATCGATCCATGGCTATCAAAGCTTTGCTGCTTGTTCGCCGAGCAAGTTGGTGGCGAAGGGAGCATCTTTGTAGCTGGCCACCCGGTCAGATTTGGTGATGAAGGCCAACATTGCACTCACGGCGATCCCACATTTCAAGTGGGTTTGGAGCTTCAGGAAGGAGGGCCACAAGCTTCTTCCTGTAGGCACTTCTTTTTGTGGCAAGCGTGTGCCGTTTTTAATTCCAGAGTAATTACCCCACCATCGAATCAAGTCATAGATAGAGGGGACAGGAATTCAATTAGTGATGCTGCTGGGAACCGGCAATTGTGTTCAACAATTGTGTTCAATAGGGTCAACTGGCTTGATCTCATGTTGAGAATATTTAGTGACATTTAGTGTTCCAGCATTTGCGGTTCGACAAGTTTTTTGGTTGTGATTCAGTTCCACGCTGTTGGAGGTGTTGGATTGCTGAGCTTCAAGCAGCTCACCCTGGAGGCTAGCCGGCAGCACCAGCTGCCCATGTAGGCCAGGATCGTTGGCAATGAATTTCGATTGGTGCCACTGAATTTCGATTGTTGGCAATTTTGATTGGACGCTCGAGGTTCATCCAAAAGAATTTGACTGATGATTCATGAAGTTCGCAGGGGGTGCAAAGAAGCGCGGCTGATTGCCATCATGTGTTTGCTTCTGGGAAATTGATTCAAAATTTGACTTCATCATTTGATTTTCAATAGGATCATTTGGACAATCCTTCAATTTGCGGGCAAAGCAAGAAACAGTCGAGCATTGCCAGAAGCACAGTCGAGCATTGCCAGAAGCACTTCGCAATGGGAACTAATTTCAATGTCAACTGCGCTGTTTGGTGAAGCACATCACGTTCAGGACATGCTGACCTGTCTCATTGGCAAGCAACCAGACGTCATCCTGAAGCAGGACAATGAGGCGGTCATTAAGATAGTGCGAAGCAGGTACTCAGTTAAACTGCGACACTGTGATCGAGTTCGCAGGGTCAACATTGCATCGGTGTCAAGTCTGTTGGAAGAGACGGAACAATGCATTGCACTAGAGTATTGCAATACCCACTTGCAGCTGCCAACTATTCCGGCCAGAACTAGTGGAGTGAGAAGCAGTGGTGAAATATGGTGAAAGAATACCTGCTTATAGGCAACCACTTTCAACTTGTCTCAGGCCATGAACACTTTAACATTTTCTAAGAAATCTACTTTATTGATTCACAAGTGAAGTGAAATGACACCGCCGAATGCTTCATCTTGACACTCCAGATCTGTGATGGGGATGTGTGTCCCGCCATATTGTGATGTTGCAGCTCTGCGCAATGAGGTTAAAACATGCGGGCGAATGTCACTGCTTATTGCTTTAGGACCATTGAATTGACTCAATTTGGACATATGTGCGGCTCCTTTGGGCCAGCTCAGTTTTCAGAATCATCTGTCGTTTTTTTCACGGCAATTCTCCGATCTAACCCATTGCCCTCTGAGGTTGATGCCATGCTAGTGGAAGCGCTGTCCGATCCAGGAATTGCAAACAACATGACAGTCACTCGAGGGGGCAGCAATCAGACACCCTAGAAAAGTACCTTCTGCGAGTTGTATAGACGATAGGTCCCCAAAGCGCACTCTTGGGGACCTATCACTGTATGGGTTTACTCATTTATGTCATGTTGTGTCCACTAGATCATTTTGGAACTCTCCGACTTGTTTGGCCCAAGATGCTGTGAAAACAGTTTGCCTTAAGCTGCCGCCGCTGGGCTGTCGGTGGTCAGTTTAACTGAAAACACCCATGAAACCCTATGAGCCCCCATGCAGCCTCCATAAAACCAGCATAAAACCACCATAACACCATTATATTTTTGAACCCTGTATAAAACATATAACCCCCCTTATCAAAAATTCGAGCAACTCTTCGAATTCCCTGTGATCATCCCCCCCAGGTCGCCCAAATGCATTGGCAGTGGCGGTGTCCAAGCGAGACCAGCAGAAGCTCCGCTCCTGGGCCAAGGCTGCGGGGCTCTTTCTGCACGTGCCAGGCGCCGAAAAAATGGAGTGCTTTGTAACATGTGCAACTGAGGTATAGTCCAATACGTCCCAATGATGTGTATACTTCAATAGTGGTGTTTTTGATATGAATATATGAATATTTTTTATACGTTGGGAGATACTGAAGGAGGCATGTAAGTGTGCAACTCAGCGATAGGTAGCGTGATTCAAGTTGGGTACTGGGTCGTGTTTTGCACTTTTTGTGGAAAGGGTTAAATCCATCACATTCCATCAGCACAAGAACAAAAACTTGTTGAAGGGGATAAATTGAAACGTGCTAACGTTTTTAAGTCTTCAAAATACTTCAAGTCAACCTAGGTGATCTTTGGATAGTTTGCTGACCAATCGACCACAATTTCAGACCCTTGATCAAAGCCTGTGGAACGAAGGTGACAAAGATCGAGCCGGCGACACGCAGCGACGGGTGCTCTACGATTGGAGGTCCTACCTGGCGTCCTTCAACGCGCAGATCACGGTGGTTCCGGCCACCTTTCAGAGCGCGGACCAGGCGATTCACCACGCTGTGCTGAGAGAGGTGCGGGACTGGGGAGGCGGACCTTGATGGGTGTATCGCCAGTCTGATCGCCCGAAATGTCCCAGAATGGAATCTGAAACCAAACACATAACTGAACCGGGTTTGGGATTTTGGGGGTTCAATGTTAGCTGGAAGGGTTTCTTTGGCAGGTGGCCCAGATAGTTTCTACCTTGGAAAGGTGGATGTGATCCTGGATTGCCGTCACAGCTTAACCTTTGAACTATGTCGTTTTAGCCTTGCAGTTGTTTTGGTGCTGGTTCCATGTCATTGTCATCCATCAATGGTGTAAGTGAAGTTGACATGAAGCAACGTTATTAAACAAATTGTTTGCTGGTGTCAATTCTGATTTCCATTGTGCTAGTACCGGGTTCTTCAAAAAAAACAGCCATTGACCAAAAAGTTTCAGCATGCACCGGAAGCCCCCGGACCCCCTGTATCAATGTTGCTAATCATCACGAATGACTGTTTTTTTGGAAGGTTCCGCCAAGCGCTGCTTTCACACAACATTGAAATTGTGGGACCAGGGGTGTCTAACTGTCCTGGCTAAAGTTCAAGTTAGATGGCTGTTTTTTTTAAGAACCCGGTACCTAGTACAGCCAGGAATAATCACAATTATGCGTCCGTCATGTATTGGAAACGACCGGGTGATATGGAACAGCAATCATAAATATGCTGGCAGAATTTTTACCGTTCCAGAAAACATACATTTTCCACACATTGACATGACGTTGCGCATTTGCACAGATGGGGTGGGGTGGGGTGGGGTGGGGCAATAACTTTGAATTACATTTGCACAGAGACACAGACACAGACACAGACAGACACACACGCACACACACACACACGTCATGCTACGCTACTGGACGTTCCCTTGGACTTGCGCAGTGAAGTGGGGCAATAATGTTCAATTGCACTTGCACAGGCACACACATACACATTATGCTACGCTACTGGATGTTCGCTTGCACTTACACACACACACGTCATGCTACGCTACTGGACGTTCTCTTACACTTACGCACACACACACACACGTCATGCTACGCTACTGGACGTTCTCTTGCGCTTGCACGCACACACACACACACGTTGTGCTACGCTACTGGACGTTCTCTTGCACTTGCACACACAGTATATAATATATACGTCAACATCTTTCATCATGTTCACTCCTTTCAATGGAGGTGGAAAAACCAGATGACTTATGATGACTTGTTGGAAGTCACTTTGCGGGACTGAGGGCCTCTTGAACCACACAGACTCAGTTGGAAGTCACTGCCATACGAAATTTCATGAGATGGCAGCAAAGCACTTCCGCTTTCCACAAGAGCAAAAATGATGGAAGGGCTGTCGAGACAAGAGTTGCAGACCCTAGTTTGGAGACTTCCTTTTTCAACTAAAGATTATTGTTTCGTTATGGCGAGAATAATACTTTGGCACAACAATGCGGACAGTAAACATTCCGCCGGGATAGATATGATGCCAATATGCACTCAATATGCCAATATGCAGAGATTATCTGAATTAATCAACATATTTAGAAACATGCATGTACATACTCGGTCATGATTTTCCAGCATGTCTCACTCCTGCTGTTTCTTTTTGGTGCAGATCAACGATCCCAAGCATCGCGCCTCGCGTGGCGTGCTCTGCGTGATCTCCAATGACGTCGACTTTTTAGAGACGCTCAAAGCGGCGCGAAGAAACGGTTGGAAGACGGCAACTGTGTCTGGACGGCCTTGGAAATCCTATTGGAAGGTGGGGTTCCAAAACAACAACTAAATTGTGTTTTAACCAACTTAGCTAGTTGATGTAGTAAGTTAATCAGGGTTATAGTTATGGTACAATATGGTACAATATGGTACAATATGGTACAATATGGTACAATATGATATCATATAATGGCAAATAAACAACGTATAACATCCAATAACTATGAGGGCCACCAGGTATCAGGTTTAAATGGATGTTTTACTGGACTTGTATATACACATATAATATTCAGATAATTATTATAATGTATATAGATGGGAAAGTCAACTATGGATGATATACTGTGTGAGAGGCCTACCGGTAATTTGACAGTTTCACGATGTTCAATGGGTAAATCATCGAACTAAATCGGCCATGGTTCCCATTGCCATGTTTGATTCTGCCAGAGGGTAGTCATGTCTAAACTGGGAATGTCAGCATCAAAGATAGGCTGTATGGATCATGGGTCATCATCCTCCGAATTCTGGGACCACCCAATGCCAATGCAGTACTCAGCGGAATCCACTTTTGCCGTTAGCACAATTTAAACCCATCAGTACTCTAACAGAGCATACCAACCTGCCCTCCTTGCGCCCTAGGTGTGTAGCTCCGAGAGCCGGCTGCGACATGGTCGGTCCATAGGTTGGAGCAATTGCTGCGAACTCGCTGCTCAACAGCCATGCCAAGCTGATGACTTGGAGATTTTCTGCAACAATCCCGCGCAAAAGAGACGGTCGGTCATGACCGATATACAATTTTTGCAGGTTCGTTTGAGATTGCCTTCCTTTATTGAGGTTGATGTCAATGTTTATAGGGATATATCTGCACAAGAAGAACAACACATATATCTTAAGATGATCCAAGCTGAAAGAAATGCAAATTCCTGGATATGGTGTCGAACATGTCGAAGCAATAACAACATGGTTAACATCTTCAGTCGCACTTCAAACAAAAGCCACTGCACCGCCGCACCGCACCAATGAAGGATGGCAAGGGGATGCAACAGCTTCTTTCACCCGGTGCTGTGTTTCCTAAAGTTTAAAGGCAATGAATGGCTCCACAAGATGTTTCACTTTGGGTGGCCCATGGTGCAGGGTATAAGCCAATGACTTGGTCCCCCATATCCCGCTGTTTTTGAATGTGTTTGATATACCCTTGAAACCCTGGGGCGCTTGATTTTCTACACTTTGTATCACTCTGTCATGGTTTTGTTTTTCACTGTTCATTGCTGTCTCCATGGCGACACATGGATATCCCAGGTGCTTGGAGACATGGATGGGTTCAAACTACCAGCCATAATGCCCAGCAACCGTGGGTTAGGAGGGAAATCACACATATTTGGGACTATAGACTGGGGGTTTGACCATATTTAAAAACATAGAATGGGGGTGTTTAATATTTTGGGGGATTTGATGTTTCTTTTTTTTAATCGGCCATTTTGCTATCGATCTTCTGGAAAAAGAAGCGACGGCTAGGAGTTGCCGTCTTCATTGTCGTGACGCTGATCCACTCCACCATGATTGCAGCGAAGATGGGCTTCGAGATCACGAGGTCGTGCGAATTCGATGTTTTTTTTGGTATTGACGAAGGTATCTATAATATTGGTGAGTAACATGGAATATTATGAATTACTATTTTGATAAAGGCTGTTTTGACTCCAGGCTCAATGAAGCATCTCGCTGCGGCCTAGCAAAGTGAATACCAGCTAGGTCAGAGCTGTCAGGAAAAAGCAAAGTCAGCGCCGGCTTCTGTGCCATAGGTAGTCATTATATATACCATGTCCCGACATCTGACCAGAAAGTCCGCACAGGCTTTGGCACCATGGAAGCAACCGGTGTAAAGGTCAAAAGCTTCCATCAATGCAACAGCAAAACAACGGCATAGAGCCGGTTCATAGTCACTTTTTGAGGGCAGTTGTTCGCCAAAACCCAGTTTCTGTGCGGCCAATTGCGACAGAGGTTGGCAAGTCTGTACGGATCCTGCCCTGATGCAAATGAAACAGCATGCGCGGTATATTAACCGTCAAGAGAGTCGTGCGCTTGGCTTGATCCCAAAAGCCCTTGAGCAAACCTCACACACTGTACTTGAGGGAAAGCCATCAATGCTCTCAGAGGAGTGCGCCATATCGAAGCAGAGGAGCCACATTGAGCACCATGTGGATGTTGGTCAACTCCTTTGCCTCTCACCTGCGACCTTTTGATTCACAAGGTGGACCTCCAAGAAAAGCAATAACATGCCGCTGTCGAATGGCGTTCAACCAAAACTCGCAAGTCTTTGGGTTTGTGGCATCCTTTCACTCTTTACTGACAACCACATCCATGGAAACAACGTGCAAGATGTACTGGTCCTGCTTTGCCGCAAGAATGTCCATGAAAAATTGCACATCTCCTCTTCTTCTTCTTCTGCCTGGAAACATCAAACTTGGCCCACCAAGCCCCATGAATGTCATCAATGATGTCATATTTAGAACATGTTTGATGGCTTTGAATCCGGCTTATCAACTATAGATGGCTTATGATGGCTTGAAGCAGATGGCACCCAGTTCAGTTCTTCGGATGCCTGAGGTATTTCATATAACGATATATAAAAATGGAACAAAGCGCGATTCCACAACTACGTTCTCACGATTCCAGAACCAAAATCACGCGATTCCAGAACCAAACCACGCGATTCCCCAACCAAAGCCGGCGCGCTTCCACAACTACATTCTCACGATTCCACAACCACACTCTCACGATTCCACAACCAAAATCTCAGGATTCCACAACCAAACTCTCAGGATTCCACAACCAAACTCGCAGGATTCCACAACCAAACTCTCAGGATTCCACAACCAAACTCTCACGATTCCACAACCACACTCTCACGATTTACAAGACATTCAGTAAATCCCCCACCCCCGCAAAACAATAGATCAAACTTAAGTATTCAGCAAGCAGCCCCGCTTCTTAGGGAAGACTACCGCTACTTACTTTCATTATAGAAGATTTTTGACCAGATACAAGATACCTAAAAATCCACCACCCCGGCAAAACAATAGATCAAATTTAAGTATTCAGCAAGCAGCCCCGCTTCTTAGGGAAGACTACCGCTACTTACTTTCATTATACAAGATTCTTGACAAGTTACAAGACATTTAAAAATCCCCCATCCCCGCAAAACAATAGATCAAAATTAAGTATTCAGCAAGCAGCCCCGCTTCTTAGGGAAGACTACCGCTACTTACTTTGATTCCAGAAGATTCTTGACAAGTTACAAGATATTTAAAAATTCCCCACCCCGGCAAAACAATAGATCAAATTCAAGTATTCAGCAGGCAGCTCCGCTTCTTTGGGAAGACTGCCGCTACTTACTTTCATTATAGAAGATTCTTCACAAGTTACAAGACATTTAAGAATCCCCCACCCCCGCAAAACAATACTATGAGAGACGCAGCGAAAAAGATGCGACGGAACTTGGGTTAGAGCAGTTCATGTCTTGGTTTGGTTCATATCCCTTTTGGTTTTGGAATAACATGCTTGGTTATGGAATAATTGTTGGTTGAGGAATCATACGGTTTGGTTAAAGAATATTTCGTCTTAGTTGTGGAATAATCGTTGGTTGAGGAATAACACTTCATGGTTGAAGAATAATACGTTTTGCTTATGGAATAATCCTTGGTTGAGGAATAATACGTTTTGGTTTTAGAATAATATGGTTTGGTTATGGAATAATATGTTGACCTATAAAAATGGCACTTGTTGTTGGGTAGCCCCTATTTTCAGACCCATGTGCTGTAGATAGGACTTTCACAAATTCAGCTAGAATCTCGTCGTCTCCATAGTGCTGAGAACATCCCAGAAACATCTCGTCACTGAGCAAGCAGGCTGGCCAAAAAGGTGGAATTAACTTTTAGGATCTTTAGGAAAATGAGGATGTAAATTTGACTTGTACAACTGTAGTTAACCAATGAACACTGGATTTGGGTTTGCCGGTTTGCCCGAAAATAGGGGATTAGCTTCACTTTCTGGCCATTGCAAAGGGAAAACGAGGTTTGAAACCCTTGGATGCTGTTTTTTTTTCCCAACCAACAATAACGGATAAATTCTGACGGCGACCAAAACCCCCATTTGTTTCATGGCGATCAACGCGCTTGAGGCATTTCCCAAAGAGCCGCGATCTCTTCGTGAGCCAGCAGCTTGTCCTCAGATGATGGTCATGTCAAAAGGGAAAAAACAAAACCAATCAATGGGTAATGGATGGTAATGGTAAATTAGTAATAATGGCTAGTACTTAGTACTTATGGTTAATGGGGGTACATATGCTATATATATATATATTATATATATATTATATACATATTTTTACATTGTCAATTGATATCATCACTACGACTTACTGATAATTGGATCCTCAATGGTTAATAATGGTGATAAATGGTGTCCTTCCATGGCAAAAAACATGTAAATGGGGAATGTTGCATTGTAATGTTTGATTACCAGAGGGTATATGTTATTTGTTTTGATGCTGACTATTTAATACTAATGGTTTTATTAGTTAACTATGATCTAACTACCAATGCTTAAACTATTCGTGTAATACCATATCATATCGCAATAAATATATGTTTTATTGTAAACGTTTTGGACGTATACGCAGTAATATTTTTAATGGTCATTACATTATTTGTTTTATTATCAACATTACTATTATTTGATTGTTGTTAGTACATTATGATTATCATCATTATCATTCATTACCATTATCATTTTTATTGATACGGTACTATTATTATCATAATGAACATGTTGTTCTTCTCCACAATCAAAAATTGTCATATTCTGTGGCCATGGGCATGTACAGCATTATGTGTGCACCTGCAGCCATGAGCAAGGTTTGGTGGAGGTCTTCTCTCATTCATCCTCTTCTGGACCCTGTCTTTTGCGACTTGGCCACCTTGTTGAAGGATGACGGGTCGCGGCATGTGGATTGTTTTGCAACCATTTTTTTTAGTTTGATTGCGTGGTCTGTATACAAGATCCATCTGTATGCATCCTCAAATCCACTTGAACGATTCTTTCTTCAGGCCAAACTCAAAATATTTCAGGAGTGGTATAGTTTGGGGGGATGAAGGATGAGCTGCCAGACTTCCTCATGGCCAATGCCAAGGATATGGTCCATATCTTCTGAAAGCGGCATGCGATCGGAAAGCACCTGGAGGGAAGCGTGGGAAAAAATGCAAGTCTTGGAGACGGATAGGGATCAACATTGTGCAGCATATAATAAATTGAGTGAAACAAAACTTTCCATGGTCTATTCAGAAAGAGTTTCTTGGGATGGTCGGGGTCATTAAAGTGGCAAGTTTTTTGACCCACACCTAAATGGGTGATAAATCTGCGTTTTTGCATGTTCAAACCATTTTTTCTTGTTTTCCGTCGCAATGAAAGCAAGACCCAACATCGTGTTTCTGCGGGTTTCAATGGGTTACGCAAAAAATACACTTGGGTATTAACCACGGTATGACCACAAGCGACTGTTGGTGCTAGAGGTGTTTCAAGCATGGTCTGATATTGGTGGCTTCTTATCAGAGACTTAGAAGTCTGATTAAATACACTGTAGAGGATTGTAGAGGTGGTATATTTTTATATAGCAAGAAATCGGATATATCTACTACTACTACTACTACTACGACTACTACGACTACTACGACTACGACTACTACTACTACTACTACTACTACTACTACTATTGCTACTACTACTACTACTGCTACTGCTACTGCTACTGCTACTGCTACTGCTACTGCTTCTGCTACTGCTACTGCTACTGCTACTGCTACTGCTACTGCTACTCCTACTACTACTACTACTACTAAATACACGTACTATAGTATACTGCCAATTCCAAACCTAAATTGTTTTTTCTGGCTCAAGACATATCTATTGTATTTGCATTTCTTTAGTTGGCCACAGCGCCCAGTTTTGTCGGGAGCTCTGTCCACATTATGTTCAGAGTATGTGGTTGAGGGCGCAGAAATTGTTCCACCAAGCTGCAGGGCTAGGTACTTTTCCACAGTCAAAAAAATACACTGAGAACACTCCAAAGTTGGGTAGCTGACATGGAACTCCCATGGAAAACCCAACATTCACCATGGTCATGGGCTGCCTGAGCATCCCCTAAGCTTTACAGAACTTTGTCCCAGGATGAGAGAGGAGATCCACCTCTCCAAGCTGAAATTCTCCGACTTCCAGCATGGTTCTCCTAAAAAAACATGTATAGGTATACATATGTAGTATATATATATATATTATATACACCGTATACAGCAAATATATGAATCCAAATTTGTTGTGCCACTCTGGATGTACATACACTCACTGTATCAGTTATACCCTATGGTATCCAAACATGGCAATTGAACTCCCTATATACATATGATTGTTTTTGTTTCATTCCGTTGGGACTTCGGTTTGATGACACCGGAGGGTACTGTATATGTTCTGGGTAATTCAAGTATATCACTGTTGCTGTTACACATATTTTACACATAATGTTCATCATACCCATATAATCCATACATGTATTCTATATTTACACATATTTACCTACATCTGAGTGTTTGATGGTGTGAATGTTGGTAAATATTCCATCAATGTTCCTCATCATTTCGCCGTTGTTCCAAGGCCATGGCAATGTTTCCTGCACGCAGATGCGCGTTGGCAGCGCCTCGGCCAGATGGTGAATTTGGTCAGTCACCCTATGAAATCCATTAGAATTAGAATCCCCGGGTTTTCACACCAAAATAGCTGGGATTTATGGATGTTCATCCCCCCAAATAGTGTGATGATAGGTTTTGATCCCCGGATTTTTGTTTTTTTCCAGGTCATTAAAAAATATTTGGTGGATGTCCGTCTCAACCCTGCTAAGCATAATTTAGAGGGAAGCCAACAGGTGATAACCTGGATGCAACTATAGGTATTTAGCAATAAGACTGGTGGCAGTTGGTGGTTTCACTTTTTATGTGACTTGAGTTGGGATAATGATCCTTTTTTTTTGAGTGAAGCCCCGAGCCAGGTTTCACGCTTCAATTTGCAGTCTTTATGGGTTAATTTCTTGATTCTTTAAGATTCCTGCAACAAATTCAGCATGTCGATTTGTTCCAGGGGCCAATCTTGACCTCGCATACTTCAGCCACCAAGATCATCAGGGGTATGACTCCCAGACTTGCGAGTAGGGGGAATTTCCCTTAAAGTCGCTCTAGGGAAAATCATGAAAAAAACATGGTTTCCAAGTAACATCAACATGTGCCCCATATGGAAAAAAACATGGTTTCTATGTAGAAACCCTGGTTTCTATGTCAGAAAACCATTGGTCCATTGGTTTCCAGCCATGGTCACCCTGAAACACTGAGGCTGCCGTAGGACGGCGCCACTTTGCTGCCGAAGCAGCGAAGGTCAGGGCCTTCACAGCGTGGCACTTCTCGTTGTTTTTAAATCTTGCGGGGTTGTAATACAGGGTAAATACAACTAGACATGTTACATGATGAGCATGAACATGATGATCATGATCATGATGATGATGATGTTGATGATGATGATGATGATGAGGATGATGGTGATGAGAATGATGGTGCTGATGATGATGATGATGATGATGATGACGATTGTGAATGTGGAGCAACGTCCGGACTGGACGGGACATGTTAGATACATGGTAAAAGTAATTAAGGGTCTTATGATGATCGTGATCATGATGTTTATGGGATGTTAATACAGGGTGCAATAAATCACGATACTGTAAATCAACTCAAAGGGATATAGTCTATGAGTCTTTGACAATGCGGGATATGTTTATGGCTAAGCCAGCGGCTAACCAACAATGTGCAGGGTTGCTCCAAGTGGTGACATGTTGCAATTTGACCTCTTCTCTTATATCCCCCTTCTATCTCGGGTGTTGGGAGCGACCGTGTTATAGAATGAACTTATGTGTTGGTTTACAACCAATGTCTCACTCAACATACTCTTCAATGGGTACTTGAGAACTTTACTCTACGATTTTGATATTTATGGGGACATAGCTATAGAATGAATTAACCTTGTTGTTGATTGAAATTTTGTAGACCCGGAAATCCCCATTGCTCAGGTGACCAACAAGGTCTTCTTCGACATGTCGATCGGCTCCGAAAAGGCGCCTCCCAAAAAAATGCTGAGTGGGAAAACAGACAGGATGGATTTAACCACGAAAAAATGGTGAGATATATATATATATATGTATGTATGTATATATATATATATACCATGGTGAAAAATGGTGATTTAGCCACCAAAAATGATGATTCAACGTTAACCAAATAATGATGGATTTGGGATGATTTGGGTGTGTCTGAAAATGGGTCATCTACAAGTATGACCAAATAATACGGAACATGTTGATAAACCATCATTTTGTACGGGTTATTTTCAGGCAAAACCGGTTCAATGGGGAACATGATGAGAAACAATGAGTTTTTGGATATGTGTGCTAGTTTACCTATAATGTACCCTATGATTCAGACAGTACCACCGGGCTCATTATATGAAAGACAGCACTCCATAAGGTTGATTTCCGAATGGACACCGTGGTCGTGGCCCTGAACGGTTCTCGTGGTTCTCCTTTTGAACGGATTTCTGAACAACTAGAACACACACATATAACTGATAACATCTCATAACCATGTATAACCCATGATCCCCAGCCGTTGAAAAACCACGGGTTTTTTCCATGTCTTTTCCCAGCGGTGTCGGCAGGCAGGTCGCATTGTGATGGGCCTCTACGGCGAGACCGTGCCCAAGACGGCGGAGAACTTCCGCGCGTCCGGACGACGGCGGTTCACGGGGAGCGGTGCGGACCGGGATCCTCCTGGGGTTAATGGTTAGTAGTAATTAATTACTCCAGTAATCAATGGTTAACAATGGTTAACAATGGTTAACAATGGTTAACAATGGTTAACAATGGTTAACAACGGTTAACAATGGTTAACACTGGTTAACAATGGTTAACAACGGTTAACAATGGTTAACACTGGTTAACAATGGTTAACAAATGGTTAACAATGGTTAACAATGGTTAACAATGGTTAACAATGGTTAACACTGGTTAACAATGGTTAACAATGGTTAACAACGGTTAACAATGGTTAACACTGGTTAACAATGGTTAACAACGGTTAACAATGGTTAACACTGGTTAACAATGGTTAACACTGGTTAACACTGGTTAACACTGGATAACAATGGTTAACAATGGCCTCAAACAGAAAACTACAGTACATAAACCACCATCGGTCACCATGAGCGCAGGAACTTAGATGATATAGTTGCATATCGTTGCAATATCGTCCACATGTTGCTACCGGAAAGCTCGGCTTGTGTTCCATTTCTGCCTTGAGTCAGTGCAACAAACAGTAGGAATCGGATACTTAGTTCGCCAGGTCCCACCGCCTTCTCACGTTTAAAAACTACTAATTATATAGATCTATAATTGATCTATATACTTAAAAGGTTGGCTATTACATGTTGACTATTCTTCATGAATTTTGCGTCGGGGTGGGGTTCCCAGTGTTTCTAAACCGCCCAGATGAGCCCTGAGTTGGTTCGCATTCATCGATTTTCCATGTTGGTTTTACTGGATTTCTATGAAAACATTATTCATCTAATCTGTTCATCATTCTCCAATATTTTGCCATTATATGTATATATTTATATATATATATATTTAAATAAATACATGTTTGACATGTTTTTTCGCATTTTGACCACACATTGGCTGGTGGCGCATTGCCTCACTTTTCACGCTCCAGGCTCTGCACGGGTGAGAAAGGTTTTGGTTTCAAGGGCTCTTCCTTTCATAGGCTCGGCGCGGGTGTATTCCAATGGATGTCAGTGGTCAAGAACCCATGTGGGTGTCTGAAAAATGGGATTTGCCATGGTGTAGAGACACAATATTGCAATATATTGCATTTTAATGGGGATTTTTTGGATAATCTGACAAACCATTGCTTTTAGGGGTATCCTATTTTCAGACAAAGCCAAACAAATATATATATATATATATAATACTAGGTTATAGGATTGTTGTTGTAGGGTTGTAGCCACTTGCCAACTGCTGTACTCCACGGGGAGAATTGCTGCCGTGTGCTTCGGTCCTTGGCGTCCACCAGAGCTTGGCTTCCTGGTGTCCTGGCCAGGGTCATCAAGGACTTTATGATTCAAGGACTGTGGGACTTGGGGCCCTTGGGGCTCAGGTCACCCAAGTGATGCCGGGTGATGGCTGACAGTTGCTGTTTTTCTTTGGGCAGGTCAGATGGTGAGTTTTGAAGAAGGAAACCCCTCTTAGAATCCTCTTTGAATAATCAACCTAGGCTCATTCCAACCAAGTGATGGATGCCAGGAATTCTGGATACTGCGATTGCAATCACCCTGGTGACTGTCAACGTGCATGAATCCATATTCTACCCCAGTTCCAAAGGATTATAGTCTCCATTGTATTCCCCATTGTGTATAATGGCATACGCATGTATACTTCTTCTTTTTAAACAGTTCCAAATCGCAGATACTCCCAAACGATACTGACGTGTCGTTTTCTATTCACCGGACCTGCAATTGACTTGATATCCGCTACACATTTACAACAGCAGGAGGACGAGATAAATCATTATCGGCATTATCGCCACAGGAGGAGATTTCACAAGAGGAAACGGCACTGGCTCCCTGGCAGCACTGGCAAGGCCCTGCCTGAGGAGGTTTTGGGAGGCTGTCTGAGGGAATGCTGTATAGCATATATAAATATAATATATATATATGTTATATTTATATGACACGATATGGAACTTCCCAGAGGAACAAATGGACATTTATGGAAAGATCATCTTCCAAGTTCAAAGATTGAGCTTCAGTGGTAGTTTGTTTTAAGGGCTAGTCTGTCGAGAATTTGATTGGAATCTATACGATGCATGAATCCAGTACAATTGTGTGGTGTTCGACAATTGGCGACCTCCAAAATTAGTGTTTTTTTGTTGTTTCAAAAAAACTTGAGGAGGAAATGGGGCGTCCCCAATTTTGGGATGCAGGAAAAAATATTGTTTCGAAAGCCCAGATGCGGGGGCAGCAAGAACAGACATGTTTGCCCTATGCATGCATGCATGCATGCATGCATACATTCATTCAGTCATTCATTCATTCATTCATTCATTCATACATACAGACATACATACATACACACAGACACACACAGACACACACACACACACAGACACACATAGAGAAACACACACACACACACACTCACACAGAGACACACACACACAGAGACATACACACACAGACACACACACAGACACACACACACAGACACACACACACAGACACACACACAGACACACACAGACAGAGACAGAGAGAGACAGAGAAACAGAGAGACAGAGAGACAGAGAGACAGACAGAGAGGCAGACAGAGAGACAGACAGAGAGACAGACAGAGAGACAGACAGAGAGACAGACAGAGAGACAGACAGAGAGACGGAGAGAGAGAGATAGACAGAGAGACAGACAGAGAGCCAGAGAGACAGACAGAGAGACAGACAGAGAGACAGAGAGACAGGCAGGCAGGCAGGCATATACATATACGCAGGCATATACATATACATATACATGTACATATACATATACATATACATATACATACATATTATATATTATTTCAACAAAAACAAGACCCTATGGCTATTGAACGTAGCTATGGAAAATCACCATGTGTAATAGGCAATTCATGGTAAATCATCTATAAATCGGCAAATGTCCATAAATATCATAAATATCCATAGGCCATAGGGTGTCTATAGTCTATTGAGACCCCTGTGCTGAGGTGGCAAGTCCATCTATGGCACGAAGTTTCCAGATGAGAACTTTAAGCTCAAGCACACTGGGCCTGGAGTGTTATCCATGGCCAATGCTGGACCCAACACGATCCTTGGAACGGCGTAGTCTTCCAAACGTTTTTTGATGGGCTGCGTCTCATGTATAATCATATAATACATTTAAATATATATATATATATGCATACATGTATATGGACCCTATATTTATAATATATATATATATATATAAATATAATAATTATTATTATATAGTGTGTGTATATACGTGTATATATATATATACATATACACATACATATGAAGTGGGTCATACCAACTGGTTTAACAGGGTACCGTTGCTCCTGTCTCTCAGGAACGGCAGCCAGTTCTTCATCTGCACGGTGCCCACGCCCCATTTGGACGGCAAGCATGTGGTCTTTGGAAGCGTGGTCGAAGGTGCGGCTTTGGCGGCTGGAATTGGGACGGGATGTACCAAGTGGATGGTGGTATCGTGAGAGTATTTGAGATATGTTAATATTATGTACTGGTGCTTCATGAGCACGGAGACTGTTGAATGCTGAAACATCCGCGAATTTTCCCATTGTTGAACAATTGTAGAATTAAAAATATTTGGCCAAGGAATCATGAATTCGGGTGTGTCTGAAAATGGTGTAGTGGGAAAACCAATGATTGACCCATGGGATTTAGGGGGTACCGTCTTAGAAAGACCAAATTGTTTGGTCATGAAATTGGCGTGAGCCAATTTAAGACCCCCAAGCATTCCCAAAGCACATTTAAGTTATTTAAGTGTCTACTCCGGTTTGCAACAAAGCATAAAAGTGAAGAGGTCCGTACCTCCAAAATTGGATGATTTGTTTGTCAGGGCACCCTAAATTTGTCCCATTCCCAGCTGCATTTTGCATCATCACCTTATATACCAGTCAAGTCAACTAAGGGAAAAAATAGTGAGCTCGAAATAAAAAATCAAGCACAATTGTTGTCCGTGTATTAGTTCGTTTCTTAATTAATGTAATTACTTTTTAATAAAAAAACAAAACATGGTCAGCAAAAACATTGGTTTCGAGGTATGGACGTGGTGAAGAAGATCGAGGCCCAGAACAGCACTCCACCAAAGAAGGCGTGTGTCATCGAGGACAGCAAGGTGATAACAGGGGCCGTGGGGATTCAAGATGATTCAAGCAATCAATAAGGGACATTTGTTAAAATGGGGGATGTTCAATGTGATTCAATCACTAAGCATTTTTATAGTTGGGGGCTTCTTAAAATGGGGGATGCCCAAGTCACCATGGTTGATTCAATACTAAATCATGGTCTAACGACTGAGATGATTTGGGGAACTGCCCCAGGTAAATCTGAAAATGCCAAGTCTGGACTTGGCATGCCTCAAGGTAAATCAGGGATTTTGTTGGACAAACATACTTGCCAGCCATTTTACTGAGCTGCGAGCTCTTTATGGGGGGTATCTGGGGATTTTTATGCCAACTCCTGCAATCTTGTAGACTGAAAAAATGATTGGGACTTCAACTGCGTTAACCTTTAATTAATGCCAAACTGCTGCTGGAAGTTGAAATGTTACTTCAACTTCAATCCCAGTCTGGTGGGTTGGTTCAAAATGTTGCCACACCTCTTGGGAATAGGCCGCATATTCTCGGTGTTTGCCCTGGTTTGGTTGGTCAATGGGTGGATTGGTCGAACCCCAAACTGGAGTACAAGAATGTGGTGAACCTAAGAATAAACCATCTCCATCCATCTCCATTATAGGTTGATTATGGGTCGTACCGCTACACCCCTATTTAGGACACGAAAGGCGGTTATTTCTGGATAAAGTGACCATCCGACCATCGGACCTATCCGAAAAAAACATATCAGCAACACAAATCAAAGTGAAATGAGCTCTATGATTTGATTCAGGATTTTACATGCAAAACCATCCACAAGTAAACACCATTTTTCAGGTACCTCATGGCTTGAGATGGTCGTCAGGACTGCGGCGAGTTGCCTGTGGAGTGAGGATGGGACCAGCGGGTACCTGACACAAAAAAATTGGCGGCGCCAGGCTGGAGTTTGAAGCATCAAACATGCCGATATGACATTCATCATTCACATGGAAAATGATGTAATCGAACAAAAACATGGTGATATCAAGTAATAATAAATCATTCAATTATTTACTGTAACATCAAGTAAGATGTAATCAACTTGATAATTGTGATGTCTCGCTTTGTCTCACAATTGATGCATTTTTCCAAACCATGCAAATGCAATGGGGAGAGTAATGATAAGGCCATTTGCTGCGATTTCGGTATGGCTTGGGATGGTGACCACTACAAGAAAAGATCGCTCCAATCGGTGATTTTGCCTCTTGATTTTTACCTCAGAATCTGGCGTGTTGGGAGCGACCCAGGGTACCCCATGATAATTCCCATTGGTTTCAAGGATGTTTGTCCGGGCTTGCGCTGGGCGGAGGATACATGAGGTCATATGGCTTGCCCAAGAGCTTCATTAGCAGCAGACAAGATTATGCAATTCGCTTCGGTGATCAGAAACTGCAAAATCAACATCCATAGAATCCATACGCTAAGGTTTGATTTGCTTCCAGTAGCAACATGCTGTGACTTTTGACTCTGAAAGTGGGCAATCCATGAGGGTGCAACCCGGTTCCATCTTTGGTTTACGGAGGGTAGGTACCAACCCGAGTCCGGAATCAGCGACGGTGTGGATAAGAAGTTTGGGATCCAAAGCAAAACATCCACCACTTGATGTTGAAATGTTGAAATAAATTGCCCCGAAAATCCCAGTTCGGGGCAGCATCGATGTTTTCAAAGCCTGACACCAGAAAGCACAGCAACTTCAAGGGCTTGGTGTCCTCGGTGTCGCGCCCATGGGATCCAGTAAGTTGCCAAAGTTGCAGCTACCGAAGGCGAGATAGCCCAAGGGTGGGAGAGCCAAAGAATGATAGAGATACACGGGGGAATCTCTACAGACTGGTTTGATGATGATTGCCTGTCTCATCCGTTTTCTCTTTTTGTGGACCCATGTTTGCTAGTTTGAATTTTACATGCAATTTCTTGGATTTGGATAGGTTTTGCAAGGTGTCAAAACGATCAAACAATCATCTGTTTTTTCTTGCTGGGTCTTATAGCACCCCCTGAAAAAAAGTCAAGAAAAGTATAATCCTACTGACAGTGGGAAATCCATGTTCTATTTTTTAGGGGTTTCAAATATATATATATACTATATATATATATAGTATATATATATATATATTTTTTTTTGATATACATATATATATATATATATTTATTTATTTATACACTCTTTTTGCGAGAGCAAATCACCATGCGTTCTGTATCAGGATGAGGCTGCACAGAAACGCCTCATCGAGGTTGGAAGGGTTCGGGGAGCTTCATCACTGTCCGAATTTGGGGATTTTTTAGCATCCAAAAATGGTGATGGCTACCATTCAAAATGTGATTTAACATGATTTAAGTTTAACCATTAAAAAATGGGCTTCTATTAAATTGAGTATGTCTCAAATTGGGGATTTATGCAAAGCAAATTTAGCCGCCTTCGGCGTTTTCCGCCTTCCACCGTTATTTAGTTATTATATAAGTATATATATATATAAGTCCCTTCAGCAGCTTCCGTATGGTTTTTTCCGCCCCTGGCGAGGCGTCTGATCTGGCCAAGACAGGGGAGCTGAAAGCAGGGCAGCAGATGCTCAAAGAGGCGACCGGCGAAGGGCGGAGATCGGATGTGGGTCTTGGGGGGTCGGAAGCTGCGTCTCTCTATCATCAAAACATGGGTTTTCATATCTAAAGGAACTGGGTGTTAATGGGTCATGAAACTGGGATGTATTTTACCAGTAGTACCGCACAAGGCGGTGGCGGAAGTTTCAAAAATAGGAAACCTATAGGAGAGGTTGGTTGTTGTGAATCACGGATGGCAGAGCGAATCCACTGATGGACCGAAAGGTGGTCTGTTTGCAGTGGTCACCTCACCACAACTGCTGGATGTAGTGTGGTGTAATGCAGTTGTAGTTGTAGTTGTGGTGTAGTGGAGTTGCAGTTGTAAGTTAATTGTCAGTTGTAGTTGTAATGTTGTGTAATTAGTGTAGTGTAGCTGCAGTTACAGTTGTAGTTGTAGTTGTGGTGTGGTGTAATTAGTGTAGTGTTGTGTTGTGTAATGTCGCGTTGTGTAATGTAGTGTAGATACATTTGCATTTGTATTTGTAGCGTGCTGCAGTGTAATTAGTGTAGTGTAGTGCAATGTAGTGTAGTTGTAAAACTGTAGTTGTAGCTGTGGTAGTAGTTGTGGTTGATGTAGTTGTAATATATATATATATATATACGGTAACGACATTTAAATATGTGGAGGGCGGGCCAGACAGAAAGGCCCCGGAGGTAGTATGAAATACCAGTTCGTATATTTAAATGTAGTTGCAGTATGTTTAAATGAATTGGATTCCGTATGTTTAAATGGCTGGGCGGGCCAAGGAAAACCTTCCCGGAGGTAGTCTAAAATACCTATTCGTATATTTAAAAATCCGTATGTTTAAATGTAGTTACCGTATAATTAGTGTAGCGTAGTGTAATTAGATGTAATTTATTAGTGCAGCGTAGTGCAATGTAGCGTAGTTTTTCGCATTTGTAGTTGTAGTAGTAGTGTAGTGTAGTGGTCGTTGTAGTTGTAATTGTAGTTGTAGGTGTCTATCTATCTATCTGTCTATCTTAGGCTTCCTCAGTTTTTGAACTTGACAACATCAAAAACGCAGCAATTCTGCGAGACTGCCTCAATGTTTGAACTTAACAACATCAAAAACGAAGCTATTCTGCGAGACTTCCTCAATTTTCAAGTTGACAACATCAAAAACAAAGCAATTCTGCGAGTCTTCTTTCAAAAATAGAAAGTTGAGTGCAGAGTTGACGGCCTCTCTATCTATCTATCTATCTATCTATCTATCTTTCTATCTATCTATCTTTGAATTTAGCCGTCTCTCTATCTATTTGTCTGTCTGTCTATCTGTCCATCTATCTATCTATCTTTCTATCTATCTATCTTTCTATCTATCGATCTATCTACCTATCTATCGATATTTCTTTCTATCCATATTTCTTTCTATCAATCTTTCTATCTATCGATCGATCTATCTATCTATCTATCTATCGATATTTCTTTCTATCGATATGTCTTTCTATCTATCTTTCTATCTATCGATCTATCTATCTATCTTTCTATCTATCTATCTATCTTTCTATCTTTCTATCTATCTATCTTTCTATCTATCTATCTATCTATCTATCTATCTATCTACTCCACCTAATCTCAATGTAAAACCTGAAAACCTTATCAAACTTTATCTTGCCTAGCATTACCTAGCCTAGCCTAGCCAAACCAAACCTAATATCTGAGCTATACCTATAACCTATATAGGTAGCTCCGCTGAGTAGGCGTGCTAAAGCGCACGAACTGAAGGGCGTAGAGTGTACGGCGAATTGGATGCATTTCAATAGACGGCATCTCACAATGCATGCAGGCGGTACCTTTGATTTGGGTCTCTGAGAATCTCTTTTGACGGATTCAACACGTCGATTGAGGTTCGAAGCATGACCTCCAAAAACGATGTGATGGCCTGAGGAAGAGTTACGCAAGTTTGAGGTTTTGATGCTGTTTTGATGAGGACAATGAATTCAAATGGATGCTTCTCGGCAAGGTGGGGACCCTGAGTCTGTAAGTCGGCATTGTGATGCCATGTATGAATATGATTGAATATGTATTATATATTTCGTTGTCTTTAGACGCATCCCGCATGACCAACCGTTCAGTCTGAATAGTTTTTTCGGGAAACCACCGCTGACATTGATTGGGTTCACGTGACACTAATCATGAAACATTTTCCATCATCATCGCCCGTCATGGCATATGCCATTGTACGTGGTTCATCATGAGGGACCTATGCAAATCAATCTGCCGATCATACGTGGGAGAAATCCAAAATCATCTCAGCAAACCTGAAGATCTGATGCTCCAAAATGCAACCTCTCTCAGGAAATCGGTGCCAGACCTCCTTACAGTATATCTCTGATGAGCATGTCTCTTGTACTGCGCCTGCCACGCAAAATGCATCTTTCCAGATCCTCTTCGAATGTCCCACGCCTGCCATCGTTTTTGGAAATGCCACAAAAACCTTCACTTTTTCTCATTTTTGACAATGTACAGAATCCCTTGCACCTGCCACACGAGACGACCTCTGAACGTCCAAAAGTGGTCCGAGACCGTCAGCGCCACAACGGCGCGTACTTTTTCAACATCTCAACTCTACTTTTTACATTTTGACTTGGAAACGCGCTTCGCGCCACAACATGCATTTTTTCGACATTTCAATTTCCAAAAGTGCTCCGAGCATGGTGTGTTTTGCGCATTTTGACTTGGAAATGTGCTTCGCGCCACAACTTCGTGCAACTTTTCATCTCCCATCTGGCCAGCTGGCCCCGCACCCGCCCCTTTAGCGAGCCTACTTTTCGACCCTCTGGAGCCACAAATCAGCGGAAAAAACACAATGTTTCGCGATTTTCCTACCTTTTCGCGCACCTGCATCTTCTTTCTTCTCACTCTTTCTCTTCTCTGATCTTCTCTCTTCTGCTCTTCTCCTCTCTGACTCTTCCCACCTCTGCTTTTACATTTGTTCATACTGTTGGAAGTTTGACTTCTAAACTTCCTTCGAACATATTCTAATGTCATCAAGAGAAACATTGACTCCGGGTTCAATTTTGGGAGTAAAAGGCCAATCAAGAACCGGATTCGGGTCAAAATTCGAAATGGTACCCACCAATGATTATAGATTTGGGTCTCTAGGATGTCAAACCATCCCGCCTACTTATTGGTACCCATGGACTTGACCCACGCCCATGTGGATACCTCTTCCAATCACTGGTTTCTTAGGTGCCCGGAGGATGAAAAACGAAGAAAGACAAGCATCAGTGGTACCGAAGAGAAATTCCTCACTGGTACTTGTATGGCAATGAAGTTAAATTTGTGCAGGGCGGGCCAGACCACAAGGCCCTGGAAATAGTATGAAACAGTTCCATCCGTATATTTTAATGTATATATGTTTAAACAAATTGGATTGCGTATGTTTAAATGGCCAGGCGGGCCAAGGAAAACCTTCCCGGAGGTAATCTAAACTACCAGTTTGTGTATTTAAAAATCCGTATATTTAAATTATGTAGTTACCGTATAGTTTTTTGTTTCCCATTGCACAACTGGTTTTGTTATTTCCACCATTTCTGACTTAGTTTGGAATTGTGTACCTCTTTGGATCAAATTTGGAAACCCTGAATGTTCATGAAAATTTGTCGGTTACATTTCTCCCATTTTTTCTGGGATTGAGGATTATGAACATATGGTTTCATGTTGTAAGTCCACGCGACAGTTGGACTGAAACCCAAAGTCGTTGGATCCTTTTGGTCATCTATTCTCCTGGAATGGTTGGTATTGAACAATGCAGGTTTTACCCTTTGGCAATTTAAGCGATTTAACTTGTCTTGCCGGGAAAAAAAAAACACCCACTAAGGGAGGCTCCTGAGAACTAGATTTGGATACTCAGAACCAGAGTTTGGTCATAATATAGGTACTTGAAACTTCAAGTATATGTATATATATATAATTATACTACATCTATGGTTTCACAGAAGACCTTGTAGGTTCATAGGTTCATAGGTTCTGTGCATAGATGTGCATAGACTGGTTATAGTGATTCTTCATGAGTATATTATAGAAACATATATTCCGATGAAAACTTGGCCTGCATCGCAGGGCGTGGCGAGTGGCCTGATAGCTGCACCTTTGCAACGTCAGGCACAATAATCGAAGCCGTTGATGTTGAAGTTGCGATCTATGGCCTGTCATCACGGGAGATTTCACTGAGAAAAACCCATCAAACATGGTAAATTTAAGATACCTTAACATATTTCACCGATTGGATTTTGAATTTGGTTTTGCCGCCGGGAGACTCCTTTTGTTTGCAGGCCATGAAACTATACGGGGCCAAAGGGATGATAGACCAATGTTTCCCAATTAAAGTGGCTACATTTGGGGTGGTATATTCCACTATATCCCCATGTTTGACAATTACTCTCCAGCAATTTGAACTGCGGAAGCCACGGCCCTTTTAGTTCGATGATTTACCTATTTAAAATGGCAATGTCCCATGGCTATGTTAAATTACCAGAGGAAACATCCCACATAAATCCCACAGAAATAATATAAATCCCATAATCCCATATAAATCCCATAATCCCATATCATGTGTGTGTTTTTTGTTTCCCAGTTCCAGTCCCCAAGAGCTGATCGCAGCCAGGTCCTTGCTTGGTGGTCAGCTGGAGAGTACCTAGGCACTGGGTACCCCACAAAAGTACACACATAATTTGCCACTATCTATAGGTAACTAAGTAGGACCGTAGGATTTTACTGTTCCATTTTTTGGGGTTGCCATGTATGTATATATATATATATACGCATCATTTTATAAGAATATGGAATATATATGTGTATATATATATATATATACGGAAAAACATCCTGGAGTAGATAGAAT
The DNA here is from genome assembly GCA_947184155.2 of Cladocopium goreaui. Taxonomy (NCBI): domain Eukaryota; class Dinophyceae; order Suessiales; family Symbiodiniaceae; genus Cladocopium; species Cladocopium goreaui. The sequence continues at coordinate 111,429 of CAMXCT020001500.1, forward strand.
GGGGAAACGAATCCTGAGAAAAACGGGGAGTGTTGTGAAATTGTCATATTCCCTCTACCTCCGGATAATTTAAACATACACATGCGAATGTGTGTCTATGTACGGGGAAATGGGATTAGCCAATAAACATCCAAAGTATTGAACCAAATTTTAGACCTATGGGGGGCCACAGATTTTGTTCCGGTTTGAGTAGAAAACCTTTCCACTTTGGGTTCAAATTTTACCCATGCCCATCTGTTGCCATTCATGGCCTACATAGTCTTACCGGCTCAAACATGCTATTATTTGCTGGCTCTACAATAGATCAGCAATGGGAAGATCGGATCCATGGTTCCCGAAAACGGCAAACATGGGGTAGGTCACCAAACCTGTTCGATACTTGGGTGATGAGCAAACAAATAAATCTAGGTGGCAGATGGATTGCTGACTGCTGATGATCCCGCAGATACCAGTTACCACCTTGATATCCCAACTGATCCCATCTCACAACTTCTTCCAACGGTGACTCAGGTACGACCTGCTCCCTGAAAAAAAAACGCCACCGGAGTCCAAAGCGAGTCCCACCGTGGATGACTTGGAGGCCCCTGGGTCAAGTTGAAAAACCAGCCATGGCCAGCCCGTGGAAGGGGCAACTCGCTGGTTTTTTACGCAACCAAGAAGGGGATGTCAATCACTTGTCATCCAGGTATTGTATACATACACTTATATGGTTACAAAACTTTCAGCCCAATGCAGGTATGTAATGTAGATATATGGTCCTGAATGAAAATAATCCTTTCCTCATAATACTAAACGCCCCCCCCTCCCCAAATAATAAACACCTCAGGTATAGTTTTTATTATTAGGGGAATATTTAATTTATTATTAGGGAACCCTAATAATTAATAAATTTAGACCCTTAATAAACAACTATTTGTTTCGATTTCAAAATCAACAAAATTTGCTTATATATATATATAACGCAATTAAAATATTGCCAAAAATTGGATTTCGAAGCGGACCCTATTGATAAATTTAAACCCTTCGATTTCAAAATCAATTAAACTTGCATATATCACGCAATTAACATATTGCCAAAAATTGGATTTCGAAGCGGGCCCTAATGATAAATTAAAAGCCCTAATATAAAAAACTAAAAAAATCGGACGGACCCTAATAATAAACACCCCAGGCCTGATTAGTTTTTATTATTAGGGGGCGAAACCCACAAACGGTAGCTTTATTTTTAAATTGTTTTCTAAAGGGGATCAGTTAAAAGTCAAATTGGCAAATATGAAATTGTCATAAATTTTCCAAAATTGGAGATGGACCCTAGTTTTGATTATTTGGGAGACGTTTAGTAATAGGGGGAAGGGATTATAATATAAATATTATACTTCAGAACTGCTTCAGAACCGTGGTTTGAGAACCCAATGACCGGATAGTGAACTCCAGGTCGAGAATTATGGTCAGCATCACTGTCCAGTCACTGAGTAGGAATCATTTGACCTGCCAATTGATTGGATGAACCCAGTTGATGATCAGCTACTATCTAGCGAGACTCAGTCACTTTCAGGTTGATTTAAACCTTTTCGATTGAAATTGTTGTGACCCTTTGGAGGTAAATGATCTCAGCGTGACTCAACATGCGAGGATTTATCATTGCCGTGTCTACACATGTTTACCAAGTCAACAACAACATGAACTACTACACAAGACATTTCAGGACCAAACAAACCTCCATGAGTGACTATGGCTCAAATGTCAAAAGATTCAAGGCCTCCAAGGCCTCCAAACAATGACTATTGTGTTCGGCATTGATTGTGTTAGAATTTGTTTAGAGTTTAGAGTGTGGAATATCCTTCCTGGGATCCCAGTTACACCGGGGCAGCATCATTCAGCGCAACCACCAATTGTAACGGATCTACCCTTCAGTAAATTAACGCTACGGAAAACCATGGGTTTTCCGAGAACATGCGATCCAAATGCTTCAAATGAATTCAAGTAATGGATATTATGAATATGAATATGATACGTTCCTTTTTCTGTATGTTTCTTGGAGGGTAACTACATGTAACTACTGTGATCCATGCGTTCAAATAGATCTCGGGACGTCCTTGAAAGAGATGCATTTAGCCAGCATGTTCGAAGGGGGAGGTTTGGGACCCCTTCCCCTTCAGGTTGTGGCCCTCCGTCCCAGCTAGATTGTCAAGAGTGCATACCATTTTCGGGATTTTGAGGGTAAATTAAACCACAATTCCTAGCGTTTGCTGATTTTTCATGGTGACTCATTAGTTTTGATATGTTTTGATATTCAAAACGGTATTGTTATGCCATACATACCAGGTTGGTGCTTGATAGTCAGCATCGTTGATTCTTCCGCAACGGTGCAGGCTCAAGTGGTGCGGCTGATGAAGGAGCGCCAGTGGTCACGGAAAGAGGTCCCTTGCACACCTCCTGAAAGCTTGTTATTAACTATACGGATGGTATATGATGCTTGGTAGTGTTGCAGCTGCGGCATGCAACATATTTATCAAACACAATGTAGGGGGTTAACCAGATTTCTGTCATTCGGATTTTGTAGGTTTTTACTATTCACAATATATCACCAGCAAAGGTAGGGGATCCATATGAATCACTTTTTGGAAGCTTGGTTAGATTCCAATGATTCATAAAGAACATGCAGTTTATCAGATCGACCAGAAAATGCGGGAAAACTAGATCTCAGCCAAACAAAACTGGTTGATGGCTTCCGACATATGCAGACTAAGACAATGATTATATACCCTCCAGTAAACTAACATATATATATATACATGTATATGTACAGAATGGTATGTATATATACATATACATATTTTTATATATATATATACATACGAAAATTGCCCATTGATGGATGATTTAACGTACCTGTTAAGAATGAGGATGTTCCATACCCATGTTAGTTTACTGGAGGGAAATCCAATTGAACAATATGTTTGTCACGGGGTGAAACCAAGCAGTTTATTTTACTGGAGTAAAGCAACTTGTTATTCTTAACATTGCTTTGCCGTGGAGTCCGAGAAGAAGATTTCAGGTGATTGTGCTGTATTTTATATATTACATTTTGATACATGTCACTAGATAAAGATACAGAGAGAAACAAACAGAACATGGTTTGATATTCTGGTTTCTCTGGGTCGTTCCCATTGGTGTTCTGATCCCAGGATCACAGACTAGAGTCCTCTGATCGACTCTGATAGAATAAGTGATCAGTGGGACTATTTTCTATGTATTCAATCTTCAGTATGTCATTACCTCCCTAAACTTGAAAATGTTGGCTCTCTCTCTCTCTCTACTTTCCATCAGCCAGGCCTGTCAGTACATTGATGAAGGCGGTCTCGATATGGAGCAAATGCAGGCTAGATGGTTGGTGAATCCTTCCAGAAACTCCCTGGATATCCATGCATAAATATTGGGGTTTGAAATTGCTCTCAAGAACCATGATTGTATCATACCTCTGGTTGGTGATGTTACATATTGTGTTATTTCATGTTATTTCACCCCAAAATTATTGTACTACTTTGGACTTGCTTCGCCTCGGCCTTGATGAGGGGTATGCAGACTTCATTACCGATGGGGGACCACCCTATACCGATACCTTTGTTTTGCATAAGTCTCCTCACAGTCAAACGCAGAATCCAAAAACTGCTGATAGGGGACGACCCCAATGGGGCGGGCATCAAAATGAACAAGTTATTTTGCCCGCCATTCGTATATTTCCCTATGTTTTTTTGTTGATGTTCCCACTAGCCTAGCAAGGGATGGATGGTTCAACCACTGATCGTCGCCTCGTCCACCTCAGGCTGAGATGAATTCGCCCATGGACGATGCCTTTGAAAAACTGAAGCAGCAGGGCCCTCCGCAGTGGTTTGTGGAAGCCATGACGTGGCCCTAACCTGCTTGGGGCGCCATTGAGCCTGGGGAGATGCAAGTCATTAAAAAGTCATGGAAGACGAAGGTACGAAGGTTTTGGTTTGTGGAAGATTGAATAATCCAGCAGTTCTTGTGATGGTCAGTGGTTCTACTTCAGCAAGGAGATTCAATATATTCGTAGTTTTGGAAGTACGCTGCTATATGTCCTATCTCGTTTTTTTTGGTGACTGCTCCAAATCCTCCGACAGGAAAGGGGATACTTGGATATAGAATATTGATTAACATTGTGTATATGCCAATAATAAAGTACATATTTGTGTATGTATTGTGTGATCCATGAACTATATGTCTAAGAATGTATCTAAAAATACATATACATATACAATCATATACAATCATGTACAATAATATACAATCATATACAATCATATACAATCATATGCGATCATATACAATCATATACAATCATATACAATAATATACAATAATATACAATCATATACAATCAAATACAATCATATACAATCATATACATATAATTATACATATATACATGTATACATATTTACATTTATACATATATACATATATATATATGTATACATATACAATGTTATACAATGATATACAATTATATACAATTATATACAATTATATATACATACATGTACATATTCATATATATATATATATATACATATACATTTATACATAGATACATATTTACATACATACATATATACATTTACATATATACATATATACATATATACATATATACATATATACATATACAAATATATTTGCATATACATATATATATATACATACATATATATATATACACATACATTTATTTATTTACATGTATATATATACATATATATATGTGTACATATACATATATATATATATATATATTTACATATGTACATATGCACATATATATTTGTATGTATATATATATGCGTATATATATATATATATGTGTTAATATATGTATTACATGTATATTTATATGATTAATGTAAATATATATATATATATTATGTATACATATGTAGTGTATATATGTACATATATATTTATATATATATATTGATTTAAATGTGTATATATGCATATGTAAAAAATCAATATGTATATAGATTTATGTACATGTATATGCTAGCGGGTGGAAAACCGCGCGTGTAGTCGTGCTACTTTTTCAATATGGGGGTTGGGTGGGGTGGGGTGGGATATCAACGTTCATGTGCCTTGCGTACACACGTGGATGCTTCGCTGCTACGTCAGTGGTTAGGGGTTGGGTGGGGTGGGGTGGGATATTAAGGTTCATGTGCCTTGCGTACACACGTGGATGCTTCGCTGCTGCTACGTCAGTGGTTAGGGGTTGTGTGTGGTGGGGTGGGATATTAGCGTTGATGTGCCTTGCGTGCACACGCTGCTGCTACGTCATTGGTTGGGGTTTGGGTGGGGTTGGGTAATAACGTTCATGTGACTTGCTCACACACGTGATGCTACGCTGCTGCTACGTCATTGGTTGGGATTTGGGTGGGGTTGCTTTTACCCTTTTTGAAACATGCGAATAAATATGTATTATATATATATGATTTTACTTTCTTTGTCACATGCGGTTACAACCCTTAGATGTGAATATTACGTGTCTCAGATTCACAATACGTTGAGATGTACATTGCTTCTGCACACCGGTAGCATCGACGGTATGTGGAAATTGTCCAATGGTGCAGTGCCAACCTCTTGGAGCACACGTAAAAGATGGTGCTGTGAACCCTCAGTTGCTTCAAGGAATTGGGATTTGGCAATGGCGATGGCACCATGGAAATTGCACATACTTTCTCAGTCTCACCGGCCACGCTCTGAGCAAACCATTGGAGAAGTAAGACGCCCAAAGAACAGGGAAACAGCGACCACCCCGCCAGCAGCACAAAACCCTGTAAATACCACGACATTCCTTCAAACTCATCGAATTTTCCCCGGGAAAATTTAAGGTAATGTTTTTCATAAAATGTGCATGGCGCCACAGCGCCAGCAGAGTTTGTTTTCAAAAAGTGCTTAACCGCTAGCGCGGTTTCCCACCCGCCGGGATGTATATGTATATGTATATGTATATATATATATGTTATGTATATATATATATATATATATACATATATATATATATGTATATATACGTGTATATATATATATATTTATACATATATATGTATATATAAATATATATGTATATATAAATATGTGTGCATATATATATATGTATATGTATATATATATATATGTATGGTCTCGTGTTCCGTGGGTCAAAAATCAGCGACTTGGCCAGGAATGCTCAAGAGAAGGCAAAGCAGGAAGCAGAAGGCCCTGAGAACTCCGGGCAGAAAACATCCAAGCTAATGTAATGATGGTTACCCTCCGGTAAACTAAAATGGCTATTGGAAATTGCTAATTTATAGTTGATTTACCTACTAAAAGTGCTGATTTTCCATAGTTATGTTAGTTCACCAGAGGCTAATAATGGTAAAAGTTGATGGAGGGTTTGAGCTGGGATCATTTAACCGGAGGGTATACAGCGATTGGAATCATCAAACATGGAGATTTTAGGGTAATCCAACAGTGGGAAAGACCGCACTGTTTTTTTGTTTGGGGGGACAACAGGGTGTTATTTTGGGCCAAAGCCATTGTCGTAAAATCCTGGGACGACAGCTGACCTTGCCAGTTTAACGGTATGAAAAACATCCCTTGTGTTGGGTACCAACGTTTGACTTACCTATATACAAGTATAAAATATATATATATATAGTTGCTGCTTCTGGTGCCATTGAGTGGATTGGTTGGTCGTTGTTTTGTCAATCAAATCAGCAACCTGCAAATTGTTTCAACGACGGTAGCATCGCTTGCATTTAGCAAATATATATATATATATATAAATTTGTAATATAATATAATAAAATATTATATAATATAATAGAATAGAATATAATCTAATATAATATAACATAGTATAATATAATATAATATTATTGAATATAATATGTTATAAATAATATATGAAATAAAATATTTAAAATTTAATATACTATATTTAACTTAATATATATAATATAATTTAAAAAATAATATATTATAGTTAATAATAATAATAATGATTTGATATAATATAGTATAATTTAAACTATTATACAATATAAGAGTATAGATAAGATAATATTTTTTAATATATATGATATTGTATAATATAATAGCATATAATTTAATATTAAATGTGATATTTATAATATATGTAATATTTAATATATATAATATATAATATATTTATTTTGATATTTCATATATAAAATATATAATTTAAATAATATATTTAATATATATAATATATAATATATATAATATTCAATATATAATATATATAATAAATTAATAATATATATATAATAATAATGTATATATATAATATAAATAATATATATAATATAACATATATAATATATTTTTTATAATATATTTCATTTATTATATATACATATAATATTTAAAATTACATAATATATTTAATATAGAATATATTATATATATATACTATATTTAATATATATATATAATAGATATTTTTTTTTAATATATATTATTTCAATATATAACATTTTATTTAATATATATATATAACATTTAATTTTATTTTTTTTAATATATAAAATTTCATTTTATTTTTCAATTAATATACAATATAATATATATGTTTTAAAATTATATAATATATATATATATATATATCAAAGATATGTAAGATATTTAATATACTATATCAAGAGATAATGTATTTTAATATAGCATAATTTAATATTTTATAATATAAAATAATGTAATATAATTGAACTTAATACATTATAATATATATATTATGTTTTTTTTTATATATATCTTATATTATATTTGTTATGTATTGTATATTATACGTTATTTAGTCTATATTATATTATATATATATTATTTTATTATATATTATTTATTATTTTTTTATTATATATTACTATATATTATTTATTATTATATATTATGTATCATATATCTATGTGTATCTATATATATATGTATACATGACATGGATCACAACAATGCTTTGATTTGTCTTTGTGACCATGCCATGACTGCAAGCTGGTCCAGGTGAAACTTCGAAGGAAACTCCAGCAGTTGAAAATTGATTTCTGTGTCATGTGCGGAAGCTGGACATTTGGACGCGTTTTGAGGCAGAGGCCAAGGGGTGTAGTATACATGGTAAGTAGTCATAGCAAAATCAGGGAAAGTGGTTCTTTTATGGGTCCCAGTACATTCCATCCTTCCATTCTTCCAGCATGCTGTTATCCGAATTCATCAGAATTGGGCCCCAAGACTGCAGAGCCCTGAGCTAAGCATGCCCCAGCCCAGACGTCCATTGCGTGATGTTTTCCCATGGCTGGCCATGCAGAAGGATAGCATTCAGCTGTGCAGCGAATTCAGTGCTGCTGTGCATGACCAGTTTGTCCAATGTCTCACTCATGCATGCTGTAATGGGCCTTTCTCCCAGTATGCTCCAGCCTCTGTTCTCATTGTAGCCCCTATGCATCTTCAGACTTCATCTATGGTATGCTTTCCAAACTGTCTCCCAGACAAACTAAGCCAAGCGCAAATCAGGTATGCATTTGCAAAACGAGCATTTAGACCGGTATTCAGCCTGAGTATATGATGGTTCACTCCATTCTGAACTGGGATTGTGCCCCTTACATCAAAAAGCAGAAAAGGCATGTTTGAAGAGGCGCCGGCGCAACCTATGTGAGAAGGGGTTGATGGTTACGTTGCCGGTTTTTGTGGGGACGGGATGACGCAACCAGTAGGCTCGGGGATGGCATCTCACAACGGGCGCTGGTGGGTGAAGTCGGTAAGAAGTTGGATGAAGTTGATACATATTGACATGCGTGTTGAATGTGGGATATATAAATAATATATATATAATATATATATATATTTATAATATATGTAACTTTATACCCACGGAGAGGCAAGGGATTCCCTTGGCGATCCGGTTTCACAGATTGCCTGCAGGAATCTCGGGGACATAGACACGAAACCAACATTGACATACATTGACCAACCATCCCTGCAGGTTGCTTTACGGCTCGAAGAATACAGATTGAGCACAGTTGAGGTTTGAACTACGATATTTTGCAAAATGTCGTCTTAGCCGTAGCATTGAGCTGTAGAGTTTTTGGAGACCGGCTATCACCATTACCAACCCCCCCAACTAACATAGACCCTGCCAAATAGATGGCTTGAAGATTACTGTCCACTGCACTGTCCACTAACAATGAGCTATGTTCAGGGTCTATATATGAATTTACTTGAGGGCAATATGTGTATCTTGGATTTGCCATGTTTTGAGATAGTTTTAGCATGTCTTGAGACAAGTTGTTGCTTTGTTTCTAAGGTGAAAATGGGATTTGGGAGATGAACCAGAGTGAAGTTGAGTGAAATTCCCCATCAATCGGCCTTAAAATATAGAGGAAACACATCGAACTAAATGGGAAAAATTCAGCAAACCATGTTTGATTACCAGAAGGGAGTTTTGATGATCCTTTAAACGTTCCAAACAAAGCAAACGAACACATATGAACACTATGTATATAGAATCAACTAGCTCAGCGCTTCGTTTGCCGGTCTTTACCAATATTGTAACTTGGCAGCTTTTCAGGTCAGCCCTGTGTCATGACGGTGTGATGGAAGTGCTTTATTCAATGATAAAATGGGTCAAATGAGGTACACCAATCCCAGTTTGACCACAAATGGGTTGCGTGGCATATAAATTATAACTAAATATAATAAAATCCTCCAAACGCGGAGGTTCTATTATTTGGTTTCCACATTGCAAACGAATATGGATGCAATATGATGCAATGATATGTATGGATGCAACGATATCGATGATTCAATCTTATATAGATTCTTACCGAAAAAGATACCCCTCAATAGGAGAGTACGTCCTGGAAATGACAAAATGACGAAATGATCGTTGAAAAGACACAACTGGAGTTGTCTGAAAATAGAGCTCCAAGTTCGATGGTCCATTTTCAGACCTAATGTGCTGTTCCGCTCGCTGATTCCGCTGATTCCGAAGTTTTCACTCCGAGGCCAGCCTTTTTGGCTCAGGCCGCAGCCATGTCTTTGGAAGATCGGTTCCATCCTTTGGCACCAGCGCATCCTCCTGCGGCTCCAGTGGCAGATAGCCTTTTGGTCCCCAGGTTGGACGATGCACTGGGGAATTTCCGTGTGACTTGCTCGAAACAGTCCCGAACTGGGGCGGGATACATCAACATATCCACTATTTAATGTCTGTGAGAAACCCGTAATTTTGTGGTGAGTGTGAGTAAAATCCAAATAATTATATCCAGTATATTTTATTGATCAAACTCGCCTTGGGGATCAGCGGGGACTGCTCGGGGGTCTCCAGTTTCGTCACCCTTTCCGATTCTTTATATGGATGCATGGTAGATATGCGTTATTGTCAAACCATGGTGTACTTTCTCAAACAATCAAAAAAGGATAAGGTCATGATAATCATCCCATTAATAGGGCGTGAATATACAATATCATTATGGGAATGATTGTGGGACGACCATAGCCCATTCATCCTATGTAACTTGACCCTAGCACGTATGACCGCGTCATTCCAGCTCAGCCTCGACCACTAGCGGGTTATCCACCAAGGGGTATGGAAAGCGAGAACGACGTCGGCGTGAACAGACACGGAAGCTGCGAGAGTTCTTGAAAAAGCATCGTTTCCCAGATGTGAAGCCAAGCGGAAGTTAGTTCATGGTCCCATCCCCCTTAGAAAAGCCAACAGCCTCCAGAGTCACCATGATGGTTTAATAGGGTATCCATAGAATGGTCTGTTTAATTTGAACGGGATGGGATTGCATAACATGGGATTAATTCATATGGTATTGAATCGAAATGGTCCAAAGATGTTGGAACTGCTTGTATCTTTCGATTTTGCTAGCTAGAACCCTGTAGAACGCGATGATTTACTAATTATAATCTTATGTTTTATAATTACTGTATATTATTATGTAATATGTATATATACATATACACATTATATACTTCATTATTCATTATACTTTCTCATCACACTACCATAGATATTTTTTCTGCATCCCTGTCATGTCCTTAGGAATGAGCCGCAGCAGTTCCACGTGACGTTCTGCATTCTTCCGCGACGGAAGGAGGAACTCTACCCGATTCACATGGCTGCCAGGCTTGGCGACTACGAGACGCCTGGCCTTTCGAAAGTTGGGAAACCATTGGACCATGGAATCAGCCGCATCAATCATGGGGGATGTGAAAACCATATTTAACATGGATTTAACCAACTAAAAAGGTGCTAGAATAGAAGTATAGTGAGTATACATATATATATACATATATATATATATACATATATTTATATATACATATGGATGCATTAAATGTTTGGAAACAAACTGGCCGACTTCTGTAGGTACTGCAAATTAGAATTACATAATTACATTACTCTATGAATCCAGAAGATATCCAAGGGCTGATCAGCAGTATCGAGAGATCTCCAGGTGAGCGGTAAATTATTCTTTTGCTTCCAACATAATGTGGTTAAAACAATAGTAGTCAACCACCCATTTGGGAATGGCTTATACCACCTATAAAAATCGTGATGACTGGGGGATGGTTTATGGCATTCTTTTAACCACATTATATCATTCTCCCATATTTCCCAATTCAAACAACCAGAGCAAGACCATTTAGTTGTCACCAGGTGTCACAACAGTCCTCCATTCATATCGAATGATGCATGATTCGCTTTTGAAAAAAAAACAGTTGTAATGTTTTTTGTCAATAGGACCTTTTATGTAATTCCACTGGTTCATCAACCAAATTCCCCATTTTGGGACAAAGGTTTAGGAGTTTTGGCCGGCGATGTTTTTCTCCATTGAGGATGTTGAGGCTTCTTCAAAAGGCTGGTGCAGATTCATCTCAAAAGACCTCTCTGGGCCGCAGCGCCCTGCAGTTGGTGGACCAGCAGACGGAGCAATTTGAACACATCAGCGCCTTAGTCGAAAACACAACATACATTTGGAGGTGTCCTGAGTCATGGGGCACCCCCGAATCATCCTTTTATATCCTTTTATTAGATCATTTTAGTATTGAAACCCATGGTGACTTGGGGATCACCCATTTTAAGAAACCACCATTTTTCTTTGGTTGAGATCGGGTCTGACGTTGGTTTTTAATGGTTGTTGAACAGATGTCCATGAATGACAATGAATGACAATGGCTTGTTTAAAGAGGAATTCTCGGATTTGTTGTGATGTGCTGATCTTTATCATCTCAAAATAAATGAGTCCAGTGCCGTTTTTGGGACTGGGACTGCAGATGATCTGGGGCGGCCTTGTCCAACTCCAAGGAACTGCGCTTTGTAAAAAGGGAACATTGTGTCAAAGTTTCAAAAACTGATTTCAGTTGTTTCTGAATGTAGAAATTATTTAAGGTTGTCCAGGCAGATGTGGATATGAAGAGGCAGTGGCACAAGAAAAAGTGCTGGGCTTTAGCAATGTCCAACTTACATCTTGATTAATGTATGGCCTCCAGACAAATACCTGGTCAGTTGCTGATGTTTCCTCCAACTGGAGATGCTAGCTATGCTTCCCACAGGTTGCCAACCAGCACTCTTGGTAGAGTTCAAAGTCTCTGCACAATGAACACCATTTTTCCCCTCTTCTAGTAGTAGACCCGGCAGTGGGGAGTCCCCATGCTCAATAGGTACATAACCTATACAACTATATAGGGCTTTTCATGGATTCTCCACTGCTTGCGATTGAGAGCCAAAGGGCAGGAACCATTCTACCCCTGCGAAATTTGGGATGTGGCGGATTTGTTCCGGGGTGATGGATACAAACACATATTAAACTTTGAAGATTTTGAAGCATCAATACAACATGAATTATAATCGTAACATTGAAGACAGAAGAACACATATTAATAGTATGTGATAGCAATAACATGTAATAATTGTAATGTTGTAATGGTGTCAATATCAATATCAATATGAATATGAATATCAATATCAATACAACAACAACAACAACAACAACACCAACACCAGCAACAACAACAAGAAGCAGCAACTTCAGCAACAACAACAACAACGAGAAGAAGCACAACCACAACCACCACAACCACAACAACCACAACCACAACAACAACAGCAACGACAACGACAACGACAAAAAACAACAATGACAACGACAACAGCATCAATAACAATGATTGCAAAATATTATTATGTGTTTTAATCTAATATGACTATGGATCAATACCTATACATACCATTTTTAGGGGGATGAACATCCATTTACCAGCTATTTTGATGTTCACCAGGGGGATAGGGTTTTGACCCATCCCCATATAATACAACATAACATAATTTAATATAGTATACTACAATATATTATATAGGTAATTATATAATGAACTATTTTTATTTACGATAGTTTGATATGATATATCATAATGTGATAGTGGTTAACACTCTATATATATATATATTTATGTATTTATTGTTGTAACTATATAATGATATTTAATGATAATAAAAATACAATACCATATATATATATGTAATATATAATAATATTTAATACCATATATTGATAAAGAAAACAATTTTGATAATACATAATAATTATAAATCATAATTATTATTTTAATATTTATATATAATAGTGATTTAAATACATCTAATACATAATGTATATCTAAATGAATTTGGCCAGTTCTTACCTACACTGCAACAGATGTAACAGATCTCCCCGGATTTTTAGTGTTGTTGTGCTAGATCCTGGATTTCAGGGACTAGTCACCGATCTCATTTGCCAGGTTTGTTGCTGAATGGCCAGCTTATGCCTGCTCCAGCTCGAATGCTTAAATCTTTGAGTGCATCAGATGACAGCATCAGCAGCTGATCGCAGTTGCTCTCTTTGCCTTCTCATCTCCACCGCCATTTGACACGGCCGAAACCTTGAGGGTATGCTAACGCATTTTCCACTTGGGCAGAGTCCACCACTTTGCAAAAGAAATGGGTCTCATCAGCAAGTTACTAGCTGTTCCATGACTTGCTCAGTAGCGCAATACACCCCTCGCTCACTGGGTTTACAACTCCACTAAATAGCCACTTCCTTCCGAAGCTGCTACTTGCTCCCTGCAGCCAAGTCAGCGAACAATTCATTGATCTTTCACATGTCAACAATTCAAATGAGTAATTCAGGTTTTATTCATTCACTTACTTATTGAATTCAGTCACTCACTTTTTTCCTTTGATTCAGTCAGTCAATCAATCAATTACGTAGTTAATAATTCAGGCACTCAGCTGTTTACCCAGTCAGGGTCAAACAGCTTGCCAGGCAGTCGCTGAGTCAGTTGGTCAATCAGTCATTTCGTGAATCCTTCATTGATTCAACCATCCACTCACTCAGAAATTAACTCACCTCTTGGCATCGATGCCTCAGACAATCGGTGAGTCATTCAGTCGCACCGTTATTCACTCATTCAGTTGTGTATTCAATCCTTCTCTTCATTATTCAATCGCTCAACTATGTGTATGTGTGCGTGTGCGTGTGCAACCTGATACAACAAACAAGATTGCAGGGCGGCTGGTTGTCTATGTTATGCAAGTATCAGCCCAACGAAGAGGCTTGCATGTGACACTGATATCCCTGGAGAACCGTACCTGCGTTTTGGGCTAAACCAAAAACCCAGCAAGCGGAATTTCAACTTTCATTCGGCAGGTATTAATATAAATACAAGTTTGAACTGCTCTCTCGTTGCTTCGATTTTGAGATGTCAACCTGGGTCATCGACTTGCTGAACAACAGAACGTAAGAACTTAAGAAACCTCAAGGGGAGGACAAGGTCTGTCAAGAGCACCCTCACATCCCAATCCCCAGCGTGCCTTTGTCTGTTTCAGCAACTTTCGTGTTTTTGGCACTTCACTTTGTACAGTAGCATGTCATAGTAATAGTGTGCCGGAATTTTCCCGGCACTGCCGCAATCTACCAGTGTTTTCGCCATGTGCCAGCGATTGCTTCTTTTGCTCGGTGGATGGAAAGCCATGGAAAGCCCATGACCCAATGCCTTTGTCTGTCTTTAGACACAGCAAAGCACCGCTGAATGGATTGATTCAGCATAACAGTTTCAAAGTACGTGTTTATTTAATGATCTGAACTTTTATTGACTCTTGAATCGCATATACGTGGCCAGTGGGCACCTAAGTTGTCCACGAATTTGCGGACCTAAACTCCTTGGTTTTGAAACAAAAGCAATCAGCAGACTATGAACTGGTGGATCTTGAGGGTCCGCAAATTTTGAACATATCCCACGGTTCGAATTCTGCGAGTTCACTGAGCAGATTTTCCCATGCGCAGGCCAATTTCGCGGCTGCGAAGCCCAGCCACCTTCCGGTACCTTTATTGATAGCCCTTGAGGGTATGACAATGAGTCGAACCCTTGAAGAAAAACATTGGTTTTCGAATGTTTTCGATACAAGTCCTAAACATTCATGAACTGTTTGATGTTTGTTCGTGCAAACATCCATAGCCTTTGTATATATATATATACATATATGCAAAGGACTCTTGCATCCTTTTGCCACAAGCCTTCGAGTGATTTAAAACCGCACTTGTATGCCTTCCGATGGTCTCGTGGAATCTTTGATTCAACTCACCCCTTTGGAAGTGCGTTTTCTTTTCGAACACCATGCACCGGCTGATACCCATGTTGGGCTAGACTTTGGTTTGTTTATGTTTGTTCGTTTCATGTATTACGTCACTTGTGCATGGAAAATACATTGATGTGTAGCATCCTAATGTCTGAAGATATCGAAGATGTGTGATGGAACATGATTCAAATGATGGAACCATTTGTGTTAGGTTTGTGGAATGGATGGCAATGGCCTGTGCTTCTCTGGTTTCGACCTATGATTTCACAGAGGCGACAGAGCCGACAAGTTGCACCCGTCCAGAGCAACTTCATGGTCAAGACTGACGCTGTTCTTTAAGGCACGTGTATCACATAAGATGTGAATTACACTCTATGTGTATCTATTTAGTAACTTATACTTGTCTATCTATAAATGGTGTGTGTTCTGATAGATATGTGATATAACTGATTTAGACATTATATGCTGTAAAAGATATTTGCCCGCAGATGTTTGTCAGCCATTCTATGTAATGAGGTTTATTTCCAGGTATGTCCGTACGCCATGCCCATGATACGTTACATGTGATGGCTCGTGCGAAGATGTTCTGGACACAGGCCTGGAATAGATGTTGAATCCAAGTGAAGCTTGTTCAAACATTTGAAACAGAAGCCCAGCCCAAAAGAAAAGTAAGCGGCCGTGTGCCCTGGATTCTGATGACACGCAAGTGCACTGAATTGTTGCACAGCAATTAATATGCTGTCAGCTGTGGTTTGGTTGTCCATAAAAATGCATTGACCCCTGTCTCAGTCAATGCATCCTTTACATTTATTGGGGTTGTTGGGCTGCATGTCAAGTTGGATGATGTGAATTGCACATTCACGTGAATTGCACATTCACGTGAATTGGCATTCCCCATAATTCCCCCAATCTCCCACCAAAAAACGATTTTCTAGTCACGGCCACCCAGCATCAGGACTCTGTTTGAACAGGTCTTGGTGATTTGTTCTGTGAATATCTGTGAATTCATATTGCATCGACCCTAGAATAGGGGTATGTATAAAAATATAAATGGATATAAATGGCTTTGTTCTTAAAAAGTGGGATATACCCCAAGTTATGGCCATTGAAATGCCCAAAAACAGCATCTATCAAGACCAAACAAGAATGGGTCAAATTTCATGGCTTTAACCTTCTTTAACCTTGATTTTTTTTCATTTTTCACCCTTTTCTGAGGCGGTTTCCGGCACATGGCCAGGTCTGTGAACGGTTTATGTGGCTTCTACCGGAAGCCTCCCGTGGGCCAACGCGGTGATGGATTTAGTTTTGCAGTAGATATACTATATTAATCTATATATGTTTTTTTATTGTATCATATTATGTTTTAGATTATTATAATATATATATATATTATAATTTTATTGTACTAAAATTATATCATATAGTATATGAATGCAGATGTAGTAAATTTTGCATTGCAAGCTTGGATTAGTCCTGGCCGGGGGTCAAGTTCTCGGGAGTCATCCCCGGCCTTATTTCAGCCAGATATGTTCACTGTATGACGGCAGTGCATTTCTGCCATTCAGCATTAACACAGCCATTTCGTGGGGATTCAAAGATTTCACGCCCACCAAAGGCCCTGACTTTGGGCATCTGGCCGATTGAGCATTTGACAGCGGCATGAAATGTGTGCGATGCGCGATGCTTTGTGCAAGTCCAGGTGGCAGGATGTGTTCAAATTTGCGAAACATGGAGTTGCCATCGGGCTTTTTAAAAAGGGGAAGTGAATGGATGATAATGGACTTAATTTTTTAATCTGTTTTATCCGCCCGGAAGTGGTACAAATCCTATCAAATCCTACTTTCCCTTGACAAGATTTCAAAAGTCCGTTATAGCAATTTGCCCAGGCACTCAAAGTTGTTCCAGTGAAGCAGTCAAGCAACTCCTCAAAAGTGCTGGCCTGGCTACATCTGGCTACCGGAGTTCAGGTTCCAGGCAACGCAGGATCAACAGTGCAGCTTGAAGTGGATTCAGATTTGTCAATCGAAGCAACAAACTACCTTTGTTGATGTTTCATGAAGTGTGTTTCTGCAGATGCTGACTACATCTTTTTGACATGTGGACAGAACTCAATACCTGAAACGGACAATTCTTGACTGTTGAAGTTTGTTCCAATACTTGGCAGAAAATCTTCAGCGTTATATGAATATGCCTAGCAACTCTCTTGAATTGTGATCGCTTGCCATGGGTTGGTTGGCACGGCTGATCTCTGACTTGAGTTTGCAGGTGGGTCTTTGAAGAAGCCCAGATTAACGTGTTTGAAAATCCGGAATTGAAGGGAAACTTGACATGAAACCACCATATCTGATGAACAAAAACTACCGGTTTTCTGCACATGTTCCCTTGGACCAATCCAGTGGAAAAATGCTCCTCTCATTCCATGATGAATCGGAGTGGTGTGTGCCATTTTGTATTTTTTTTGCAGCATCAGGTGGTCTGGGGCTCGGTAGTTTTGATGCCAGACATTCACAGAAGTTTGTGGTTTTTTCCCCTTCCAGGGCCATGGATTCTTACAGTTGCTAAGATCAAACCATTGATTTGACAGGTGACATTTCTACGATTCTGACTGCAGACTTCTGTATCTTGATCAGCCAGTTCAAGTGACCCATCTCCAACCATGTTTAGCATACCCCCAGTATCCCCCAGTGAAAACCTCCCTGCTTGAGGTGAACTCAATATGGTGAGTGGAAGGTTATGGCAATGGGACGTGTTTGATCGTTTCCAGATTTTTTCAACTTGGAGGACCATCCCGCGAATCGTAAGTAGTAACCCTAGTGAGGTTGTCCCACAAGTGGGATTATCCCATTGTAACTGGCTTTTACCAGGGTGAGAGAGAGTCGCCCCAGGTCTTCCCGACTGGCCCTCGTTTCAGCCGACCAGGTCGCCAAGACACCCAAAAGCGGCCTGAACCGACTTCACGTCGAGGAGCTGCCGGGTCGTCTCGGGCATCCATTGAAGATGACCAGGAAAAACCCGGGTATACTCTCCCAGTCATAATATGGTACTTATATAAGTGGTACCCCCCAATTGAACAGCCTAGGGGTTTATTAATCCAGGGTTGAAACTTATGGGTTTGTCTGAAAAATAGTGATACCCGGAAATAACTACTAGCATCTCAAAAGGGAAAATAAGGTTTTGCACCATGGCATTTTGATGCATTTTGGGGATGCCCTCAGTATATGGAAATATGAAATATGGTGAAAGATGGAGAACTGCGAGAAATATGTGTCACAAGGTTGCCGCCCACAGTACTGTACTCCAAAGATCCATTGGCATACAACAAACAACAGCGAACATTGTTTATTGCCCACTCCGGGTGAGGGTCTCTAGATTTTCTTCAAAGGTGCAACTCCTTCGTCCTTCTCCTTCTCCACCTCCTCCTCCTCCTCCTCCGCCTCTTTGTTGTCTTCATCCCCCCTAGCTCCAGATGCAGTGGGTCACGCCTGGACCCGAATACCATATCGCTAGCCCAGGAGGCTGTGGAATGCCAGATAGAATGTCTGAATATACCTGACCCATACCTGACCCCTACCTGAGGGGCAAGAATTATTGCTCGAGGTGAGTATTTGCTCGTTATGGCCGATTGGTAAGTAACTGCTTGTGTTTGCACGTTCCCATCTCCTTTTGTACGTTGACCTTTCACTGCAGCCATCTATGAATTCAACTACCGCAGTACTGGAATGTTTTCTTAATGTCAGCTCTTTCCTTGTCTACGGGTAGAAACCCAACTCACTACGCCAAATGCACAATATATGTTGTGCGAAAATGTGTCAGAAGCTGACTGTCAAACACCTGTATTAAAAATTACCAGTAGTACCGCACAAGGCGGTGGCGGAAGTTTCAAAAATAGAAAACCTATAGGAGAGGTTGGTTGTTGTGAATCACGAATGGCAGAGCGAATCCACTGATGGACCGAAAGGTGGTTGAGGCCTCCTCTCTTTCTCTCTCTTTCTCTCTCTTTCTCTGATCGTCTACCTACCTACCTACCTACCTACCGATCTATCGATCGATCTATCTATCTATCTTTCTTTCTTTCTATATATATATATACATACCTCTCTCTCTCTCTCATCTGTCTATCCAACTAACTATCTATCTATCTATCTATCTAACTATCTATCTACCTACCTACCTATCTATCTATCTATCTATCTATCTATCTATCTATCTATCTATCCATCCATCCATCCATCCATCCATCCATCCATCCACCTATCTTTCTATCCATCTATCTATCTATCTAGCTAGCTATCTATCTACCTATGTATCTATCTCATCTGTCTATCTAACTATGTATCTTTCTATCTACCTATCCATCAAGCTATCTATCTATCCACCGATCTATCTACCTATCGACCTATCTACCTATCTATCTATCTATCTACCTATCTATCTTTCTATCTATCTATCTATCTATCTATCGGATCTATCTATCTATCTATCTATCTGTCTGTCTATCTATCTATCTATCTATCTATCTATCTATCTATCTATCTACTATCTATCTATCTATCTATCTATCTATCTATCTATCTATCTATCTATCTATCTATCTATCTATCTATCTATCTATCTATCTATCTATCTATCTATCTATCTACTATCTATCTATCTATCTATCTATCTATCTATCTATCTATCTGCAAGCTTGAAAATGAAGCTATTCTGCGAGACGCCCTCAGGTTTTGAAAACTTGACAACATCAAAAACGCAGCAATTCTGCGAGACTTCCTCAATGTTTGAAGTTGGCAACGTCAAAAACGAAGCAATTCTGCGAGACATCTTCAATTTTTGAACTTGACAACGTCAGAAACGAAGCAATTCTGCGACACTTCCTCATTTTTCGAAGTTGACAACATCAAAAACGAAGCAATTCCGCGAGACCTCCTTCAAAAATGGAAGAGCTGTTAGGAGGTGAGGGCGCTGATTTGCTGAGAGGGGTTGCATTTTGGAGCATCAGATCTTCAGGTTTGCTGAGATGATTTTGCGTGACAGGTGCAGCACTTCGTATGACCTCGCATCACTTTTTCGTGGCAGGCGCAGTACTTTAGACAGGTGGAGTGGAAAAATCGCAAAACGCATTGGTACGAGGCCGTCAGCTCTGCACTCAACTTTCCATATTCGAAGTCTCGCAGAATTGCTTTGTTTTTGATGTTGTCAACTTCGAAAAATGAAGAAGTCTCAAAAAATTGTTTCGTTTTGGATGGTGTCAAGTTCCAAAATTGAGGAAGTCTCGCAGAATTGTTTCGTTTTGGATGGTGTCAAGTTCAAAAATTGAGAAAGTGTCGCAAAAATAGCTCCGTTTTCAAGCTTGCAGACAGACAGACAGACAGACAGATAGGTAGGTAGGTAGATAGATAGATAGATTAGGTAGATAGACAGACAACTACAACAACTTACAACTACAACGACAACGGCAACGACAACTACAACTACATAGATAGATAGATAGTTAGATAGATAGATTGATAGTTCGGTAGATCGATAGATCGATAGATCGATAGATCGATAGATCGATAGGTCGATAGATCGATAGATCGATAGATCGATAGATCGATCAATAGATCGTCAGATCGATAGATCGATAGAATATATAGATAGATAGGTAGATAGATAGATAAATAGGTAGATAGGTTAGTTGGTTGGTTGGTTAGTTTAGTTAGTTAGTTAGTTAGTTAGTTAGTTAGTTAGTTAGTTAGTTCGTTAGTTAGTTAGTTAGTTAGTTAGTTAGTTAGTTAGTTAGTTAGTTAGTTAGTTAGTTAGTTAGTTAGTTAGTTAGTTAGTTAGTTAGTTAGTTAGTTAGTTAGTTAGTTAGTTAGTTAGTTAGTTAGTTAGTTAGTTAGTTAGTTAGTTAGCTAGTTAGCTAGTTAGCTAGTTAGCTAGTTAGCTAGTTAGCTAGTTAGCTAGTTAGCTAGTTAGCTAGTTAGCTAGTTAGCTAGTTAGTTAGTTAGTTAGTTAGTTAGTTAGTTAGTTAGTTAGTTAGTTAGTTTAGTTAGTTTAGTTAGTTTAGTTAGTTTAGTTAGTTAGTTAGTTAGTTAGTTAGTTAGTTAGTTAATTAGTTAGTTGTTAGTTGTTAGTTGGTTAGTTGGTTAGTTAGTTTGTTTGTTTGTTTGTTTGTTTGTGAATTCGTTAGTTAGTTAGTTGGTTGGTTGGTTAGCTAGCTAGTTAGCTAGTTAGCTAGTTAGCTAGTTAGCTAGTTAGCTAGTTAGCTAGTTAGCTAGTTAGCTAGTTAGCTAGTTAGCTAGTTAGCTAGTTAGCTAGTTAGTTAGTTAGTTTAGTTAGTTAGTTTAGTTAGTCAGTCAGTTAGTTAGTTAGTTAGTTCGTGATTTAGTTAGTTAGTTTGTTAGTTTTGTTTAGTTTAGCTTAGTTTAGTTTAGTTTAGTTTAGTTAGTTAGATATGTAGATAGATAGATACACAACTACAACTACACTACTACTACTACAATTCAAATAAACTAAACAAACTATGCTACATTACACTACAGTAACTACACTACACTACACTGATTACATCTAACTAAATTACTAAACTACACTAATTACATCTAATTTCACTACACTACACTAATTACACTACACCAACTACTACTACTACTACTACTACTACTACTACTACTACTACTACTACTACTACTACTACTACTACTACCACAGCTACAACTACAATTACAACTACACCACATTACACTACACTGCGCTAATTACACTGCAGCACACTGCAGCTACAAATGCACATGCGACTACAACTACATTAAATTGCACAACGCTACGCTACACTAATTACATTACACAGCAACTACAACAACAACTGCAACTACCACTAAATTGCACTACACGACACTACACTAATTGCACTACACTACACTACAACTACAACCACGCTACCTTACGCTTCACTAGACTACACTACACTATACCAAACTACAGTACACAACACTACAGTACACTACAATACGCTATACTAATTACACCACACCATAACTACAACTGCAACTGCAACTACAACTACACTACATTAATTACACGGCATTACAACTACAACTCCACTACACTACACTACAACTACGACTACAACTACAGCTGCACTACACCACACTACATCCAGCATTTGTGGTGAGGTGACCACTGCAAACATTGCAACCACTCCAAAAACACAACTCCAACCACCTGTCGGTCCATCAATGGATTGGCTCTGCCTTCCGTGAGTCACAACAACCAACCTCTCCTGTAGGTTTCCTATTTTTGAAACTGGTATATATATATATATGTCGTATATAGTTGTGTATGTAATAATACAACATGTGCTTCATGTTGTTTATCAACAGATATGGGAAACCACGGTTTCACCTAAGAACTTGGGGTATGTAATATGTGACAGTTTGCCTTTTTTCGTAGTGTCTACAGAGATCGTCAGTCAAACTATTTCAAGGACCTTACTTTAAGTTTTCCAAAACACACCGACCATGGCCATAGATCTGGTTTGGGATTTTTTGCTGCATCAGGACATCGCACCATGCATCTTGTTTGAATGGATCCAGATTGCTGGGCGCTTGCTGATCCCCAAGTGACAAAAAGACTGCTGAACCCATCAAGATTGGCAAACGTCGAATTGGACGCCCTAGACAGCATTGGTTGTTCAGGTCAAACGAACTCACGCACAACTGAATAAACCACACAGACATGGGGACCCTTTTTAAAATGGTAACATTCTAAAGGCAACGCAAAGGATAGCATGAGATCATGCCAAGCGCAGAACCTTGTTGAATTGCAAATGTTTGCGACGGGATACCTGGCAAAAAAAAACAATGATTCTCCTCTTGAGCATGGTGGCTCAACCAATAACCAGATGAAGTTTGATGGTCCCAACGTTGACCGATCCCCAAATGTCATCCTCGTTAAATCTGAGGTCTGCCGGCAATGAAAAGGAGAGCAAATGCAGGGACTCTCAGCAGGTTGTGGGATATTCAACGGTCCACGCCTTCAGTCAAGGTCAATGTCTTGCTAGTGGGGTTTAGTACCAGGTTGAATCCCGGAAGCCTCATAAACCAAGTTCATTTTGCACCCTGTCAATGGCAGCCCAATAAGTTATATAGTTTCAATCTGGAATAATTTTTAGTCACGGACACATGACCCCTCGAATGGCACAACTGGGCAAGATGTCATTTAATAAGGTGTGAGGATAAATTCCAGTTGACACATATTGACACTATCTAGAGACACTGATGGTCTAGACTCTAGACATTAGCAAATGCACTTGTACCGCCAGACACTGTTCGTCATGGCTACAGGTGGATGGCAGCTACCCCATTTGATCTTTTGTTTTTGTTGGACTTAGATTGTATACTAGATCCGATAGTTCTAATATCCAACATAATCCCATCCGTTTGATATTAAATACTAGGGCCTAGACCCTCTGGTTTAGTATTGCATCTATTCATCTATGTATTGGAGTCACGGTCAGTAGGGTGGTATTCAATTAGGCGGAAATCCCACATTGGCTCTGTGTGCAACGATCAAAAATTGGGATAGCCAATAGCCCTCATATGGCCATCAAGTAATGGGTAACATGATGATAAACCATCAAGTCTATGTGGTTGTTCAAGTATGGGGATAGATAGCTTTTAATAAAATATGTGTAAATACTTCCATAGTGGGCCCCCTAGTTATAAGTGGGTTTATAATCCCATCTAACAGAGGTGTCTCCGCAATATACCCGAGTTACTGTAGTGTAGTTATAAACCAACTTAGCTATCTTGGGGGATTCACATTACATCAAATTTGGATTGACCAAAAAAGTTTCAGGTACCAAAGCCACGTGCCCAGTCCCAGGCCATGTCTTTCCTGGCAGCGCGAGCTGGGCACCGGAAGGGAGAGCTGATGCTTGGGTCCAAAACACGCGGGATTCCGCTGTGAAAAAATGGTGACTTAACATGAATTTAACCATCAACCTATGTCTGGAGAATGTAGACGTCACTGGAATGATGGTTCATACAGTGATACTTGTTTATACATGCACTAGTTATGTTCAATATTATATATATATATATTCATATGATGTATACGGTGCTATCGTCTAACACGTCAGCTTAGTGAATTCCATGGGTATGTCGTTCCATGGCGCCGATGAAACGATCCAGCACTGGAATGGCCTGGGACTTTTAATGGGGATGATCTTCCATAGATGTGGATGTTCATTGAAACCAATACCTGAAAAATGCGGATTCAACAATCAGTTGTAGGATTGTAAGCGTAAAATCATACGGGGATATCATTAATACATGACAGTTGGTTATGTTGGTTGCTGGCTACATTATCAAATAGATATAGGAGGCGATCATAATCCATGAACCGGGAATCCCTATGAAAGCCTAGCAATCTTGATGAGGGACCTTGGCAATGAGTTTCATGTGTAGTCCTCAAATAGAAGACCCAAGAAGTATGGTTTCATAGTCTGATTGGGTGGATTCTATGGGGATTCATAGGTGAAACCCCACTTTCACTTCGTAGTGTTTCGTGCTCTTCCTTCTGGCACAACGAATCAGCCTTCATCCTCTTGCCCCCAAAAGTTGTCTTTACAGTGCAGCTGGATTTCAGAATCCACATATAACTCAAATGCAATCAATATTGCAGTAATCCTATTCATGTTTATTGGTGGTAAATAAATTCAACATTATATACTCGTATATATTAGGTTGTTTGTGAAATAATGAAAGTACAGTACAGTACACCCCAAAAAGAACAGCACAATTTAACTATCAGCATGTTTGAACTGGATTTTACCACATTCCAAGCAACTAGGGACGGAGATTCTAAAACATTGTAAACATATGTAAAAACAAAAAAAATATTATTGCAAGGATGGAGGATTCAGAGATAGAGTAAAACCAAATTCACCTGTTTTTTTTTAAATCCGTGATTACTACCATTGCCATGGTGATTACTACCATTCCAACTGATTCCAACCTCAAGGATGGAGGCTGGCTCAGCTGACCAGGAGATTGAGATGCCTGCAGGTGGGGGAACAACCTCGTTTTTTTTGTTTTGTTTGGCCATGAACTGTATGATCTATATGTTAACAGATATCTTGAAAATATCTTGTTTAATATCCTATAAGCATACAATATCCATATTTTTTGGTATAAGCAAACACTATGTGTATATATATATATATATATACACATGATTATGATTATTTATGTTCGTATACACACATCAGTATGTGTATGTATATGTATGAAATACATACAATGCACTGCGTTGCAAGATCCTGCAAAAAAAAATAGGTGACCTTTTTGAGGTGTATCCCCTGGCACTGAGTGGCCCTAGATGAGAATGACTATGATAGCAATAGTTTATATAGCAGTAAACTTATACATGATAACACTTGTTAGATAACATAAGCACATATACTTTAGGCTTCATGTATATAGAAACCCGTGTCGGTTTCTGCTTTAGTTGATTTGCAAAGCTGGGCATCAATTGGAAAGCTGCACTTCGAAGCCAGCTGTGGAAATCAAAAGACTTAGAGCAACACTAGAGAAGACCCGGCACAAGCCAGAAAGAAAGGTCACACCAAAGGGAAAGCTCGGAAAGTGTAGCATGACTTAGTATGACGTGTGTGCGTGTGCGTAAGTGCAAGAGAAGATCCCCAGAGCGTAGCATGACGTGTGTGTGTGTGGAACATCTGAACAGATGTAGAACTTCTAACTGATGTCTTTTAGGTTTTCGGTAAATGCACTCTGTATCAAGCAGGGGGCACGTGTGACTCTGGTTCCTGTGCCAACGAAGACGGCCAGAAGTCACAGTGATATCAAAGGGAGACGTCCCTTTGACGTACCTGCTTCAATTTTCATTTCCAAACGACTTGTTTTCAACTTTCTCGTTTGCACGGTTTTCGCAATCTGTCACGGTGGGAACGATTTGGCTTTGTTGAAAGGGAAGGGTCACCTTCCAACTCATTTCATCTAGCTCTGTCTACGGCGATGGTAACTTTTTGATACTTTCTCGGGTATTTTCATCGACCCATTCCTGTCATGGTATAACTGGAATGTTTTTGCACGTGAGATGCATTCCACATCAGAATTCGCAATGATTGTTCTGAGCAAGTGTGTGGAACATCTGAGCAGATGTAAAACTTCTACCTTTTGTATTGTCAGTCAGACGCATGGGGACTGGAGCCGATTTGCCTATCCAGTCCAACGAAGCTATGGCATTTCGGTGGATGAGTGGTCTGATCAGCATGTACCTGCCTTGTTTTCCGTCTTTGTGGCAAGGGGCGAAGCCAAGAACCCCAACATCATTTTCGTTTCTACACGGTTGTTGCAATCTGAGATCTCCTTTGACGTCATTTCAAACTTCGTTTATATGTTTTTTTTTTTATGGACATGGCGCAGGGCTAAGCGGAGAACCCTATCTGGACAGCTTATTTATTTATTCGGGGGCTTTGTCGTCAAGTTTCGGTTCGTTGACATTATATATTTGGAACTTTGTGGTCACAAGTTTCTGTTCACGATCTCAATTATTGGAACTTCATCTTAAGGGCCGTTGTTTACAGCTACATGGAGGTCTACCTTTTATCAGTCATCTTGTTTGGTTCCACGTTTACGGGATTCAGTTCCCATCGGATCACTTCAATGATCCAGTTCTTGTCTAGTGTGTGTGCAACATCTGAATAGATGTAAAATGTAAAACTTCTTTTCCACTGATTTGCATGCTGGGGGACACAGCATTTGACCGGCACTGTGTCCAAGGAAGCTACCAGTGAAATGGGATATCCAGCTTGGCCAGCTGGTCCGATTATTTCATTGTCGCTGACATGACACGGGGCTAAGCCGAGAACCCCTGAGCAGAGTTTGTACGGCTGTCGCAATCTGATTTTTCCTCGGCATCATTTCAACCAATGTTTACATGGTATTTGGACATATCATTATTCTGTTATGGGTACTTTAACATTGTCCTCGTCGAGATATTTGGTGGCACATGGAATCTAAACTGTTTGTTTCTTTCTATTGGAACTTGATTTTGTCGTCGTCAAGATGATCAGTTTTCGTTCCGGAGTATTTTATTTTATTCCTCCGCGGTCGGCCTGGCCTCGATAGTCTTGTTGGATTGTTCGTTATAGGGATTCAGTTCCCATGGGATCACTCTGATGATCCATCCAGTTCTTTTCAAGTGTGTGTAAGGGTTACTTGGTTCTTTCTGATATTTTCCGAAGTAGCAGGGGGCAGAGGTTGCCATGTCAGTTCCTCTGCCAACGAGGCTGAGTGACATGTGGCAAGGATATAGATCGAGGACGCTTGATCTACGTACCTGCGCAGTTGTGATTACCTGTTGTTCTGTTTGACTGTTTCAAGATGTTTTAGGTCTGTACTTGTAGTCTTCGAACCCGGTTTTCTGTTATGGCAACGGGCTAAGCCAAGAACCCCAATCATTTTTTTTACCTGTTGCTCAAGCTGTTCTCCTGCGGTGTTTCCCGATTGCGGTTCTCCGTGATGGCCCGGGGCTAAGCCGAGAACTCCAATCAATTTGTGTAACTGTTGCTCATGCTATTCTCCCGCGGTGTTTCTCATCCAGATGTTTGTGCTATAGGACATTTCACTTTTCAATCTGTGACTCAGTCACGCGGAGCAAGGCCTGTCTGGAATTTCACTTCCAGATGTCATAGAATTATATAGAATTGACAAGAAAGACAAACAAACTCGGTGGACCAATCAGGACTCCATACGACATATGTTCTTTCAAGTGCGCGCAGTTGCAAGAGAAGATCCCCAGAGCGTAGCATGACATGTGTGTGCAAGTGCACCAGAAGACCCCCAGAGCGTAGCATGACGTGTGTGTGTGTG